>VZZY01002107.1:75002-146600 GCA_013400335.1 Eurystomus gularis
AGAGGTCTGGAGCACCTCTCCCATGAAGACAGGCTGAGAGAGGTGGGGGTGTTCAGCCTGGAGAAGAGAGGGCTCCAAGGAGACCTTATAGTGGCCTTTCAGTACCAGAAGGGGCCTACAAGAAAGCCAGGGAGGAATTGTTTACAAGGGCATGTAGCAATAGGATGAGGGGCAATAGCTTTAAAACAGAGAAAGGTAGATTTAGATTAGACATTAGGAAGAAGTTCTTTACAATGAGGGTAGTGGAACACTGGAACAGGTTACCCAGAGAGGTGGTAAAAGCCCCATCCCTGGAGACATTCAAGGTCAGGCTTGATGGGGCTCTGAGCAACCTGACCTAGTTAGAGATGTCCCTGCTGACTGCAGGGGGGTTGGACTAGATGACCTTTGAAGGTCCCTTCCAACCATTCTATGATTCTATGATTTTTGAGTCATATTCTTAGTTTTTTGGTTTTATTGTGGTTTTTCTTTTCAAATTTCTTTAAGAAATTGCAGATATGCAGTTAAGCACATAGGAAAAAAAAATCTGCACCTTTCACAAATGAGCACGGAAAGATTAAATCTGAGTTTAAATTCTTGATTCCATTTTCATTAGTCTTCGCTTTATTGAAAGCCATAAGAGGAAGAACTCTCTGCTAAAGCCGCTGGTGTTCTTTTCAGGCCCTGCTCACGGAAATTAATGGGATCTTTGCCATTAATTTGAATGGGGACAGGATGTTGTGCCGTATTGGCATAGGTGCAACCAAGTTGTGCATTTTTTTGAACTTCACTTTCCTTTCAGCTCTTCCCTTGTTTAATCCCATAGCCATTCTCACGGCACCTTTGTTGGAGTGTGGTTTAAACTCTGCCGACATCCCTGCTGTTTGTGCAGTTGTCATTGCAACTGGCATCACAGCTTTGTTCTCATTAGGTCTAGTGGTTTTTCTGTCTCTCCCTTTCCCCTCACATGCCGTAGGTGGTGATGTTATTGCAGGGTGGACACTTTTGTGCTGGCCCCCCAGAGTACTACGACTCTCCCTCATGAACAGTGTTGTGTGAGGCACGTTGAGCGACTGCACTTAATGTATCTGCTACCCTGCTGTTCGAAACAGCTTCCACGCTTCACCTCATCAGTGACATGTCTTGCAATTTAAAGAAAAGATGATATGGCAGTGAAACAAAAATCTTGCTTTTTAGCATGATACCAGCTAATGAATTGGGCACTTTGCTCTAAAAAACTTACATTTTTGTCTTATATTCGTCCCTATGAAATATATATTTCCACTCAGGCACAGCAGCTGCTAACATTAACTTAGAAATGGTTTCAGTGCCATATCCCAAAGGACACTAATGAGGATTTCCTGAAGTTCTAGCCTATAGGTCACGGGCCTGAGTGAGGAGGCAGTGAGTGATGTCAAAGTCCCAAAGCACTTCTTGGGTGTATGCCAAAACAGAGATGTGCAGTATTGTCTTCAAAAGCAGAGTGATTCAGCATATGGGGGATACACGTAATGTAAAAGTTCTTACTGCGTAGGAATACTCATACTAGGTCAGGTTAGCATGGTATCCTGTACCATACTCATATTTATCTTCAGATCCTTGCTTTTTAAATTAAAATTTCAGTTCTGGGTTTCTCAATGGCCTATGGTGGGCGCATAGGGAAAAGCAAGGACGGAAGAAAGAAAAATACGACTCTAGAAAACTGGATTTTCTGTCAGGTGCACAAGTCCCATTCCTTTTTTAGGCAGGTCATTCCAATCAGTTTATTTATCTATATTTATATTGGTGGGTAGTTTTGAGGTTATAAGAGGAAAAAATGAAAACCAGGTAGTTCTGCTTTCATTTGTGTGTAGACTAGATAATAATATCTTCGGTAAGTAAGCTGATAAATCTCCACTGTAAACCAGTGGATTTTTATGCCCCATGAAAGAGAAAATGATTTGGCTTCTTGCCAGCTATTATTCTACCCTTAGTCTGTAAATCACCTTTTTTTTCCAGCGAGCTAGGCATATATGCAATACCTTTATAGTCACAACAAACACAGCAGCAGAGCGTGGCATTTTCACCGGAATAAGAGTAAATACAAAGGAAAAAAATCTTGCTATTTTAAGCCTATATATAAAAGCTTATCTTGGAATCTCTGAGAGTATGAAAGCACTGCATTGTCCTTGAGAGGTGACCGTTTCGTAGTTTGTGAGTTTTGGGGAGTTTTAGTTTGCCGCTTTGGGTCGCGTATGGTCTAAGCACAGCTGCCTTGAGTCATGTGTGTTTTAATAAACACTCCTCCCTTTGCCTACTAATAACACTGAAGTCTTTGTCAAAGCTGGCTCCAGATTTACAGCATTTGTGTTGGGGCAGAGTGGTGTTTAATTTGGAAATGTAGTGCATAACACGGGTATTCTATTTGAGATGTAACATTTCATCTCTTCTGTGGAAAAAGTCGATGATGAATATCAACTCTACCAACAAGGACATTCAAAAGGGGTTGAAGTACAGATTGTAGAAGTACTTGGGATTGCTTTTGGATAAGAGACCAAAAGGAACCCCAAGGAGAAGAAAAAAACTTAAAGGGGATTTTTCCAATCTGTTTATCACTGTAAAACATTAATTACAGCTGAATTTCACTTGCTCATTTCTCTCTGAGTCTCTGTATGGTGGTCTGCGTCATTTTCAGATGGAAGGCAGTACCAATAGCTTTTTGGCAGAATTTAACACATCTCTACAAAAAAGAATTCAATAGTTTCTTGATATCTTTGCAGTATCAGATGCTTTCTCCTGAGACACAAGAGAAAGAAGAATAAAAAGACACACGTAAAAGTTCTCAGCGCTAAGTATTTTTACACTGAGTATAACAAGGAAGCAAAGTGGCACATACATACTTGTCAGCCTTCAGAAGCTCAAATGTAGTAGCAGGCTAAGGTAAAGTCAGGGCTATAGCAGATTGCTTGAATGGCTTGCAGTTTAGCAGTCTGATATCACCTCTTTTTCCTCGTCTACTCTGGTTTTTTAGCATGTTACTCATCCTGGAATAGGAGGTGCTGGGGCTGCCAATGCAGGAGGGACTGGTGTCTCTCTGGGACTTTTATTAAACTTGTCTTGCCCACCATTTACACCCTTTCATCCTGCTTTTGTTAATAGCCCTGGATAGAATGACTAGAACTGTTGAATAGGATGATCCAGATTCTTTATATTTTTATTCTGTTGCTATGTCCATTTACTTTATGTTTTAGCCCTATCCTCACTGTGTTGTTCTGGTGGTGTTCATTTCAGGAACATATCTGGCTCCCTCATTTAAGATACAAAGCTGTGAATCTCAGTTGGTAGGACTTGAAATTAAAATGTTAACCATTTTGAAAAAAAGAACAAGCTACTGACCAAAATGATTTTTCTCATTTCCATCTACAGGAAGTCACCAAATCTGTGCAACCCCTTCTGCTGGGAAGAATAATAGCTTCCTATGATCCGGATAACTCTGATGAAAGGTCCATAGCCTACTACCTGGGCATTGGCTTGTGCCTTCTCTTCCTTGTGAGAACACTACTCATACACCCTGCTATATTTGGTCTTCATCGTATAGGAATGCAAATGAGGATAGCTATGTTTAGCTTGATTTATAAGAAGGTAATTGTTTCATTTATACTCAAAGCCAAACCTCTGTCTGTAGCCTACGTAACTTTTAGGCCAGTTTGTTGAAAGATTGATAGTTTTATTAGTCAAGGTACACAAAAGAATAATGTGGTGAACATGAGTTTCTGACAGCTCTCTATTTCCTAAGTCCAAAGAATTAAATACTTGTCTACAGCTGGTTTGACTGAAGTCAGCCTCTGTGTGAGTTCAGACTTGCTGGGTATGTGGTGAGATGCCTTAATTGTTCTACCACTGTGATCCTGCTATGCACGTGTATTGCAAAGGAAGAATAACGTATACCAGTGGCCAAAGAATATTTTCAAAAGAGGATTAGGGGTGAAGATTTAAACAATAAATATAACATAGAAGGGACTGAGTTTGAATTCTGGAGTATGAAGAGATCAACAAATACTGATGCATGGCATGTTCATAAATCCAAAGATTTAAAAAGGTGTTTGATTTTACCAATACCAAAAGCAGCTAATTTAAACAAACATGTTAGTTACTCTAGTATAAAGCTTACTGTGAAAACATCTTTCAAAAATATTTGTCAAGATAGGCACAGTAGGAGATTTTTGAGGATGCACAGCAGCACACAGCATGCATGCTTAATTAAAATTTGCATTTGCATATATATCTATATACATAAAATATTCAACACGAAGCAAGGACTAAGTCGATAAATCAATATTTGTAAAGCAATTTAATGGCTACATTAAATGCAAGTGACATAAATAACAAGTTCAATGAGCCCTTCTTTATAGCATAAGCAGATAAGTGAATTGTTATTTATACTCCCGTACCATTGCTTATTATTTTTATCTGTATTCTGTTTTATGGGAATGAGTTATATGGCCATTTTTCTATGGTTTTGTTTTCTTTTACAGATCTTAAAACTGTCAAGCAGAGTTCTAGACAAAATAAGTACTGGACAATTGGTCAGTCTTCTTTCCAACAATCTGAACAAATTTGATGAGGTGTGTCATTGGTTGTTTAATTACTTGGTGATCCATCAAATGCAAATGCAATACTTCAGGCTGTTCATGACAAATACTAAGGAAGGAACTGCACTGAGTGCTCATTGTAGATATAGAATGAATCACTACCTTAAGAAAATCTGTTGGCATGTGGTCAGGGAAACGCTTGTTCTGATACTTATGACATGCTTTATCTGCTATGCTGATTAGTAAAGGAAACCTAGAAAACAGATACACCATACAAACATGCTTCTTCTACAGTCCAATGAGAAGAAACCTCGGGGTTATGCAGTTGGTTTCATAGAGGTCAGAACTTGCTGGTTCAATCCTTCCATCCTCTTTTCCTGACCACCATACCTTTTTAATAAGGTGACCCAGTCTGTTCCTGATGTTGAACAAATGATGATGTTCAGCATCCTGTTGCTACTATTACTCACTCTCCTAAAAGTGAGTTAAGTGTTGAGGTAAGACCTTATTAGAAATCATTGCTGACACATCCATCTTAGACAATAATTCCAGTCTCCTGTAAAACTTTTCTTTCATTAGAGACACAGAGGTAAATCCCTGCTAGTGGCTTTGGGGAACGGAAACGCTCTGAACTTCTGTTCAGCATGTATGCTTAATTGGCCCATTGGTAGTACGAGGTTTGCTTCCTGTGAAAGAAGCAAGTTCAGAGCGACTGTAGACACATGGCTAGAACTATAGTATATATTTACTTTAAGCACTATATTACTATATAAAGCAATGTCATCTAGCATTGAACAAGCGAGGACAAGTGTCCTATCATTGCAGCAGTGCAGCTGCAGGAACACAGACCCCTGCACAGCCTGATTACAGGATTCAGTCCAAATTCTTGCCAGTGTGAAGGAGCGCGACTGAAGTAGGCAGCAGTCTGTTTTGAATTAGTTGTGTTCACACACCAGTCATCTCTTTACCAAAGTAATATTTGCCTCCTATATCAGATTAAATCACTCTCAGAAGATTCTTCTGTGTATTTTTCTCATCTTGCAGTGGTTGAAAAAGCCAGCATTGATGGCAACTTCTGTTTACTTTTACAAAGCTGGGATCCTTCCTCATGCATGTACATAGCAAAAAGACAATTGCAAACTGAAATTTGCCTTACAAAAATCAAAGCTTAGGTGTGGAATGTATAGGTATCTGTACTGCTGCACTGTCATCATAATTAACACCCAGAATGCTATGTGCTCAGGATCACAAATCCTCCTTTATAAACTTGTTTTTCTACTGGAAATATTTGTACCATTCTTCATTACATTTTTCAGAGTGTCACTTTAATGACTTCTTCCTTTTCATGTAGTTTTCAGAGCACATCTGTAACTTGTATTATTATTATTTTCTGCTGTGGGCTTCCACAGGGTCTTGCTCTGGCTCATTTTGTATGGATTGCACCTTTACAAGTGGCACTGCTGATGGGACTGCTCTGGGATATGTTAGAAGCTTCTGCATTTTCTGGACTTGCTTTTCTAATAGTCCTGGCCTTTTTCCAAGCCTGGCTGGGACAAATGATGATGAAATACAGGTGACGAGACTGTTTTAAAATATTTCAATATATTTTCCTGAAACACATTAGTTTAAGAAGTTTATACCACTTGTGTAAGAGTCTCTACTTATGACACTGTTACAAAAGAAGAGTCCAAAGAGTGTTGGCTGTGTTGGGAAAGTCACGGACAAACCTTTACTTATTTACAGCAGCTGTCTGAACTTAACAAAATGAACAGTCTAACAAACAATAAATAGTGATAATGCTTTGCAGAATTTAAACTCCTTGTTAATGACTTGATTTATTCTTTTTAGAGCTTGTATTTTCTCCTTAGTAAAACAATTACTAGATTTCTAATAATTCCTTTCACATTTTTCGTAACAATTCTACTAAAATAAACATTTTAAGTGTAGGCAGATAGGGAAAGTGTTTTCATAAGACATAATGGGATAGAAACTGCCTATACAGGATGAAAAAGATGAAGACTGACCAACTGCCTTTTTATTTTGTAGGAATAAGAGGGCAGGAAATATCAATGAGAGACTTGTCATCACCTCAGAAATAATTGAAAATATACAGTCAGTTAAAGCCTATTGTTGGGAAGATGCAATGGAAAAAATGATTGAAAGCATCCGTGAGTAAGTGTTCTCGTTTGTTAGTCAAATTCTTTATATGATCAGAAAAAAATAAAATTAAGTGGCTATGAACACCATCTGTGGTCTTGTTAGTTAAGAAGTAAAGCATACAAATATTAATCCTCCATAAACTAACTGTGCATTCCCACACTGCAGCTTGGTTTTTTCCCCAATTTGTCAAGTTCATTATGGAGGTGAGATTTTTAAAATTTGCTTCCTCATTTGTTATAATGATATTTCAGTAGAGAGTTTGCGCAGGTAAAACAATTGTGGCATCTGTGTTTATTTCTGGCCAACCCTATCCTCACCTTACAATAAAAAGCCCTTTTGTGATGGTTACTTAAGGCTTTACAGACTTTCCTACTCTGTGGTGAAGGAAACAGTGTGAGTCCTCTACAGCCATTTTCTAACAAATGCAACAGAGCTGGTTTTAAATGTTACATGCAATCTGAGAAAGGATTAAAGTAATGCAGCTTCATGTATTCATCCTCCACAACTGCATTAACTTTTATTATCTGTAGGTAGCTTTGTATAATGCTTACCTCTTCAATTAATACCAAGATTGAACTGAAACTACCAGACTTGGAGCAGAAAGGAGGTAAAGGAGCTAACCTAGTTAGCTGAGAGCTATGAGAAGGAGGTCTTCGTTACTGGCAGGGAGTCCTGGGGGAAGGGAGGAGAAATGACATATTGATTGATGGATGACACTGCACTTAAAGCTGTCCCGTGTGTTTGCTTAGTCCTTTACAGAGAATTAAAATTCTGTGCCAGGTGTGTGATCGGGAAAATAAAAGAAATATAAGTGTCATATTATCATGTAAATAAAAGCGATGAAATGGTATTATTACACAAACACCTTCTTGTTCAGCTGCTTTCTGAAAGATAATCCAGGGAAAGTGAACTGGTTTTCACCTTTAGAATAAAGAAGATCTTACAATTTGTAATGATTTACTATAAACGATCAGATCAGTCTGAATCCAGGCCAGGAGTTCCAGCTTGAGGATGGAATCGGCTTAGTATTCCCCTGGTGTCACTAGTCATATGCATTGCTTTCAGGTAATTTGAGACCACATCTTGTGATCAAATCCTGTAGAAATGAATTAAATAAATTTTTGTCCACAAAATGGCCACAGAAAGCTGGAAAAGGGACTTTCATTTTATGATCTATATTTTCTACAATAATTTATAGTGAATTTTGTAATGCTGGCATTCAATTTTTGTATTAGACATGGATTTTTAAAAGACAAGAGTGCTAGCAATATTACAAAATCAAAGTATCTCTCTTCTACTTCCTGGCACCAAAATACCATATTTTTTTAAGTGGATACAACAGGTCACTTGGTGAAGACATCACCAGAGCAGATCCACCTAGGAACGTCAAGGTTTCAAATGAATTTTGCTTGCTGAACCAGCTCTGCAGGGCTTCACAGTCAGTTGGCTTGTTAAGTTGGTAGGAACCAACACCTTGTGTGTGAAGCTATGCCTATATTTTAGCAACAGAGTGTGTTATAACTCAGTCATTACCAAACTGCTTCTGCATGCGGCCATTTTCTGATGCAACCCAGTTTAATCAGCTCTAATGAAATTGTTAGACCTGTGCCTTTACTCTGGTAGACTTGAGGTGCCAGGTCTGGCCATCCTGCAGGTGTAACACTGCCACACGCAAACTTCAGAGGGACTGGTATGGGCTGTCTTCTGTGTGCCCTCCAAAGTCTGTAGTGACATTAACTGTTTGTAACAGGTGTCTAAATAAACATACCTGCAGTCCTATGGGCTATGCAATGTATTCAGAGAAGTGAAAAACCACCATGCCAAACTGTTCTCCTTAGCCATAGCATAGTACTGGAGAAGTTGAAGTCCAAGACTGGAAGTGTCTATACTTTGTCAGTGGAAGATGCATCTTTATATAAAGCAAAGAATCTCTAGCTTATCTGTTTGTACTTATTCCTGCAGCATCACTTCAAGAACAAGTACACACTAATCTATACTTTATACATGCATGAGGCTCATAGTGTCCTTTACCCCTCTCCAAGTGCTCATATTGTGTCAGCAAGACCTATCCCAAGTCATAGAATCATTGAATGGTTTCGATTGGAAGGGACCTTCATCTAGTTCCAAACCCCTGCCATGGGGGCAGGGAAACCTTCCACTAGATCAGGTTGCTCAAAGCCCTATCTAACCTGGCCTTGAACACTTTTGGTGATGGGGCATGAGTGTTTAACTTACAGAGCTCTCAAGCCTGCATCACAGACAGACCCACCTCTGGAAAACTTTTGCTTGCGGCTGGTATTTGGGAGCATACCAAAAAGGGTTAGTGCTTTGATTCTCCTGTGTTCTTCAACACTGAGGGGCATGTTGATGCCTTCTACCCAGGCATTTGCGCGGAAGTAGATGAATACTAAGCCCCAAAATCTTTGTTATCTCTATTCAGTGCTGCCACCCACAGTCTCATACAAGCTCTGGAGGGACTTACAAGGCTCTTTCTCCAGGGCAGTGGCTGCTAACATGGTGGTGACCTGCATGCCTGGCTACTTTCTTCAGGCCTCTTCTGTGAAATACAGACTTAACAAGAAGTGCTAGGCACCCTGCTCCAAAACTGGCTGAGCTTAGCTTTTCTGCTTGGGACTTTTAGGAACACTGATAAAGAACGCTGATAAAAGTTGATAAGATGCTGGATGCATGTGGAAGTCTCAGGCATGTGTACTGCAGAGAAGAAATGGGGTTCCAAAAGCCTGGATGGACTTTGCATGCAGTCACTGGCTCAATACCAGAAACCACATAAAGTTTATGGTTCTTAGCCTTGCAACACCAGGTATTACTATCACCAATGTGAGTGCAAGCTTCTGCACAATATCCCAGTGGTTAGAGCACTCACCCAGTGAATGGGCACCTTGGGGTCTAGCTCCAGCTCTAGCCATGGTTAATTGCTCTTGCAACAGAGCAATTGCTCTTTCAACACAGCAGAAGTGCCTCTGTTCAGGCAAAGCTGAGCTGCAGGGCACCTGGGGAATGTGAAATGAATGTGGTCAGAATGAGAGCAGTCCACAGAAAGCCTCAGCATTGTGAGTTAGGGCTATCAACTCAGACAATGAATTACTCTCTGGGTTATTTCTCTTTATTTAACAGATTTCTGTAAGATGCATAGACATTGTGGAAGCAGCTAAGAGTAATCACCAGCTGCATTCCTGACTGCGCAGCGGTCAGTAGGCTACTGCATAGGCTGAGATTCTATGGAGAAAGGAAGGTGGAGAGCAGACTCCCTGCCTTCCACCTCTTCAACCTGAGGTTAACCGATACCTTACTTCATGGGTGAAGCTATTAGTAGGATGCTCTGCAAGGGGAGCTGACACTATAATCAGATTGTGGATTGCTTTTAGGTTTTTTCATGGTCATGTATCTCAAATCTGACATTTCAAAGTATTTTCTTTCTAGGGGAGTTATTTATCTAGATGAGTATGGGGTGGTGCTTCTGGGAGTGTATCATCTGCCACGGCATTAGATGCTTAAGGTTGGTTTTGCCAGGGACTATAGAGGCTTGGGGTTTTTGAGGTATCCAAATCATGACATAGGTCACTGTTATTTTGTCTAACATCTCTGAATGCTGGTGCCAAAATTCAGCTCCAGTTATTTTTTAGGTCCACAAATTGCTTTGAATTTTGCTTTTTAACTGCAATGCAAGAAGATAAGAAGGATGAATGAGCCTTTGAATTAATTGTTTTACCAACAGTACCACCCAAAGTATTTGCAAGATGCAAACTGTGGAATCCTATACTAATTATTTGTTTGTTTGTTTGCTTGTTTTTAACAGAACTGAGCTGAAGCTTACCCGAAAAGCTGCTTATGTGAGATATTTCAACAGCTCAGCCTTCTTCTTTTCAGGCTTTTTTGTGGTGTTTTTAGCTGTGCTTCCATATGCTGTGACTAAAGGAATTAGTCTCCGAAAAATATTTACTACCATTTCCTTCTGCATTGTGCTTCGAATGACAGTGACCAGGCAGTTTCCTGGGTCTGTACAGACCTGGTATGACTCTATTGGAGCAATAAACAAAATACAGGTAGGGTACATACACTAAAATCTCCCCAAGTACGTAAGCTAATTCTTTATAGCATGTTATCTGGTCAGTTGATCAACAAAAGCGCACAGCATTTATGCAGACTTTCCGAATATACTATATACTGCTTTGACTACACACCATGAAATGTCATTATAAATCTTGATATTGTTATATGGTTCCTCTGGCAGCAGAACCACAGGAGTCTCGAGCTACCTGCATGCTGCTTGTTTTGAAACAGTGGCATTTAGTTGTTTCTTCTCATTGCAGAATAAGGAACTTGATAAAAATATATCATGAGTTGTGATGTTTAAGAGGTGTTTTTCCTTCAGAAAAGGAAGTACAAAATTAGTTTATGTTTTATATAGCACAGCTTCCAGTAGCTGCAGTCACAAATCTCCTGTTTTCCTAGTGATTAGTGGCAAGAACAGCAGGAGATTGTGCATCTTATGCAAATGTATATCTCATTCATTACGAGTAGTAAACATAATTAAGGTACCAGTCAAATAATTATTACCTAACTTACCTACTGAGATCAATTGCTCATATACCAGCATGAGAGGCTTATCTGCAGAGTCAAATCAGGGTGAATTCCCATTAACTCTGTTTTATCTGCTGTTTTGAAGTCACTCCTCAGGAAAAGGATTCTTACTCCATTTGGGGTGAAATCTTAGGCTTTGAAAAAATATGTTTTTAGATTTTTTTTGGTAAAAACATAGATTTTTTAAAATTTTTAGTGTGATAAAAATACCTAATATGGAACTTAAAGATCTTAATCAGAAATCTGAACCTTAGTATAGAATAAGAAGCAGGTATTGGTTTTTTATGATTTTCAGCTGGGCAGGAAATTTGAGAAAACTAGCCATAAACCTTTCTATTCAACATTTAGAAGGTTGCCTTTGTGGGTCCCAGTTTAGGCAGTCCTTGTGCTCTCAGATTCCCTAGGCATTAATGGAGGTATCCTGTCTCTCCTGCTTCCTGGAAGAGTGCATCAAATGCCCTGTCACAGAACTAGCAAGCCCAGTTGTCCTACCATAGCCCTCCCTTTGCTGAATGCTTGTCTTTGGGGATACGAGCTCTGCGGGTGCTACGGAACCCATAAATAATCATATTTTTGTGGCAAGTTCAGTATAGACCTCATAGACAGACTGCACAGTTTCCCAGAACACTGATGCCTTTTACTTGTCACAGGAAACATAAACAAAAATAATAAACTACTCATACATTTCTCTGATTTAATTTCCTCATCAGTTTAGAGAGTTCACTGGGCCAGGTATGTCCCCTGGGTTATTGTATTTTCCCTATAGCTAGACCCATGTTTTCTACCATGTTTCAAGATCAGTGTGCTTTCTCTGACTATCACTGCTCCAGCCACTCCACTGGATGACCCCACCACCTTTGTTATGGAAGTCTAGCTATCATTTCCCTTTTCTTTGCATAAACTTTGTGTGTTTTGCCTTCTAGTTTTTCAGTTCCTGCCCTTTTGATCATCTGCTTTTTCCCTTCTGCTTGTTCTCTTCGGGAAATTTCAAGTATACTGTAAAGAACTGATTTTCCCCCAGATCTGCTTAGCTTGTCCACTGTATTGCCCATAGAGAACTAGTTGGTTCCACATAATTTAAAAGGACAGTTTAGAGGAGATGGTACTTACAGACTGCATAACCTTAACAAAATAATGCAATAGAGAAGTTACCTTTCCTGCATCAGCATAGGCTTGCTCTTTTTTTTTCCTAAAAGGTTTTTTTCCCAGAAGGTAACACAAGTGTTGGGTTACTGATGTGTCATTTGAAATTACACTACTTCAGGTGCTGCACTAGCTGGCATCATTGTCTGCCTTTTTTGTTGTTGTTGTTGGTAGAGACTTCATTCTAACTCTTTTAAACTCTTGCAGTTTTGGAATAGAGAGATTGCAGCACATAGTTGCTTTATTTCACTGTCTACCAGAGTGTGGCCTTCCACATTGTACTCCAAAACCAAACCTTTATTTGAACAGCATTACAGTTGGAGGGGTGATGCTGCCTAATACAAGTCCTGAAAGCAAAGGAAACGCCAAGTTTTTATACTCTTTCTAAACCAGAACCAAATACATTTATGGTTGTGTTTTCACTTAGGATGGAAGAGTTGTTAGTTTCAAAAACATTTCCTTCTGCACCTGAAAGCTGTTGTATAAGCCTCTCTCAATTTTTGCCTTTTCATTTATGCCTCTCTCTTAAGACCCTACAATGCAATAGCACCATCATCAATATTAGTTAGCGCTCAGTGTTGGCGAGTATGAACTGCTTTGTGTGATTCGGCCGTCATCCCTTACTGTTTCCTCTCATCTGCTTTCATGGTGTTTCTAGGACTTCTTGCTGAAAAAAGAATATAAAGCCTTGGAGTATAATCTAACAACTACTGGGGTTGAACTGGACAAAGTAACAGCTTTTTGGGATGAGGTTAGTACTTTTACCCAAACTAAATTAAAACACAGAGCGTATCATTTTTACTGAAATTTGCCTCGGTGTTCTCTAAAAAGAGCAGCCTACACTCCTTCATTTTAACTGGCTTCAGCTATCAGCAGGCAAGAAATATATGGCAAGTAATTAACGCATGATATCAAATTACCCATGGTTGAGATGCTTTGGAAGAGATCCTTTAATAAGAGTTAAGGCCTGTAATAAGTGTTTATTTCTGATTTAAGCCAGCCTGAAAACAGAATCAGGCTGTAGCATGTAAATTCATTGGAAAGCATTTCTATAATAGGCAAATTTTGTTTGTGTCCACAAATTTAGGAACAGGTCCAATACATACATTAAAGATATATATATATATTTACAAATATAACAAATACTTTATAGATAGGAAAAGTAACATCAGAAAAGTAAGTTCCTTTGTTTCCATAAGTCCACAGTATGATATACATGTCTGCATATGCATGTTTTATCTGTATTTTTATGTACGTACAAATACATACCTGTGTATGTTGCAGGGAATTGGAGAGCTGTTTGTCAAAGCAAACCAGGAAAACAACAACAGCAAAGCTCCTAGCAGTGACAACAACCTCTTCTTCAGTAATTTTCCCCTTCATGCCTCTCCTGTTCTTCGGGATATAAATTTCAAGATTGAGAAGGGACAGTTATTAGCTGTTTCTGGATCTACTGGAGCAGGCAAGGTATTTCTATCTCTTTGTTTCACCAAAAGTTCTAATAATTTTAAGGAATAATATTATCTGTATTGTTACCTCTATTGGTACTGTATTCTTGCTGTGCGCACTGTAAAAATGATGGCTGCAGGAAAAAGTATGAGTAAACTGTAAGTTATAAAAAAAATGGCCAATAGTTATTTGAAGTTTTACTCTGTGGCCAATATGAGAAAGAGTTTGCTGCATATTTTTTCTACATACAAGGATATAGACTTAATAAGAAAATAGCAATTTAAATGACAAAACTATTTTCTGCAGCAAGTAAAAAGAGATTTGTAGGAATAATGCAGACTGAAACCTGAAGTTAATGCTCATGGTGAGAATCTCTCTGCCTTGTAAACAGGGAACTGGAGAACACACCATAGATATCCAGATGGCTCCATGTGCTAGAAAGCAGACTTTTTTTCCCCCTTTTCCTGTCTTGCTAACATTTCAAGGAAAAGTTTGACCCCAAGATGGTCAGTGACCTGACAAACCTGACTCGGATTAGCTGGGTAACTAAGATGCGTGCCCTGGACATGTGGTAAACCTGGTTGCTTGTGCTCTGGTTCCTACTGTGCCTCACTCAGAAAGGCTTCCTGAGTCCCATGTGAAAGCCTGGGGAGCTGCTGCTGAAGCTGGTGGATTGCTGAAAAAAATTGTGCTTTAGTTTAATCATCATTTTAAAACCCCTCAAATATTATCAGTACATTTAGTTTGAAGATAACACATCCGATTAACCTCATTAATATAAAATGAGTTGAACTGTGATATTCTTAATCACTTTGAACAGAAAGTAATTAGATGAATCTTTCATCCTCACTGGGTTTTCTGAGGAGATGTGAAAGTCAAAACAAACATTCATTATGCGTTTGGCGACTTTTCTGTTTAACAGATTGGTCAACATATTCTGATTTCTTTTACTTGCATGGGGTAAAATCTTTGATCTGTTGGAGTCAGTGGCAAAGGACCCATCAATTTCAATATGAACAAGGCTTCCATATCATTTTTCAGTAGTGAATAGGAAAGAGCGAGGGACTCAGGACATGAAGTTGTTTTCAAGCAGAGATGTTGAGGTGCATTTTACTGAGGAGTTTATGTGAGTATAGACATACATCAAATTTGCACTTTTCAAGGCAATAAAGATAAAAGGCTCATAATATTATCTGAAAGATTTACAAAAGATAAAGTTTACCCCCCTCCAAAAAAAAAATTATCTTTCCCTTACACCTACTTAATTTAAGGTTTCCTTCTTGTTGCTTGAGGCTGTTGCTGTATATTCCAGGAATTGTCAGGCCTGTAAAACAAACTGCACAGATTTTATCTATCACAGATACGAAGCCTGACATCAACTCTTTAATACTACTTCAATATTAGATCGTTTTTTGGGTTTTGTCTGGGTTTTTTTAGGGTTTTTTTGTTTTTTTTTTTTTTTCATTTATGTTATGTGTCACAAGGTACAGTAGTTTAACATCCAATGGGCAAAATACACCAAGCGGCTGTCTTTTGCAAGATGAGAAACTTCTTGCTCAGCATTTTGGAAAAGTCAGATTCTGGTATAATGAAAGAATCTCTTAAGACTCCCCTGCATATATTGTATAATTTGTTAGAGAATCTCTGGGCTTGACAGCATGAAACTGTGGCTTAGACAGATTTTTAGGTCTTCAGCTGTTACGTCCCAGCTTTGTTGACTGTTTATTAGTGATAAGAACACCACTGGAATGGCTCTGTAACATATTTTTCCTTGTATTTCTCAATTCTATTCTTTGATCTAGTAGCCACTGATGTGTGACAAGGTTACTACAAGCTACTGATTAACTCTCAAATTATAACATGTCAGTACTGAAATTGCAATCAATTCTTTTATGAAGGGAAATAGTAAATATACTTAGGTCATGTATTCACGTAAATGAGTTAACAGTTACAGAGGAAAACTCAGATCATGCTGAGCAGTTTGTGAGTAATTGTATACACATATACAAAGAAATCACATTTTTCAAGGCAATAGAGATAAAAGGCTTATGACTACTAGCAAAATTGTAAACATGAATTCTTTTGTACAAAGAACAAACAAAGTAGCCACCAATAATGTTAAAAATCAAATCACATTCTCCATAAATACTAATCTCTTATGTCTCTATGTGTCCAACAGATACTCACATTTTTACCTCATAAAGTTACTGGAAGTTTAATTTTAAAATATATGCTTTTGCAGCAGCACATCTTTTTACAACGTATCTTACACAATTTTTATTGTTAATTGAATGAAGTTTCTCTCATCTCAGAGATCTTTCAGAACCATACACATCATGAAAATCTCCATGAACTACAGCTTGCACTAGATCAGTATTTATGGGGACCCTACACATTTATTATTGTGAATTATCATTATTTACAAATACATCAAGTGACTTAGAGAGTGACTCTCACATTGTTTAGCATTTCTTATGATTATACAGATCTCTGATGTATTAACCAAGCGTTAAATGATTTTTCAGACTTCTCTTCTGATGTTGATAATGGGAGAATTGGAGCCTTCACAGGGTAGAATTAAACACAGTGGAAGGATATCCTTTTCACCTCAGGTCTCCTGGATCATGCCTGGAACAATAAAAGAAAACATAATTTTTGGTGTATCCTACGATGAATACCGATACAAGAGTGTCATCAAAGCCTGCCAACTAGAAGAGGTCAGTAATCTAGGACTCTTAAGACCTGTAACACAACCCAAGTGAAAAAACCCAAAGGAAAAGTCAGGGAGTGGAGGTTTAAGCACACGAAACATTTCTGAGATTTAAAGAACTTGGCTTGACTTCCTCATTTTGTGGAGTTGCAAATCAGCATGTTGCCAGCTCCTCGGGAGAGACACTTAATGGTGCCAGTTCTGGTAGTTGATACAACAGGAGCTAAATAAGCTGGCTCACATATTATAAGGTGTTTGCCTTCTCAGTCTTCCTTGCTACTTAAAAACCTGGGCAAACATATTAATGTTAAAGAATTGATGTTAAAAGTATTGTTCCTACTTTTTTTTTTTCCACTTTTCTTCTCCGTAAAGCAGCTTTTCCTTACAATCTTGGGAATTAACCTGTTTTCCTCCTTTCTTTTGCACATCAAAATTGACTCCAGGGATAATTAGAACTCAGTGCCAGAAAACTGAATTATTTAGAGGAAAATCTTGATTGAAGTTGGATTTTCCTATGTGCACATTGAAAGTTCTTACACTGGAAATTACTGCAGGATCAATCTTTATGTGACACGTAGCCAACAATTAGAACAATGACGTGGAAATGTCATTGTGTGCGTTTGATGTTGCCAGAGGGTAGTGTAGGAAAAGATATCTTTTCACATTGCAAGATACAAAAGGAGCCAGCATTTTAGACCTTTCCACCTTTATTGCTGTGCCTTAAGATCAGGCATTTGTCTGTAACATGTAGATGAAAGCAATAAATATTTAACTGTGCTGAATAGGATCTCTCTTTAGGCCACATAGTGAAACATATTTTCATTTAGTGCCAGTCAAGCAAGAAAACAATAGCCAGTCTGTTTAAGAATAAGATGAGGTTACTGTGCTTTATCTGAGAGCAGGGTATAGTCAAGCGATAAAGTAATCTTCTCTTACATGTTTAGGGCCATTTCAGCTTGTGTTTGGATTGTGGTTTGCTGGAAATCTTTGGAAGCTTCTGAAGACAGAAGAATTAGCAACTTCTGTGCCAGGCTTTCTGAAGAAAGTAGTCCTTAACCCTGGTTGTAAAAGTTGTAGTTAATGCCAAAGCTCCAAGAAAAAACTGTCTTCAGCAGTTTAAAACTGTCCTTGCCCAAAGGGACTTCCCAGCCCAGGCACTTCCTAGAGCAGAGGGTTGTTAATGATGCCTCAGTATCTTGGTGTTGGTGGGATAGCTCAGTGTTTCAGTGTTGTTGGGATAGCTCACTGTCTCGGTGTTAGTGGAAACATGCAGCGTCTGAGTGTTGGTGGGACAGCTTGGTGTCTTGGTACACTGCAGTTCTGTTGTTCTCCAAGTAGGCTCAATTAAGCAGCTTTGATCTGTGTTGGTGTAGCTCTGTGCAGAATGACATGCTTCACCTCTCACCACGGCTCATTATTTGAGATCAAGTTTGATATGTATAAGAATATTTTCTTCTGGAGTGAAGCTGAACAAAATTGGGCTGGTCTGAAGAGAAGGCAGAATGGTCTGGAAGGAAGCCAGATGCATTACCTTATTGCTGTTATGCTTTCTAGTCTTGTTAGCTGTCACATCTTAGTTACTGAACAGGACTTGGTATGGCAGATTGAAGGATAGATTTCAAATATTAATTCCCTCTTCATTCCCCAATGTGACCTTTTAGGGGTTTATTATGACAGGGTTAATGCTTTGTTGGATTGGGGTTGTGTATGTTCTCATTCTTCAGAAAGGAGAGGTACCAGAGCGTTTTTGCCTAAGGCAGTTCACTTTGCTGCCTTCTCTGAAACTTTCCTAGGTAGTTACATAGTCCACCTGAATGTAGGCATGTTGCTGAGTCTAGCTCTTATATGGGCTCTTCAAGGTCAACCAAGGATTGGTGATAAAAGAGAGTTTATTTCCTCATTGCACATATGCTGAAAGTGAGCTCTTAACAGTGGTTAAGTGAGATTTGCTTCCAGGCTCCTGGCTCACAAAAACTTTTTTAGGGATACAAGACCATCTTTTTTGACGCAGATGTGTTACTACTGCAAAAAGCAACATACCTGTGAAATGCCTCCTTTGCTTTGCCATCTCCACTATCACCCTATAGAGGAAGCATACTGAAAATCTAGTCCTAAATTTGGTGCTTTTTTCCATTTGTCTTCATTAATGCCAATAAAATACTACAGGTTACTCTATGTGGGTCATGTCATACCATCTACATAGGTTTGGGGCTTCCTGACACACAGTGAATAGCCTGTTCTTGTCTGTCAGCAGAACTGGACACTGAAGCTGAGTGACTTCATACAAGGTGCTCTGCATTTTCTTTTAGGTCTGTGGAGATATATAAATGATATTAAGCAAGTGTAACTTAAATAATTTGGGTTTCATAATAATTTTCAGAAAAGTCAGCATTACATTCTCCTGCTTGACTTTGGATTGGTACAGTTATCACCTAGAGCCTCTTCAGAGTTGCCAATTACTTGAGGTAAATTTATATCAAATTATGACAGATAGAAAGTGTAAGTAAATTTTTCACAGAGCTTTCCATATTTTCCTTTCTCCAAGAATAAAATGGGACATTCTTTAGTCCAAAGAGCTCAGGTAGCTAGGTGTTGTACTTTCTGCTTGCTTTCTGCCTTTGGCTTCTTATGCTTGTTGCCTTGCTGCAATTCACCTACCCTCCAGTTGTGTAAGTACTCCTGTTCATGATGTACTTCAGCAAGCAAGCAGGGTGAGTACTTAATTTAACATGTCTTCTAAAATGAGGGTCCAAGTTTGCAAATATGGAAGTGAAAGCTTTCAACTTCTAGATCAAATAACTTTAGCACAGATCAGCAGTCCTTACCATTTGTCCTTTATTCAGAAGCTTTTGTGAAATACATTGTCTGAATGGGTTTCGTTTTGAGTGTGCTGGTGTTACCACAAATCTATTAACTTTAAAATGTTATATTGGCATGCTATGATAGAGAGAAGCCAAGATGTAATCCGTACGGATTCCGAACTCATTTCCTGAAGATAGTCCCCATAGGCAAGTTTAAAGGTACTCGAAAAGCAAGATGAGAAGAATTGATGCTGCCACAGCTTATGCTACCTTGTTGTTGTTGTAAAGGTCTTTTACCTTTTTTATCAAGTATTTTTCATCACATTCATGATAAAAATCAATCAGCAAGGGAAGGTGAACTTTTGCCTTGCACTTCAAATTAAGGGTTAAGTAGGAAGAGTACTCAGTATTTAACACTGAGAAAACATCCTGCATAATTAATTGATTTTATTCTCATTGCTCAATAGCAAAAGCCACTGGGAGATGTGAACTGAATAAGTTTATATGTCTATGGAAACTTGCTACTAAATTTGAAGTAATTCGACAAGTGCAACTTCCCCAGAGATTGAAGGGTGGTATCAATGTCATGGCAAGGGTAACATGAATATAAATGGAAATTAGTAGGAGCAGCCTATTAGGTTTACAAAAATCCTTATTACTGACATAATAAAAAATAGGGAAGGAGCATGGCTTGATTTTGAGATTTTTAGGTTGAAAAATCAGTATTAATTAGCCTATTATACACAAGGTGTGGGATTTGTGTTTCATTTTAGCACTTGCTAAATTAAAAAGGTAAAACCTTTGGACAGCTGAAACAGGAATCTTTGTATCTAAATGCTGCTAACATTGAACAAAATAATCCTAAGGGAATGCATTCTTTCAGTCAAGAATGCAGAAGCAGGCCCATTATAGTTGCTCTTGTTAAAAAAATATACAAGCACCATATCCCATTTGAAGGGGTGCAGTAATACATTAGCTTTGAAACCATACTTCCATGACTTCTGTTTTTACCTTTTTGCAATGTAAGACAGATATTTTTCCACCTAGTTAGTTCATTTGATCCTTCAATAGTTACCCAAGAGACCATAAACACATAATGGCAAAGTACCTTTAAGAGATTACTACTCTTTAAACATATGTTCTGATTTGAGAGCCACCAGCTGCTCCTGAATGTAATGTTTAACATGGCATGCAAATAGAGGAAGTGCTTCCATGTGAAATTAAATCATATAACAGTACCCAAGAAATTTGTGGCCAGATCCTGGGGTTTTTTAAGGGAGTTCAGAAGATTAATCTTCACCTAAGAACCTAGATCATAGAAAGAATAAGTAGAATAAGTGACAGTCAATATGCCAAGCCCTGGTTTGTGTTCCTGCACGTTTGACGTCTCCTTGCAAAGGATGGCACCCATTCCTGGGTGATGAGTTCACTGCAATGTCAAGGATGCCCTGAAACAGAAACACATATCCTTGCGTCCCACTGTACTGCCCCTTTTATCTGTGCTGTTTTGGGGTTTGTTTGTTTTGGTTTGTGTGTTCATTTGGTTGGTTGGTTTGGGGAGCTTTTGGCAGACAACTAAATCAGCAGTAGTTGAGAAGTTATTATGCCAGTGAGCAGAAATACTCTGTGCTCAGATTTGTGCCTGCTTTTCACAAGGGATATTGTCAGTTTACAAAGTGTGTGGAAGAGAGGAACAATAAGGGTTTAAGTCTGGAATGCAGAGCTTTGTAGTAGGTAATTCTCTACAAGAAGATCTGAAGAGGTAGCGTGGCTACTTAATCAGGCACATGTCTACAGTGTAAAATATGTAAAAGCAAGTTACTTAGCCTGTCTTCATAGCTAAGTAGAGCAACAAGCCTATCAAGGTGAAGTTCATCTCATCCTAAAGTAAACAGCTAAAATAGCATAAATGCCTTTTTCAGGCAGAAAGTCCACATAATATGTCACATCTCTCACTACAACCACTTCATCTCAGACATGTGGGCCCAAAAGCTGGCTACCTTTATACTGTTTTCCACCTTGCACTGGTGTGATCCACTAACATGAGCGGACTTCTCTAACCGCAGTTCTTGTCTCTGGCCCAAAATCATGGGCAGGTCAGCTGTGAAGCTGCTGACAGAGTGAGTTCACTGGGGGAACTGGAAGTAAATAGCCTAGCATAGTTTCTTTATAGCAGGGGAGCATCTCAGTTAGAGAAAAAAAATAAACTCAAACTCCCAAATACACTTACTTCAAGAAATTTATCAGTGATCAAGTAAATATATTTAACAGAGCTCCTCTGCAGTGATCTGTGTTGGTATAGTTTAGTTAAAAACCTGTTTCACTCAAGACAACTCTCCCCACCCCTTTCCCTGTCTTAAGTATGGGGTTCTGGACTGATTACCTTGGATGCTGTCCTATCTTCTGTGTCACTTCTGGAATCATATTTAACTCCCTTACCCTACATTTAACCTACCCACACACAGCATACCGACTACTTCATGTTTCAAAAATCTGTTCCATGAGAATGTTTCACCATAGCGAAAGCGAGTTTTGCCAGCATTCGTGTGAGTTTTGGGTGAGCCTGACACTCTACTCAAGGTCACAAACTCTTGCAAAAACAAAGCTTATGCTATTGAATCATGAGTCCTTCATAAATCTAACAAAAGCCTCGGCTTCAGGAATCATAGGCAGAGAGAGGAGAGTCACCTAGATAAAATAAAACTTGAAAAAGTAATTTCTGATTTGAAATACTTTAAAGAGATACGATTTTCTGGCTTTTGGCCCTGGAAAATGAGGACGTGAGTAAGTTCAAGCTGGTTACCCAAAAGCCAAGGTATAAACAATTACTGAAAGTTCTTAATCTTTTAAAAATTAACAGAAATATTCAGTAGTAGGCATAAGTCTGAAACACAAGACTTGACTGCAAAACTTTAAAACTTCAAATTTTGCAGTTCGATTAATATCTGTCTTACTTGCAAGACAATGAATTTTCTGAAAAGCAGAACAAATTGAAAGTTACGCTTTCTGCAAAATGACATTTCAAATTCATTATCTAAAGATTTTTAGTAATAATTGAACACAAATCTGAAGGTTTGTTTCAGTCTCATTTCTACCTTGTTAGTATATTGAATTATATTCAATTAGAATTTAATACAATTGCTTGGAAGCACAGAAATAATCACATCAGTGATAAAGCAGGCAACAGCAAAATTTTCCTCTCATAATTAAAGGGAAAAAATGATCAAATAGAGTGGAACAGTACTGCAGGTCCTGCTTGAAATCCTTGGTGCTGCTTCTAACTTGTATTCAGCCTTACTTGGCATTTTATACAATAAAGGCTTCAGGATTTTTCTTCTGATTTATTGCAAATAGCCCCTACTACAGAAAGAGAATTGCAAGATGTATTCAGAGGCAGCTTCGCTAAAACACAGAGAGAAAGAAGGCGGAGTAAAAGGGAGTACTTTTTTAGGTGAGAAGGAGGTAGCAATGTGAATGGGGCAATTTTCTGGGAACTGTGAAAATCAAATTGGGGAATGTTAATGGCAAAAGAGGTGACTTGTCCTTGGGTGTGCAACTTGAGATTTATTAGCTCCTGATATTAGAAGCACCCAGTAATTAGTGTCTGTGGGAACTGTGGACGGTTTCTTCTCTGAATAGTTACCAACTGGTTTCTCAATTTAAGCATTTAGAAATAGGTATGTTAAAGAAAATCCAGTGGCTACTTCATTAATATGCTGGGTTTTGTGCTGTTCAGCATCATTACGTTAGGTTTGTCCCTGGCTTGATTTCACTTCCTGCATGAAATGACAGCAAGGATGTATTTGGACCAGCCCTATGTACTTTTTTACAATAGGTAATGCTTGTTCCAACAAATAGCATTGTGTGTCTATTGGACTTCATCACTCTGTTTACGCCTTTGAAAGAAATTACTAAATATTCTTTAATTATTATAATTACAGCCTGAAAAGTTCTTTGTCTGTTCCATGCCATATATTATCCTGAGGTGAAGGGTGGAAAGGCGCAGAAGGGGAACTCATTAAAAGTCTGATTAAAATTCCATGTTGACACATGTGCAAAGAAATATATCTGATGAAATCTCACCACCATTTAAAACAATGGGAGCCCTGAAATCAATTTCAGCAGGGCTAGGATTTTACCCTGTTTTCAGGGGAAGACACTCTGGGCCTAGTTCTTCACCTGGGCTTTTATGGAAGAAGTAGAATCAGGAAACAGCGATGACACCAGCACCATTACAGACAGCAGTACTGGTAGGAATGGGAAACAGCTGGAAACAGCTTAGTGAGCTACACAGAAATCTCAGTGTTCAGGTGAAGATATTGGGTAAATATCAAAGTAATGGGGAATGACATGACTCCCATAGGCATAGTGAAGCCACAAGCTATCTGAGCTTCTCCCTTTGGGAGGTGGTCGGACCTCTGCGCGCCCGACCGCGACAGCAGGTCACCTCACAAGTGCCAGAAAAGCTTTTATGCCAGAATTTCACATGAACTCTCTAAATACTTCATGACCTAGAGGAAGATGATTTTGCAATACTCAGAAAATCTTCCTTTGAAAATGCTGCTGACACTGTTTTTCACATCCCTTTTTCTGCAAATACCTGAGCTGTTATGTTAGTAGCAAGGATTTGCTTGTGTGGCTCTCCTTTTACTGGAAGGAAACAGCTCATTAACATGAGAAGAATTTAAAAATCACCTGCAATAGATTTCCCATACATAACAGCATCTTGATTTTAAGGTCAGAATCCTCAGGAAGCAAATGTTATTATCAAATTAAAGAGTTGGGAGAATCTCCCATTTCCTGACAGACCAGGCAGTCAATTTCTAGTCCTTAAGTGGCTGGACCTTTCATCTGTCACTGATCCAGGGCTGAACAGCATTGTTCACTCTGTTCCTGAGGTCAGGGCAATTTACAAGAGAGGAAGAAGGAAACATTTCTCTGGAAGGATTTTTATTTATTTATTTATTCTACAAAACCTCAGAGGCTTGGAATGCCAGAAGGCTGCCCAATAGATAGTGATTAGCCATCAGAATCACAGCAGGGGTGATCAAAATTGGATTATATCTGTCTTTGTATGAAATGTGAACCTCTAGAGAGCAGCACATCTTAGAATCCCAGGTTATATTGCCCTGGAAGTGCTTCACATGTCTTCCAGTCTTTCTCCCAGAAGCTGCAGGATTTCTGTGTGTGTGCAGAGTGCATTCAGACAGCTGAGATCTTGCATACCCCTTGGCTGCCTGGGGGAGGAGAGACCCCAAGACAGGCTACCTCTTCCAGAAAACTGCCTAAAGCATGGTCCCAGAGCTCACTTTCTGAGGGATTTTACATGCCGCTTTTCTCCCCTTGAAGCTGCAATAAAAGAAAAATCTTTGTAAAGCGTGAAAACACTGGAGCTGATTTTGTCTGGGATCAGATGCCTCGGTCAGCTTCCTTGGCTGCAGGGGATCCCTGCAGGGGACCCCTGGGAGGGGGAGGGCACGCACAAGCATCAAGTGTGGCAGTCTGGTGCTGCCAAGTGGGGAGCGCAGGCACTGGGAGCTTCTGGGATACTCAGGGCAAACTACCCTGGAGTCGTACCCACGAGACACCTAGGTGCCCTGGGGCACAGGGTGGCCATCCAGCCGTGTTTCTGGGAGAAGACCCCTGAAGCTACTACCACCACAATATTAGTGGTGTCACTGTATTGGCTTAAGGATGTAGGCCAGGTAAGGCTTGAAGGCAGAATGAATATTTTTTGTTAGAGAAATTGTAAAAGTAGAAAAACTAGACAGCATTCAGGCAAACAAACCATTCTCCATGTCTCCACTTCCATGAATTATTGTGGTTTGCATGGATCCTCAGTTTTGGTGCTAAATACTCCACTGAAGGAAGTTTCTGACCACCTCTGCCAGTGGAGGACAAGGATGTCCTTTTCTCTGTTCTCTGTCTCCCAGGAGAGTGAAAAGATATTTTCTGTTTTTATTACTGGCTAAAGTTTCAGTTTTAGAGTAGTCATGAGTTGTAAGTAACTTACAATGCAAGCACTGGAACTTGGCTTCCAAACCTTTAGCAAACCTTGAGCATTCCTGGCATTCCCATCTAGGAATTTTGTGCAAGCCTTTTTTAATGAACATGGCTGAAGTATAAATTTCTCTGGGTTTTTGAAGAGCTCAGATCCAGAGTTTGTTCCTTGCTCTTCCTAACTTCGGTGGCAAGTGCATTTGTCATTGTTATTTTACAGGAAACTCAAACAGTTAATGTCTTGGATTGATATTATATGAAGGTACATTCCCAGCTTTTATGGAAATCTAGCAATTAAGACAAATATTTGTTCTTGAGATCTTGCAGCTCATGATTGCTCTCTGTGATAGAATGATATGTTTTCTTCTATCACCATTTGTGATTACATAAACAAAAGAAAGAAAGAAACCTCTGTGGGACTTTTTTTTTCCCCACATCTTTTGTCTAACCTGTCTGTACAGTGTTGTACACCATGCTTCCATCCAGTCTGTAACTTGAGTTTCTTGCATATGGAAAATACATTAACGATTCTTTAAAAAAAATTCTTAACAGGACATTTCCAAGTTCCCAGAGAAAGATTATACAGTGCTTGGTGAAGGTGGAATCATTCTGAGCGGAGGCCAGCGAGCACGGATCTCACTAGCAAGGTGAGTGTTTTGCTCTCTAAGTAGTGTACTGTTTCATGTAGAAGGAATGTATTACGACTAAGCACATAACTACATGTGGACTAAGTCCTGCTAAATAAATGTCCTTCAGGTATATCAGGAACTTCATTTTACTATCACAAATCTGAGTTTTGCTATGCAATTGTGTTTGTGATACACCTGCATATTTGTTTACTGAATTTTAAAAATTTGATGTCAGATGCATGCTATGGCTTAGCTGAAGGTGAGTCTTTCCCTCCCTGATGCAAGATGCTGTTTGGAGATTCAGACCTTTTAAGTGTAGCTTTCTAAATACCAAAGAAATCCAGACAAAGATGCAAACAAGAAATATTCCAGGATCTTTCCCTGCTATGACACTTCTAGAAAGCAGTTTATATATTGATTAATGACATACTCCCTGTCTGCAGGTAACAAAAATGAAAAAAATGGCACGTTTCAAAAAATGTTGCTAATATTTATGGTCTTTTTGTCTTGTACAAAGAAAAAGTGGAAAGCAATGGCTACTCAGTAGCTGTGAATAATGGTATGGCCTTGTCTGTTTGACCTTCCAACATTAGTAATTTTGAAGGTCTACAGAACAATAACATAGGTGTTTGTCTTATAAATTAGCTATGTGTTTCAGCAGAATCACTCAGCTGTCATCAGAAATCCAGTAACTACAGCTCTGATGTGTAAATGGCCCCATTTATTTCTGTGTCAAGTGCAAGTTGTGCTGGTTCCCATGCTCAGAAATGCTGGGTACGACCAAATCACATTATGGGCGTCCACACTGGCACCCCATGAAAAACGTACGTGTCTGTGTGAGGCTAAAAGATGGGTTAATTTAAATAAAGAAGCTTTCAGTGTGGATCTTTCTATCAGATTTGTGAGAGTGAAGAAGCATATGGATGGCTCTGTTTTAGCTTACCTGTAAGATAAGAGAGGAGGGAAGAAGCAGGCAAAGCTTTCAGAGCAAAAAAAACCCCAGCCAACAAAACCCACTTAGATTTTAATTTCAAATGCAACATTTACATGAAACATTTCCCAAATTCTAGGAACAATCCTGCCTGTCACTTTTCAGCTGGTCACAGTTCACTTAGTGGAGAGTCACAGAACTGATATAATTTATTTATTGTCAGCTATATAATTATTATTTTTAAAACAATTACATGTCCAAGGACAGTGGCTGTATCTGCTTTACATTTTGTTAGGGCTCCAGTATAAACTCAGCGGGCTGCAAGGCGTGCAGATGTTGAGGTGTGGGTTGCAGATGAAGCTCTGAGAAAGCTAGAGGAGAAAATTTGGAATTACAGCCCCAGGTGTTACCCATCTGCACTGGTGATAAGATGGCTGCTATTTGCTTGGACTGGTGTACTCTGTGCAAAGCCATGTGAAACGGGAAGCCCTGCTGGATGTGGCATCAACCAGCCATCATGAGAAGCAGATGGAGATTGCCCAAGGCCATCTTTCTGTCAGTGCATGCAGATACAACTGGGGGAAAGAAAGCACCAAGGGAAAAAAACAATGCAAGCCCTGGGTTTGAGGTAGCTCACTGGTCCACTACCCTAAAGCCAGTCATGTGTAGCTGCTACATCCAACATGCAAATTATAGCAATAATTTTGAGTGCTACCATTATTCCAGGAAAATACCTGCAAAGTTTTAGCTGATGAAAGCGCCAAGAACAGCATAAACTTTGTTGTTGTGCAGCCACTACATCATAATATATGGTCAGTGAAAGCCATTGTGACAGAGGCTTTTTCAATAAACTTGCTTGGTTTATTAACATAATACTATTGGCAGCATTTTTCTAGTGGTGGTGAAATATTTTCACATTGTTTAACACAATAATTTTAAACCCCATTTTTAGTGTACTTTATAAAGTACTGAAATGCAGCTGTCCAAATTTTTGTTACTAATTATATCTTGATTCATATCACATTGTGATTTTCATGCTCATAAAGGAAGGCAAGGGGCATTTTTGAACTTCTATTGAAATTGATGTTAACCCCCCCCCTCTTAACCACAGGTTTAGGTCTCAGTGAGCCATGTCCAGGGACATACAGCTGAAGATCCTAATGCTACAAATATTTTTTCACGTCCTGAACTCAAAATATTCCGTCCCATTTCAGATAATGTTTGCAAGATCGTGGCTCACTAATATGCTCATCTTTGCTCACCAATTATTTTGAAGTATTTTTAAAACTAAGTGCTGAGCCCTAAGTCTTTTCACACACTTACATACATGTAACACTCCCCCAGGGACCAGCAGACACTAGATACTACATTTCCATTTAAGCAGCCATTGTACAAGGATAGGGCCAGTTAGAATCAGGCCATAAGCAGATCTTTAGAGTAACCTGTACGAAAGGCATCTGTGTAACTTTCTTTGATTGCACAGAAATTAATGGAGTTAATTTGTATCATGGCCTGCAGCAAGGAAAGGCTTTATTGAAAGGTGTCTTATACGCACATTTGTTGTTGAATCCTAGCTCCATATTAATGTTGTAGAAAGTCTCTGAATTACAAGTGTTGGAGACAAAATTGTAAAGGCATTGCTTTTAAATTATGTTCATGTATATTTATAGGACTTGTGAAAGTTAATGACATTTCCGTTTTCTCTGTTCAGAGCAGTGTACAAAGATGCTGATTTGTATCTCCTGGATTCTCCTTTTGGACATTTGGACATTTTTACAGAGAAAGAGATATTTGAAAGGTATTATATGTTTCGATAGATCGTATTTAAGAATCCCACCAAGCAGCTCAGAGTAAAATCAAGAGGAGAAATGTAATAACAGTACAAAAATATGGAAGTCATCACAATTACACCTTTTGAGGATTCTTGTGACTGAGTATTTTATGTAGCAGTAGAACAGTGTACTGTGCTGGGAACAAGCCTGGGCCAGGTGTGAGCATTACTGCTCCCTCTTCCGTCTCAATGTGTTGAACCTGCTATAATGTTAGTCCCAGGGAGCATAGCTTTATATCTGGTGAGCCTGTGTACCAGAAGGGCTTTCATTTTAAAACACTTACCTGCTTTGTAAGTATAGATTTTTACAAAAAGCTATATTTTGTCTTGTTTTTCTAATCACTGAAAGATTGGTCACCTGGAAGTGTCCACTGACCAACAGATTGGCAGCAGGGTGGCCAAAGACAGAGACTTTTGGCTTATCCTGCTGGGGTAGCTCAAAACAGTAAAGACACACACTGCCATCCATGAGCTTTTTAGTCATCAGACGTTTAAAGTTTTGAAATTGAGCTAATACTTTTAACTTTGGTAGCAAAAAATCTAAGTATCCCTAAGATGAAAAGAAATATTTCATTTTTATGCTGAACTCTGCTTTTTGGATTGACTTGAAAATGATTACATTTTCCTCATCTTTTTTTCGTTCTTGTGATAAAGTACTAACCCTTTACACGGCTCAACCTTACCACCTCCTTTGTAATTTGAGGAAGCACCCAAGACTGCTTATACTGGGAGGGGAGCAGATAAAAGGAAATAGATTGAAAATGAAAGGGATAAAAGCAACATTTAATAATGAAAATAATCTAATTTTTTAACACTCTCATCTTTTATAGCTGTGTGTGCAAGTTGATGGCGAATAAAACCAGAATTTTGGTTACTTCCAAACTGGAACATTTAAAGATTGCTGACAAAATATTAATTTTACATGAGGGAAGCTGCTATTTCTATGGAACATTTTCTGAACTTCAAGGTCAACGGCCAGACTTCAGCTCAGAGCTGATGGGATTTGATTCTTTTGATCAGTTCAGTGCAGAGAGAAGAAATTCAATTCTAACTGAGACTCTCCGGCGATTTTCCATTGAAGGAGAAGGCACGGGATCAAGAAATGAAATAAAGAAGCAATCTTTCAAGCAAACCTCAGATTTTACTGACAAAAGGAAGAACTCCATAATTATTAACCCCCTCAATGCAAGTAGGAAGTTCTCAGTAGTGCAGAAGAATGGGATACAGGTCAATGGGATAGAAGATGGCCACAATGACCCACCAGAAAGGAGGCTGTCACTCATACCTGACTTGGAACAGGGAGATGTAGGTCTGCTTCGGAGTAACATGCTAAACACTGACCATATGCTGCAAGGTCGGAGGAGACAATCTGTGTTAAACCTGATGACGGGCACCTCTGTGAACTATGGACCAAACTTTTCCAAAAAGGGAAGTACAACATTTCGGAAAATGTCTATAGTGCCTCAGACAAACCTGTCTTCTGAGGTAGATATCTACACCAGGCGCTTGTCTCGAGACAGTGTCTTGGACATAACTGATGAAATCAGTGAAGAGGATTTGAAGGTATGTGTTGACTTACATTCATCTTGGGTTTTGATATGGTGATCCTTTAGTGCAATATACTTGTGTTATATTTTTCTACTTGACTATGTCATTCCCAATGCAGTACTTCCCTGCGGAATATCCTTTTGGAATGTCTCTGAAGTTTTTTGAACTCAAATACCATCTTGAAATCTTTGAAATCCTCAAAAAAATGTTTTGTCTGATTTTTAAATAGTTTTGGAATACCATCTGTAGAGAATTTAAATACAGAATTTTAAACTCCTGCACTTTAATCTACCTTTAAGATTACTTATGCTAAGTTGAAATTTGAAACCAAGACATGAAAAAACATTGTTTTAAAACATTTATGTAAAATTGACATTTGAAACATTAAGGCTCATGGAAAAAAATAACATACATTTAAAGTACTAGCACAGTTTTTAAAACTGGAATTTTAACAAATTCGACAAATTTGTCACACTGCTTAGCTCTTATGTTCTGACACAGGTAATGAACAGAGGAGTAAGCTGGATTTTACTCTATTTTTATGGATGTGCTGGAAATGATGCAATTAATGTCGAGTTTTATACCAAGAACTGGACCAAAATTCCTTTTTTTCTAATCTTACTGACTGATCATGATGAACTACTTTAATTTTCAAAACTTACAGTTGATTTTCACAGGAGGGAAAATTCTTTGAACTAGTTCCCTAGGTGGAAAAAAGCCTACAAGAAATATTTAAACTCATAATTTGCTGAAGCACTGCCCTTTATTTCTTTTGCTTTAATGATCTCAGCAGAAAAAAACCCCCTCAGAATATTTACAAATTTAAAGCACAATAATAATCTCCATTGAATGAAAATAGCTATTGATTAACCATTTCTGGGCTTCTAGTGGTGCTGGACAAATCTTGGATATTTCCTTCACTGTTATCTGAAAATTTCAAATAATCTCTAAACTATGTTGTTATATCAAAGATGGCTCAAACAGTCAGTAGTTTCCAGCCATTATCAGCCAATTTGTGGTTTAATTTCTTGGAGTGAGTTAGCAGAAAGAATGACAACATTAATGTGTCAGAAACTCTCATATATAATTATCATTCCATATCCCATTCCAGAAGGACCTTGACAGGCCTGAGGGTTGGGCCCATGCCAACCTCATGAAGTTCAACAAGACTGAGTGCATGATCCTGCACCTGAGTCAGGGCAATCCCAAGCACAAATACAGGCTGGATAGAGTATGGATTGAGAGTAGTCCTGAAGAGAAAGACCTGGGGGTGCTGGTTGATGTAAAACTCAACATGAGCCAAGAATGAGCAAGTGCAGCTCAGAAAGACAACTGATTCCTGGGCTGCATCAAAAGAAGTGTGACCATCAGGTCAAGGCAGGTGATTCTCCCCCTCTGTTCCACTCTCATGAGACCCCACCTGGAGTATTGCATCCAGCTCTGGAGCCCCCAGCACAAGAAGAACACAGACCTGTTGGAGCAGGTCCAGAGGAGGGCCATGAAGATGATTAGAGGGCTGGAACACCTCTCCTATGAGGACAGGCTGAGAAAGTTGGGATTGTCCAGCCTGGAGACAAGAAGACTCTGGGGAGCCCTTATTGCAGCCTTCCAATATCTGAAGAAGACCCAAAAGGAAGCTGAGGATGGACTTTTTACAAGGGCTTGTAGTGATAAGACAAGGGGTAATGGGTTCAAACTGGAAGAGGCTAGATTTAGATTAGATATAAGGAAGAAGTTTTTCACTCTGAGCATGGTAAGACACAGGAACAGGTGGCCCAGGGAAGCTGTGGATGCTCTATCATGCTTGAGCTGGATGTGCTCAAGACCAGGTTGGATGGGGCTTTGAGCAACCTGATCTAGTGGGAGGTGTCTCTCCCAATGGCAGGGAGGTTGAAGCTACATGATCTTTAAGGTGCCTTCCAACCCAAACCATCATATGATTCTATGATTCTGTGATTCTTACCATGGTCTTACAAATTCTTTGACAGGAATGCTTCACTGATGATGCTGAAGGCATGGGTACTGTTACCACATGGAATACGTATTTCAGATATGTTACCATCCACAAAAACTTGATTTTTGTTCTAATTTTGTGTGTCACTGTCTTCTTAGTTGAGGTAAGAAAATCTGGACTTGATGTCATGTTACTACAAATTATGTTTGTTCAAACTGTGTTCTTTGTGATAAAAGGATAAATGGATAAAGCATCAAGACATTAGTTCCTGTATGTACTGCTTGTTGGCAACTGCAGTTAAATGATTGCAATGACTTTTCTACCGTTTAGATGAGCATTTCTCACCAAACATAGTGTTTAGTGCACGGCAGCAGAAGACCCACCTTCTCAAATTATCTCAGTTATTTTATGCTTTGTGGTACTGTAAATAAGAATTGTTGCCCTATGCAGGTGAATAATCCTCTTCACAGGTGAATAATCGTCTGTTATCCATTAAAAGATATCTTTGCAGAGCCTTGGGGGGTTAACAGCAATAATTACTAGAATTCTCTTGATAGCCACACACATAAGTTCTGGAGAATTGCTTTCAAAAATGAGTTAGTTGCTTTGCTCCTGGTGAAAGGGTGTGGTAAGGCAAAGAACTGAATGGCTGTGGTGGCATTTAAAGATGGATGAGGTGTTCCTGCAACAGGCAGAGAATCTGTTTTCCAAGTACAGTGAAAAACACTGTTAGAAAAAGTGCTGAAGAACATCTACCTGACCATGCAAGTCTGAGTAGTTTTCTTATAAAAGAAATTGCCTGCTTTTTTCTTGTCTCCCAATTTAGGAAAGGCTTTTAGTGTATGTACAGAATCTCAGTGTCCTCTTTTACACTTAATATCCTAAATCAAGTGTTTTTCAGGGGAAGGAACATGTTTCAAGGAGAAGACTGGGAGATTAATGAGACTATATTCACATGACAATTTATAAAATATGGTACCAATTTCTCTTGGTATTTTTCAACATGAACTGAAAGAAGAGGAGAATCCCTTAGAAATATAGGACTAGTTTCTGGCTGATTGTGTCAGTGAAAGATTTTCAGCAGTTCTGTGGTGGTATTCAGACTTCTAGTATTATCAAACCCGGAGGAGGATATGATTGATGGTATCCTGAATTTACACTAACGTTATATTGCACGTGATTTAAAATAGTCTTTTGGACCAGGAATAAAGCCTGGAGCTTAGATGTAGTTTGAGATCCCATGTTTTTAAGCTACCTCCAGAAGCAAGATAGTATTTAGATGTGTAGCTGTTCTTATCCTGTAAGTTTTATTTTCATGGTAGTGAAAAATGGCTGTGTAAACCTACAACAGCAGAGCTGCATGTGAGTTGTAGGAGAAAAGAAAATTTTCACTTTGAGGTATACCAGATTTATCTCCATATATTCAGTGTACATTTCTAATCCTGATTACAAATTTTTGCTTTTAAATTAGACTAAAACTTTTCATAAAGCCTCATCTTCTAATTGAAGAACAAATCTTATGACACAGAATACATCCCTCAAACTTTCCAGTGTGACTTTTGCTTAAGTCACACTTGCTTTGCCTATTGAAAAAGTAATGGGCTGGAAGATATTCAGCCACAGCACAGACTACATAACCTTTATCAAGCCTTTGGGCATGAGATGAAATACCATGCCAAGTGGTTATGTGGCCTGTGCTAACAGTTTGTACCCTTCTAACCTTAGACAATGACCCTTGGTGTTGAAGATCCAAGTGCTGAACTGAGAAAGTAGTGACATGTAAAGTGAAAGTGGAGTTTTACACCCTTCAGAGCTGGGTGGGACTATTGTGGAAATGCTAGAGATACTATCGTAGATTTAGAATGGATTGTCTTGTATTGTAGGTTCCAAGGTAAGCCCACACAGATCACCGTAAATACAGCATCAGTTGTACATTCTTCCTAGATTTAAGTGTTTGTGTGTGGGTGTTTCTAGCTTGCTTAAGTGGCTCAAAACTGTGTTTCCTAGATGTAATACCCAGAGACTAGGGTTGCTGAGCTGGCAGAACAGCGATTCTGAACAGAAACATACAGAAAGGCTTTGTGAAGTTACTCTGTCACAATGCTGTCTACCTTCATCTTCACAGCTGAAAAAACTTCTGTTGTGAGGGGTCAACCTGACTATAAAATTCTGTTAGGATATGTAAAAATATTACGGTGAAATAAACCTGATCCTTGCCAGTGTTTAAATTCAGGGTGTCATGGTCAATCTTGATTTATTTACTATGAGACCTGCAAAAGTTACTGGTTACCAAGGAGAAGACTTTAATTATGTGCTGAGGTATTATTGCGATACATTCCTGTACCAGTGCCATGAAAATATATGGGAAGGGGGTAATAGAAACTATGTTTTAACCCTTAGAAACAAGATCATAGTTGGAAATAGAGCAGACTGAAATGTAGTCAACTAGATGAAGATCTCCCGTCTCAGCGGACAGACAAGAAAAATGTGTAACAGATGAAGCTTCTGTTGAACACTGAATCATCTCACAACAAAAAGGGTTTAATTCCACATTTAAAAAATATTAAAGTAGATTATGTGGAAAATTATATAAAACTAGCAGCCAACCAATGTCAGACAGATATATCAAATGTAGGTATCAGCTAGCCAGAACAAAAATTGAAATAACAATGTTAAAGGTTTGACATTCATATTTGAATGGCTGCCTTTGACAATACTGAGAGACTTACTCTTTTAGGGTGATCGGGAAATACTAATCTTTAAAACTTGAAATAAGTTAAAGCATACAGTGAACGTTCCTTGTCATTAGGAATGCATTAGCAAGCCTTCGTTAATAGTACAGTAAAAAAGAATGAGAGAATATTTAGGCACTTGGGAGTCTGATTGTAATACAAGCCTAAAGGTAGCTTCCCTGGTGGGATGCACGAAATGGTTTCTGTGGAAAGAGGAGCAGATGTGACAAGGTTTTTGCTTCAGAGAGGTTTGATTTCCATCCATTTATAATTCTTTCTTTAACAACAATTATTAAGTCAGTAAAAGAAGATATGTAAGAAAAAGTACATAATGTGGCGTGACAAAAAAATTGACTCTGTTTTCTTTGGTCACAGGTAGCTGCTTCCCTTGCTGGGTTATGGTTTCTTAAAAAGTAAGTAGTGGTGATCATTTACTGAGAAATGGGGTCTCCTTATATTGATTTTTGCTATAAATAATTAATAAATTCTGCCAGAATTCTATATGGATAGGCATTAGCTTGTATTTTTAAAAATTGATTAATTGATGGATGATCTAAATACCTTGTGTAGGTGGTATCTTAAGCTGGTACTTCTTTAAGTGCTAACAATCAAATGGTTTGTGTCTTGTTATTGAGCACATAACAACACACACAAGGCTACTCCTTGATCAGCTCACTCTAGAGATGCATGGACTTGATTATCCTGAATATACTGTGGTTCATCGCTGTCTTTCAGAGGTGCCAGGGGAGACATCTGCTTAGGAACAGTTTAAGGGAGCAGTTTCTGTAAGGCCCTATTTGTACAATTTCCTCTGCTCACCTATGAAAAATTCCCAGAAGTTGCAAGGTCAGGCAGGTGAAGGTTGAAACATACTGAGCAGCGGTATGGCTTTTCCTGAGTTAATGCTTTTGAGCTCTGCTTTTGTCCTGCAGTGCTCAGTCTGTATGTCTGAGCATAGAAAGCATATGGTGAGTTAGGTCTGATCTGGAGGAGGAGGGATTTGTGTTGATGGCCCCTTACAATAGGTCACTAAGGCCTTTGATTTTTGCAGTACACCTAAAGCATTTTATTTCCATAAGAATTCACCTGTTTCAACTCTTAAACTATTTTTTCTTGTTAAAAGAAGTGGATGCATTTTCCTTTATTAGTTTACTTTTGTCAGTGATCAGACAGGCAGTACGTTTGCAGGAGACCCCCAAAGCAGAAGATTTTCCCAGTGGTTTGGAGAAAATTGTTGGAGGAGTAGTAGTTACATACCAATGGCTTAATTTCCGTCTTGGTGAAAACTCTTCATTGCACAATTGCAACTGATTGCAGAAACTACTACAAGTGCTGATAGGCACCTGAATCACCACAGATACCTGAGGAGATGAATGAGCCATTTATTGCCTTGACTTCTGAACACGCACACACACACACAGAGTAACTTCGCCTTAGTGAAACATGAGGTATTCATATTTCATACGTACAGGACAATATTTAGAAAATGATAGGAGATATATAGAACTAACCATTAACATGGTTTAAAAAAAAAAAAGAACATTCCAGTACTATTTGTTTAGTAGAGAAAATAAAAGAGAGAAACACGCAATTTCCAGTAATGCATTTATTTTTTCATTTCCATCACACAGGACAGCTTTGAAAGCAAATACAACACAATCAGAAAATAGTACCTCTGACAAACCTCCTGTGATTGTCACTGACACTAGTGCCTACTACATCATTTATATCTACGTGGGAGTGGCAGATACTCTGCTTGCCATGGGAATCTTCAGAGGTTTGCCCCTTGTGCATACGCTTATAACAGTGTCTAAAACTCTTCATCAAAAGATGGTGCACGCAGTTCTTCATGCACCTATGTCAACATTCAACTCTTGGAAAGCAGGTAACTGAGATGGGATCCGATTGACTCGTGTATGCGTTTCATTTCAATTAAAGTTTTCATTCTTTTAAAGGATACCATTACTTTCCATTTACATTTTCAATAAAGCTGAATGTTAAAAGTTTGCCACATAATTCGTGAATCTTTTAATGAACATTGATTGCATTTTAAGTGTGACATATTTCAGTTGTCAGTTCTGATTCTGAAATATCACCTTGTAAGTTGGAAAAAATTAACTCTTAACAAAGAGGCAATAAAAGTAGAATAACTTCTAATGAATAGACTTTGTCTAAAACTGCAATAGAAAAGATACACTCAGCTATGTGGTGAGTGACAGGGAGTCAGGTGTGGATGATAAATAGCACTTTATTTCACAAGTAGTGCTACTAAAATGGCATAAAACATCAATTAGTGTGAATAATGGTATGCATATTCGAATTTAACTCTGGAGTTGATACAGTATTCATTATATAACTGGTGCAACAAGTTCTTTCTCCTGCTGTACATGGAATTCCTATCCCCATACCTTTCGTACTAGATTACAGGAGACACTGGTAAATGAGAAAACAACATAGGGTTTCTCCTTCATTTTCCCATTATATTCTTAATTCTGTTGTTACCTGGTGATTAATTCAGTAATTCTGTTCAAAAGCTAAGAAACGAATGTACAAACACATACAAATGTTGATGTGCAAATTATGTGTATCAGTAAAGCCTGCTGCATCAGGGGTATGGGCCTTATGCTTTCTGCCTCTTTTTCTGTCCTGTTTAATTATGCTTCTTTGTTTTTATTACATTTTCCTAGTTTTGGGGTTTTTTTTTCTGAGATTGCAAGTGCTGAAACAAAAGTCAAATTCCTCCACGGCGAAAGAAGCTGTAGCTCCACTAAGCTGTAACAGAGTTGCTTGTACTAGAAAAAAATATTGTACTTATCCTTAACATTTTCTATTCAGAAAAAGTTGTACTTTTGTTAAAGTAATAAACGTACAATTTTGGGGGTGTTAAAATATCTGACTTTCTTTTTCTTAATCCATAGGTGGTATGCTTAACAGATTCTCAAAAGATACAGCAGTACTGGATGACTTACTTCCACTTACAGTATTTGACTTCATTCAGGTTTGTAGAGTAAAAACTCTAAATTTTGCTATCTTACAGCTCTGTAAAGTTTTAGTTGTACACCATGCAAAATAAATCATTAATAAGAAGAAATAACAACTGGAATTAAATCTCTCTTCCCTGTTTTCAGTCTGTATATTTATTTACATAGCTGCTTATCTTGAAAGTCAACTTCATTGCTTCTTTTTTGAGTACTTGCCTATATGTGTACCTCCACTGTTTGTGCAAACCACTTGTAGTACTCAGGCTCAGAAACATTTTTGCCCTGCAGGCCCTACAATACAAATATCCCTGCTGCTGCCCACATTCAACTTCAAAGGTATAAAGGGCATTCCTTAAGTTTCTTTCGGTTATCTTGGCTCAAGATGAATATTTTTTTTCGTGTTATCCATTGATTGCACTCAGACATTTTCATGACTTTACCTCCTTAGCCTTTTCTGTTCCCAGTTAGCTAGCATCACCCTTAATTTATTTCTTCTCTTTTTTTGGGAATACATTCTTGGTTTTTCTGTTCTTTTATCTTCTGTGGAAACTCTTCCAGGCCTGCCTTATTGTGCAGTTTGACTCATGATGATGTGCTTTCAGCTCTCAGTTGGGCAGTTTTGCTCTATTTTTTCTTCCCTTCACAAGTTTGACTGCTTAATTTTATCTTTTACTCTTCACATCCTTGTTGCTTCCCCTGAGTCTCTAGGATTTATGCTGAGTCTGTCAGGCACTCTATAACTATTTGTGATGGAATAGAGCTTTAGATGACTCTACTCCTTGGAGGAATCTCATAACTCCGAGTTTCAGAATGGTAAACTTTTTACTTTTTGGATGGAGGGACTTGTTTCCAGCATACCTCTTGGGAAACTCCTTGCATTGCAAAATCTTGAGTTTTGAATGACCTTCCAACTCATTGACACTGAAGGGAACATTGAAGAAATATAGAGATAGAGGCAACCTCAAGGAGGATGCCTTTGCTCCCTATCCTGCCTATTCTGAGACTTTGTGGCTCTGTGTGGATCCCAGCATCCCTCATTAGTGTCCTACCACTAATACTGCAACCTCAGCTTTTCCTCAGATAGAGTTGGTTACCAGAACATTTTAAAAATAAAAGCAAATCTTCCTTGGCCCTCCTGTATCTCTGTACCTTAGCTTAGGAGAGACACAGGCCCAAACCCTCTTCCCTATGTCTTTGTTAGTAATTGATAACTTTGGCTCATGACTTCCGAGAGGCATGTTGGATTTTGGATATCTCCAAGGGTGGAGACTTCACAAGTTCTCTGAGTCACTTGTTCCAGTGTTTGACCATCCCCACAATAAAAATGCTTTTCATTATGTTTAAATGGAATTTTGTGCATTCCTGCTTGTGCCTGTTCCCTCTTCTCACTGGGTGCCATTGAGAAGAATCTGGCTCAGGCTTTCTTCTCTGCACAGATACCTAGTGATATTTATATAAATAGAATATAATTTAAATATATATAATTTATAAAATTATTTGCATATATGCTCAGATTTATAATTTATATAAATATAATAAAGAAAATAATATACTTGTAAAAAGTTACAAGATTCCCCTAAGGCTTCTCTTAGGCTAAACAATCCCAGCTCTGTCAGCCTGTCCTTGTATGTGAGATGCTCCAGGTCATCTTCAAGACCTTTCACTGGACTTGCTCCAGTACGTCTGTATATCTTTCTTGTACTGGAGGGTCCACTCCAGATACAGTCTCACCAGTGCTAAAGAGAGGGGAAGGAACACCTTCCTTGATCTTCTGACAATGCTGTTGGCTTTCCTCGCTCCAGGGGGGTGTTGCTGAGGACCCCCAAGGGGTGCCCTCCAGTCTGTACTGGTGCATGAATTTTTTCCCCCATCCTTCCTTTTCTCTATAGAAAAGGTTAGCTTGTAAATGTACTGGGATGCCTAAATCTGAGTCTGGTGGAGATGGAGACTTGGTCTCTGCTAGCCTTCAGTTTGTGTTTGTATAAGTTCATTCTTCTGACTTCTGAGATATTCCCAAGAATTTGACACAAAATTTTAGAGCTATTTCTTGGTCCCTCTTCTATGAGAATGAGCTGGCAGATGACTCTGGCTAACTCCTTGTTTAGTGACACTGCCTCCTTTTCTTTTGCAGCTGTGGGTGTAATGAAACAGTTTTTCCTGGGGCTTTCATAGGCATTAGACATATCAGGAGGCCTTCCCTTTCAGGAAGCAGGGCTTTCCATCCAGAATGAATGAGGGTTCAGAACAAAAGAGGCCATGGCTACTCTCCAGTCACTGGTATATACTCAGCTGCCCATAAAAGACAAAGTGGTATCAACCTTTATGTCAATGACAAGTGATAGCATCTGTGATGTTTTCTCTGATAGCTATCTGACCTGCTTCCATACATCTTGGGTATGAATTACGGCCACCTAATGACTGCAGTACCACTACCACTAGTTTTAACACCCATGCTGGTCTTCTACCAGTTCTTACAGTGGCATCATAATTTCTTGGAGATCCTTTATGTGAGGTGTCACTGGCATGTATTGCTTGTCCCTAAGGTTTAATATAGTCATACTCAAAAGGTCATAGTGAGCTTATGGGACATTTATACCTATGATCATGACTGATTTTCCCTAAATGATACACCCCCATTGATTAACCAGATTGGTTGCTGACATCATTGCCACCCTAACCCTTGCCCAATTGCTGTCTCTAACACCAGCTGCATTTTCCAAATGATGACACAGAGGAAACACTGGAATGTGTCTCTCCATCTGGTCTTTGTCCCAGGCCTAAAAACACAGCACCTGGGATCACTGCAGTGCAGGACTGTGGCTCTTAACTGGGCTGCTTGAGTTCTCTGCTGCCATTCAGAGAATCACAGAATCACAGAATGGTTTGGGTTGGAAGGGACCTCAAAGATCATCTAGTTCCAACCCCCCTGCCATGGCAGGGACACCTCCCACTAGACCAGGTTGCTCAAAGCCCCATCCAACCTGGCCTTGAAAACCTCCAGGGACAGAGCATCCACAACCCCCCTGGGCAACCTGTTCCAGTGTCTCACCATCCTCACAGTGAATAATTTCCTTCTAATTTCCAATCTAAATCTACTCTCTTCCCGTCTGAACCCACTACCCCTTGTCTTCTCACTACATGCTGTCGTAAACAGTCCCTTCCCAGCCTTCTTGTAGGCCCCCTTAAGATACTTCATTCCCTGACCACATGCTAATGTTGCTTGCGTGTTGATTTTTTGCTACTGCGTTTTTAGAGAAGGTGTCATCTTCTGTTTGACTTTACACCTATTTTGTGTTTGGAGTTTATGAGATAACACAAATTTTCATATTCAGCTTTTTAGGGAACTAACTGTTGGATCAACAGTGAGAACAACATGGCATCATAGTGGCCTTTGCAAAATCTGAGTAAATGATGGAAATAGGAATTAAAACAGTCACTGTGTGACTGAGTATTGTCAAGTAATGTGACAGATGTATAACTTGGCCGAATATCAATTGAACAGCTCATTCGCTTCTTAACAATTAGAGGCACAAGAGGTACTAAATTCTGCAGTTTGAAATAATGAATAAACACAAATCCATTCTTGCTTTACTACAGACCAGTGCTGTACAACCTGCACAGACATCACCCATGTGTGTCATCATTCTTTTAAGAGAAATGAAGAAAATAGTTAAAGAAATCTTAAACTAGTTAATCCATTACAGTAATTTTTTTCTCATAAACTTTGATGCTACTATTTCTGAGGAAAAAAGGGAGGAAACCTGAAGACATTTAACTGTTTGTGAAAGACCTCTGACTTGGAGTGCTGGGAATTTAAATCCCTGAATTTATGTGGATGTAGTAGCAAAAGCACCAACTGCAGGTTTCTTCCTAATGTGAAATTAGTTTTGCTTTCCACCTATTTCTTTGCTGACTGGTCATTTGCAAGGATGTTTCAATGCGATGTTCATCATTTTATTCCCATTGTCCATTTGCAGCTGCTATAAGCTGCTAAATTTGCAGTTTGAAGTAGTTGTTTAGTGTGAAATGTAACACCCTGATACAAAACAGAGCTTTGCTATTCTGTGTACACTGATATACTTGATTCTCATTTAGATTTAGTTTTGAGACAAAACCAGTTTAAGTGCTCAAGGTGCTTCTAGAGTAAAGATCAAGGCTTGATTTAGCTAAATCTGTCTGGAGCTACTGAGGATGAGGTCTTATGAGACTGGTGCTAGTCTCTGATGGGTTAAATACATTAACTCTGGAATAATTTTGTTCCCTTTGAGTCATCTATCACTTTAAAACATCCTTTTTTTTTTTCTCCTGAAACTGCTGATTTTTGATACCACAATTCCTCTTATTTCCTGTCTTCTGATCAGGACAAGTAGTAGTGCTAGTTTCATATGTGGGTTACAGTCCCATGAGCAAAGGACCTTGTGTGACTTCCCACTTCCTTTCCCACTCAGAAAAACTACTTAGCCCAGAAGCTGCAGGTTTCTGTCACCCAGCTCACGACAGTCTGGCACACCTAGTCCAGACTGGGACAGCACTGGTAGGTTTGGGAGGAGGCTGCAGATTGCGATGGTCGTTCTTACAATTTCACCTGGAAAGTGAGTGCCTAGTTGCCATTGTTTTTGTGTGGCTTCATAATTGAGAAGCCTGCGATACTGGTTGTACTGCAGAAAGCACTTCTTACTTCTATTAAGTAAGCACCTTATTCCAACATTAAGATGGCACCTTATTCCAACAGATTATGCTTCTAGCCTCAGTTATTCATGATCTTTTCATGAAGGTTTGTTCTCAGCTGCAAATCTGCTTAGGTTAGCACTTTATGTTTGTTGAAACGATATGTAGTTGCCATGGGAAGGAGATTCATCACCAATCTCTAGTCTATAAAATGACAAGTTTACTATATCAATAGTATTTTTCTTTCATTCTACAGTTAATACTGATTGTGATTGGCGCTATAACAGTAGTCTCAATATTACAACCCTACATCTTCCTGGCATCAGTGCCTGTGATAGCAGCCTTTATTGTGTTAAGGGCATACTTCCTCCACACTTCTCAGCAACTGAAACAACTGGAATCTGAAGGTAGGAGCAGCAAAATTGGTAGACTTCTAAATCCACAACAAATCAATTGAGAAGTGATTCACCCTTTCACCTCTTCTTTGCCTTTTCTCTTGCAAGATGCCATTGTCTCTGGGAGCAGAACACTAAACTCCTTAAAGCCAGTGCTGTTACTGAGCCAACCAATACTGCGTGCTCTGCTGCCAAAGAGCAATGGTGAGGATCTTTATAAAGCTGAGCTTTATCACCACTGCAGCTGAAAACAAATAAAGTCCTGACATACAGTTTTCTTGAGAGTAAACATAACTTGGAAAAATTGTGGTCAGACTTGGCATGTGCCCTAGGAGTTTGTTTCTTTATAAGAAAAAATTAGAATGGATATATGATGGTTGCAAAGAATTCTTATTTCTGAAGAAGTTATTTGACTAAATTTCCTTCCTCTCCCCCCACTAAGAGACTAAAGTGTTCCCAGTAAAATGGAAAAACTCATTCTGAAGTGTGGGTTTGTAGATCAGGCACTGTGGCCTGGCTTTACAACAAACTGGCAGATGCTCAGCAAATCAGTCCTGAATCTTAAACACTGATGATCATCTTCCCTTTTACTTAAGTGTAATTCTGAAGTTCCTCAGATCTAAATCCAAATTTCTTTGATGTTTGCAGGGATCCAGCATTGGCTCATCACTTTTTATGTAATGCAGTATGTGCTTAAAATTACCATGTCAGTACAGTTGAATCCAGAATATTAAAGCACTCTGTCTGTGCTGAAAAAAGTTCACTTGATGGAGTTACCAGAATCGCAGGAATTCATTTTGGCTGGGGAGAAGCCACCTTTCTCTTGTGGCAACTTACAGCAGGCCAGGAGCTTCCCCGAGTAGTATGCTAACTATGAAGAATTAACGTGATCCCTTCCTGGCAATACACTGGATGGAATTTCCAATCCCATTCATGCAAAGACTGTTGTTGTATATTCTCTACTAGAGTTACTTCAGTCATGTACTCCAACAACATACGTAAATTAAACACTGGCAATAGTTACACTGCTGTGAGTTAGAGCGTAGGGCTCTATTTGCATTATATTAAAGGTATTTGCTTACGAGTGTTTATGATGTTTCTAATTTAAACACTTTACAGCTCGGAGTCCAATATTCACCCATCTTGTTACAAGCTTAAAAGGGCTGTGGACACTGAGAGCTTTTGGGCGGCAGCCATATTTTGAGACCTTATTTCACAAAGCCCTGAACCTACACACGGCAAACTGGTTCCTCTACTTGTCAACACTGCGCTGGTTCCAGATGAGGATAGAAATTATTTTTGTTGTCTTTTTTGTTGCTGTGGCATTCATCTCTATCATTACTACAGGTATAGTAACTTTACTGGAGTACTGCATTGGAAGTCTTCTGCTTCTGTTGAACAGCCCAGCTTTAGAAACTGTTGAGGGGAATAAACTGTTGCAAAATTAGCATACAGTAGACACATCGAGTTAAGTATGTCATAATAGTAAATACAGTTTAATTAAAATAGAAATGACACCATTATTATCTGCAATCTGATGTTGTAGAGGACTCATTAAAGGGATTAATCCAGGAACAATATCTGAAGGGACAGAACTTTCCTTTTCTTGACTGTAACAGCTGTAAAAGTAATCTCATGTGTTTTAAAGCACATTAATGTAACCACCTTAAGTGTACTGAAAAGCTTACATGTTGATTATAATCTCTAAAGCTCCAAGTTTTTTAGTAAACAGAAGTTAATGTTCCTCTCATTGTCACACGGCTAAGGCATGCAAGGTTGTAATGAACTTTGAAAGGCACAGCAATAGCAGAAATATCCAGTTCTAAAGTTCCCAACCCAATGATCCATTTTCAGATACTATGTTTTGCAAATTCCAGTCAAAACGTCTTTAAAAATGCCTCAGCACTACTAGTAAATCCAATACACAAGTGAGAATCACTTTATACCTTACTATCTTAATTGTATTTGAAATGCTGCCTGTGGCTGACCAGGAGTAGCCAGTCTCCAACAAGCAGAGAATAGGAGAATAATGTCTCCAAAATGCTGGAATAATTCAGTTCTGTGGAAAAACTCAACAGGTTTAGCTACAGATGACTTAAAATATACTTTTAAATTCACTATGCTTTTGTTACGTATGTTTTTTGATTTTGATTACCAGGCATTATTCTCCTTTCCCCAAGTTTTACACTTTGTGTGCAGGATCTGGATGTGGTTTCAATACCATGGTCGCTGATTAACAAGAATTAGCTGTTCATCTAACATTGATTGATTCTAACAATATCCAAGTTTCATTTGATGATACTTCAGTGTTGAAAAGGAGTTATATAAAAGTTATATAAAAGTGTACATTTTATCAAATATTGTATTCTGTATGTAATACTATCCTCTATTTCTCGTATAAGGAGCTCTTATACCCAACCACACAAATACATCTGTATGGAAATATGCACCTATGGTACTTCTGTTACAAAGGAGACTTTTAATTCCCCTAAAATTGATAGGGAACAGATACCCTCTGCTGCCCTTCTCATTTTTTACTTTGTGCACTTAGCAGTTTTGGGCTTTTTAGGAAAACTGCTAGTGTTACTGTTTTTCTGGATATTTTGTTCGAGAAAAGGAGTTAGAGGCACTTTTTAAAAAGATTAAAATTTGTCATCTTGTCACCATTGTGAACTTTACTGTTACAGGCTATATGTGAACTTTCCTGTTACAGGTAATTTGTCCTTGGAATTACCCTAGGTCTTAAATTCCTTTTCTTAATCTGTCAACTTCCAGGAGGAATATTTTGGTTTTATTGTTTACTTCTGTAACTATGTGGATAATGAGATGTCTGTAAGCAAAACAGGAGGAAGTTTGTTGAAGAAAGCCACAGAAGAAATGGAGAAATCATAAAAAGGCATTTGGCCTAAATTCTCCATTCCATTTAACATATAGTGAGATTAAAAATCAGCTGTGGGATAGTTTAAATGTTTATATTGTATTGTATGAACTCATAAAGGACAATCCCTCGAAGATCCCATGCTTGTAACAGCAGACAGTTAAAGAATTGATGTCTGTATCTTTGAAAGGCAAACATGTCCTCTAGTTCTCCAAGAAATGAAAATGTAAACCAGCACCAGCTATTTTGAATTCTAAGGTAGTCAGCTGTGGTGTTTTAGTCAGAGTAATTTCACAAGTTCATAGGTATCAAAATCAAGATTGCAGAGGCCTGATTCTTTTACAACTTAAGTACCAAGATTTAATTCTTTCTTCTGACAAAGCAAGATCAGGGTTTCTAGTGAATTAATTGCCAAAGCCAGGTGTTTAACTTATGATTAAGCTCTCAGTCCTTTGTATAACCAACAAATCCATGTTTTCTCCATGAAATAAAAGAGAAAATATGTATTTTGATATATACATGCTAATTTTCTGATTTCTATTGGCTTTTTATTTGCATATAAATGGACTGTGTTTTTATCTCTGCAGGTGATGGACGAGGTAGAGTTGGCATTATTCTTACTTTAGCTATGAACATCATGGGAACCTTGCAATGGGCAGTAAACTCAAGCATAGATGTGGATAGTTTGGTAAGCATAAAATACACAGTGCTGGGCATTCTTTTGAGGCATTACTTTCTTTTGTTGATTATGGGTGTTCAGTAAGTTTTTTTCAGAGTTGGATATCAGGCAGATGTGTTAGAAACATTCCCCTCATACTTTTCATAGCAACTTGCCAGCATTGACACAGCACAAACTGAGTTTTTATACAAAAAACCCCAAAATGTTCCTGGACCAGAACAGGAAAGAGCAAATAATTTCATTTGAGGATTCAGATTTCAGATGTAGCAGTGACAGAAAAACTTCAGAAGGCTTGCAGTTGTTTTGTTATGATTATATATCTTAGCAAGGTATATAATATACCTCACTTGGGTTACTTAAGGACTTTGCACCGCAGATCATGACGGATGTTTGTGAGCTCCTTCCATGCAAAATCAATAGTGATTTAAAATGAGCTGAAATGACTTGTCATTTAAAAAAAAAATAAAGATGGTGACAGTGAAGAAATATTTGCCAGTTCGATATATTCTTTTAAAATAAGTGATTCAATCCCTCTCATCCTGAAGGAAATCCTTCAGAGCCCCAAAACTGGGAATTAACCACTTACAATATCTTATCTCTTGTTTATGTGTGTGACTGGTGATAGTCCAGAAAGCTGACTGCCATTCAGGGACACAATTTTTTCCCATCCACCAATTGTTTTATGCTGACTCTTGCTCTGCTTGTTAGAACAGCCTGCCTTGAAGAGCAAGCATTTTGTGAAAGGGCTTATTTGCCATAACTGCAAGACACGCGGAACAGCAGCTGTTTGACTGATAATGAAGTAAAATGTGCCATTGGTAATGCATGGCAGTGACAATGATATTCAATCAGCTCTCGTCTGTAAACTTATCTTAGCCCTGTAAGGCATGATGTGATCACTTTAACAATCTGTAGAAGAATCATGCGCACGTATTACACGGCTTAATACAAACTGAAGGTGTTTCACAAGAGCCATGGAAAGCCTCAGTGTAGGGTTCAGAGCATGCTGGACACGCTAGTGTTTTAATAAAGGAGAACCTCCCATTTTTCAAAATACAGTGATGTTAAAATGTCATCTATTAGTAGCAATAAGGAAGTAATTCCTTTTCCCTTAAATAGAAAGTCTCAAGTTGCTTTAGACATCTGTGAGTTCTTTTCTCTATATTAAGAAAACTACTGTGCAGGAGCACTGGTTATGTTATATTTTATTAATGATAACCTTCTAAGGTGCACCAGTTTATAGGTGGATACCCTGGACTTCTTTCAGTAGTGGCTACCTGCCCACCCCTGCCCCATGGATTTTTAGGTATCCCAGATGACAAACTAATAGATATTGCTGGCAGGATGGTTTTCCTGACATTCAAAAGCTGGTCCTGTGCACAAGCAGCTAAGAAGAGCTTCGTGTTTTCAAGATGATAAAACTGCTTCACTGGGTGATGCAGATGAATCATTTCCCACTCTTCGTATTCTCTACCTTTAGCACTTCCCTCTTTAAAGTTTTTTGCAATTTTTGGGCTACAGATGTCCTGCAAAGACTTGCAGGTGTGCCTGACTTAGTAGTCTATTTGGTTATACTCTATTTTTCTCTCAAGGCGTGCTTTGAAGCTCCCTACAGGACCAGATTGACTAGAATTGACACATCTCCATGTGACTCCAGTTACAGATATGCATGCACCATTCATGCCCCTCCTTGAAGAGCTGTGACATGCGTGCTTACAAACCTGCACACAAGCATGCCTGAGAGTGTATAGCACATCTGTGGGCAGCAGTCTTTGGCTGTCATATAAGCTGGAGTTTTCTGAAAGTGGTTGAAACCCAAGTCCAAAGGCACAGCTGCTGTAATTAGCACATAACATTACGCTCGTAATGAGTTGTTTTACAAGATATGCAAGGCACAGGACATCAGTGAAATAAATGCAAGCCAAAGGACAGGAAGGCAGGAGAACAGGGAAGCAGGATCACATGAAGAAGATAAAAATGTACCGGAAGAAACAGTGGCCAAACAGATGGATAGGTGGCAAATTTGACTTTATTCCACACAATCTTCTTCAGCTTCCTGTGACACTGGCATACATACTGAAGAAATCTGAGTTTCTAGGTTGGATTCTATTTTTACACACACAGATACTTGCTTTGAAACAATTTCTGTTTAACTGGTTTGGCTTTAACTGGAAAATCTCCATTGTCTTCTAATACCCCATAATAGTTTTGGCATTTCACTCCCTACAGCCCTGATACTTTATCTGCTCTGCTTTTTTTTTTAAACATATGTGGTCAGTCTGACAGCTATCCATTGTTTCATTTAAAGCTACCAGTGAGGCTAGATTTATCTTTTCACTTTGATCATTTCTGCTAATATCCATTTAGCTGGTTTTCAGTCTTTTTCTTTTCCCTTCAGGCAGTCTTGTAGTATTTTTACTTCTTTTCCTTCAAAAGGAAATAGAAAATAAGTTTTCCAGTAAATGCTGTTTTCACAGACAAGCACTGGCTAGTCCCAGTGGACTGTTTTAATGCTTTATAGCCTCCTCCTTCACTGATGTATATCTTGCAGTAGCAGCACTATAACTGGGAAGGACAATTCCTTTTATCAGGGAAAGACAAAATGCCATGCTTTTACTGTTGCCAAGATTACTTATGTAAGGAGATATAAAAAGAATCCTCCATAAAAACCACACTTGCTAAACCTCACAGTGCCCCACCCTGTACATCAGGGATGCTGAAGAATTAAAGTAGTACATGGTAAAGAGGAGTACCAAAGAAAAAATTAGGACTGTGAAAATAATGCTGCTTTTACAGCTGCTTTTCATGCTTTTATTTCTCCTTTAACCTGTTCAATTGTTTTGGTTTTTTTTTAACAAGGACTTGATCTTAATATCCTTCTTACTACTGTCAGCAGGAAACCTGAGGACACTGTTAATTTTCAAAGTTTAAGTAGACTAGATACTTGACTGTAAAATCTACATCAGAATGATAATTCTTAAAGTGAAGCATTGGTCATCTGGAAAGGAACAGAATCAAGAAAAATGTTAGAACATTTTCCTTTTCTGTGTGAGAAAGAGCACAAAATTCAGTACAAGTTTGACATGAACTGAATATTTCATTTTTGCAGTTTAGAAGAGGAGTATATGTCCTATAAGTGCACCCAAAATGTAACAGCAGAAGATGCGAAACCTCAGTAAAACCATATGGTCTGCCTGCATTGACCCAGTTTTTGCAGCGATTTAATACACAGGGGTTTTTTTTACAACATGAGCTATTGGACCAACCTCTCAGTTGCACACAACACTTTCCAGACATCATGTTTTTGAGGAGGTTGTGTCTTGCAACATGGTTGTTGAATACTATGTGTATCTGGTCTGGAGAGGGTAACTGCTCTTTTCTAGCAGAAGGGAACATAGGGACTGATGAAATTAATCGTATTAGATTGTAAAAGAATTACTTCTTCCACTTTCTGGAAATATACATTACATAATTATATTATGAATTCTTCTTCAACATTAAGAAGAGTTTAAGTGATATTAATGAGAAAGTAAATTAAAGAATTTGCAATGTTATTAAAATCTGAGTAAGATACAATTAGACAAGGCTAAAAATAGTGTATTATACTCTAGACATTTTTAGATGGAAGTAGTAAATATAATCCTTTATTCTAAAGCATTAGATAAAGAATGAATACAGCAGGCACATTGCTGATGGGAATAACAGATAAGAAACTTGCTGTCACCTACACTATACCTGTCATTATGAATGACAGAAGATTTCTACCTGTGCAAGGAAGAATGGATATCTTTGTAAAACGTAACTGACATTTATGCTGCATTCTGCCTAGATCTAAACCATAATTCAAATTACAGAACCAGGAAAGCATCCTTTGAATTGATTTAAAGTATTAAGCTGTCTAAAATATCTGCATGTGTGATGTGATTGATAAATCTGTCAGGGGAGCTGGAACATAGAGATGAAATGTTCTGTTGTAAGGGAAGGCTCTTTGTCCAGCTGGCTTCATAGCAGGTATTAGCTAGTGTGTAATGGTGGGAACTCTCGGGCAATTGTAGAGAATCCCTGCCTGTACAAATGTTCACAGCTTTTGATGAAGCCAAGAAAGACCTTCATTTCTGAAGTGGCGATATTTCTATGGTTCTGAAAACCAATGTCTCATCAAACACTAGCTGAAATATAAATACATGGTGCTCATTATGGGATTTACTATAGACAGTCAGGCAGGAACAAAATTTTCAGTTTGATCTGAGGTCTTCCTGTTTGTATCACCAAAATGAGATGACATTCATACATCAACGTGATGATGACCAGGCCTTTCCATCTTGCACGATGGTTGAGATGAAAATTGTAATCAATAGGCTTGGGTTGCTAGTCATGCTTTTCAAAACTTCTGTCCCAATTGTGTTTCAAGATGCTGAGATGTAACCTGTGATCCCAGTAGTTCAATATGTAGCATATAAATTTGCTTCCACATGGAAAATCCACCTAACAATATTTCAATGGGGATCAAGGAGCAGGAAGGAATGGTAATGCATCAGGCAGAATAATTTTGCAGAAGGAATACATAAGCAGTTAAACAAGGTCAAAGATGTACAAATGATTTTCCATAATGCTGCTAAGGAGACATATATTATTGGGAATACAGATTAGAGAACAAATGTTAACAATAAGACCCAGAAATTCCTGGGTACAGTAGCTATGCAGTTATTTATTAGTTTGTTTTGCTAAATAATGTCTGACCAATAAGCACTGACACTATCTTATAGTTTACTCTTCCTGTTTAGAAGGACAAATTTTGTTTAAATGAGGAATCTAGTTAATAAAATTAGTCAGACTAAGGCACTTAGGAACCTGAATGTAAAGTCAAGTCATGTCTTCTTCAAGTAAGGGGCTGACATTTATTTCCTGAATAGCAGGAGAAAAACAATAACAAATTTTAGAGACTCTGGGACTACCGGCATGAACAATATTCTCTGAAAGTATATAAGAAATGACAGCCTCTACGGAATGGATTAGTTAACCAAACCAAGCTGTGTGTTGGAGGTCAAGAAGCAGATAGAGATGAGACACTTGACAAAATCAGAGTTAGACTTGCAAATGGCCCAAATTCTGGATAAATACTTGATCTCAGTTTTCAGTAGAAGGGCAATCTGGGGAGTTGAAAGTGGAGCAGAAGGTAGAAATGAGATTTATAATATCTGAGGTGGAAATTGTATGCAAAATCCAGCCTAGCAGTGGCATGTAACTGAAGTGCCTGAGAAAGAATCCTGGTCTCCTTAAATTTCCTGTACAGTTTGTGGAGGGACACACATACCACCTGTGAGTCAGTCCATCTAAAATCAGAGTCTTCAACTAAGGGTGACTGGTTTCTGCAGCTGGACATTGCAGTTAAACATGTGAAACTGAGCTGAAAAAATGCTGTCCCACACAAGCAGACCAGGTGGGACAAGATGTCTCATCCTAGGGCTCAGAAAGAACTGGCTGAGAAGCTGGAGATCTGGCAATGGCCACTTCAAATGAATCCACCAAGCTGGCGGTGGTGGTGGAATGTGATGGAATAACAGCTGTCACTTTTGGTTAAGAAGGAGAATTGGGAAGTCATTGACGCCACCATCAGTTTGTTAGTCTGATGGCAACAGAAACTATTTTGAAGAAGTAATTAAGGATGCAGTGCTTACAGAGTGAATTCACTCAAGTTTGTTGACCTTGGGGTGCATCAGGTTAATCTGATAACTGTGTTTGATGATTTATCTTCCAGACAAAAGTAATGTAGTAGATCTCATTTGTCTTTAGGAAAGCACTGGCTGTGGCTCTGTTTCAGAAATTATATAAATGAAGATCAGGATTATTACAAGAACTGTAAACCAGTTAATGAGTTGGACAGAAAGGAAATGGCATTAAGTTCTAAGTATTAAGCTGTAGGGAGGCTACTCAACAAAAATTAGATTTGTGACTGAGCTTGTTTTAACCTTTTTTAATGCTCTCAACAAAAGAAAAAAAAAAGTGTTGAAGAAATCTGCCAAAGGCACAAAGCTGAAAGGCATTGTTAGCATGAAGGATGCTGGGACATGAAAGGTATTAGGTGACCTCAAATGGCAGATATAAAACAGATTTCAGTAACCAAAGTGCAAAGGCTTGAATTTAGGGACTGCTAAAAATAGCCTCTGTTGTAAGTAAGGATCTCCTTGGTTACAAAAGGCTAAGATGGAGCGAGGCTTGGCTGACCACTGCTCAGTCAGAGTGACTACAAGATATGACTGTGAAGAAAAGAGCATATAGTATTAGGATGTGTTAATTGAGATATTTTTAATATAGATAGGAGAGTATCAATGCCTTTATACAATGTCCTTGTGAAACTTCGTCCAAAAATACTGTGTACGTTTTGGTCAGACAGGAAAGATGATTTTGAACTGGGATGTTTGGAGAAGGAGAATATATGTTGAGAAAGAGGCTTAAACCTGGATTTTCTTTAGTTCTGGAGAACAAAGAACTATTTAGAATTTAAAATGAAGAAATTTACAAGAACAAACTGGTCTGTAGACTTAAAAATACATTTTCTGAGCAGTGAAGTTTTAGTGAAGGAGATGATTTAAGTATTTATTAATTGACTCTTGACCCATTAAATATAAAAATATCAAGAGGATCACTTCTAGTCCCATGCTCCTTTGAAAATTCACCAAAACTGCTACTAGCAACTACTGTATGAAGTTCATGAACTATGGGACTTGATTATTTCTCTTGGTATATAAAATTACAGATATAAAATTAATTTTCATGAAAATTCCTACTGTTTTTCTTAGTAAAAACAATAGATAATTTCTCATAAATACTCAGATGTTTGTCTGATGATTGTTCCTTCTTACTTAGTGCCACCGCTTTACATCTTTCAAATTCCACACAGTCTGCTGATCTTTGGAGATCAATTATTATTCAAGGAACTTCAGTTTTTCAGTTGGGCAACTCCCTACAGGAGGAAGGAGTTGAAGAGTCCAAGATAGCTTTCGTGATCATACATTGTTTTCATCAATACAGGTCATCTACAGTTTTCAAAATACATTTTTAAAGGGAGAAAGAGCTATTGTGTCCATTTAAAAAGGAAGCAAGTGGAATCATATATTGGTCGGATGTCAGTAGTAAAAGAGCAATAGAATCTAGAGCTCTATACAAGAAGTATCCTACCTTTGAAAATTATATCATGGTATAACTTACACAGAAAAGAGTCTCACTTTTCTGGCTAGGAATTAGGATTAATTTGATTTTATTTGCTTTGATAGCTAAGTATTCATTACAATTAGAATGCTGTTTGTTTAAATTTGTAGATGCGGTCTGTCGGACGGATATTTAAATTCATTGACATGCCAACAGAAGAGATGAAAAACATTAAGCCACAGAAGAATAACCGGCTTTCAGATGCCCTTGTAATTGAAAACAGACATGTGAAGGAAGAGAAGAACTGGCCATCCAGTGGCCAAATGACCGTGAAGGACCTTACAGCCAAATATGGTGAAGGTGGAGCTGCTGTGTTAGAAAACATTTCCTTTTCAATAAGTTCAGGGCAGAGGGTGAGACACTTTTATTTTGTTGTGTTTGGTCTGACTTCTATGAAGTTTAACCGTAGACGTATCATTATAAACCTATTCATTGACTACAGAGTAGGTTGAGTTCAGTAAGGTTTTGTAAATGAAATTGTCGCCAAAAAAGTAATCATCTAAAGTACCTGAAGAACAGAAATGTCTTATGTCTCTTCTTAAAAAGAGCTTATCTGTAGGATGATCAGCTGCAAACAAACAAAAAAAAGGCAAGGAAACCCTGCCTCAGCTATCCTAGAAATCTTGAGACTTTTTCCACCTCAGTGAAGCACTGTGGGGATGTTTGCTGGCCATGAGGAGCAGAATATAACAATAAAATACTTATGCAGCAGTTCCCCAACTGTGCCTGAAGTCATCCCCCTTCTCCTCCTAGGCAGAGGGAAGCTTGCTGGTGAGCACAGGTGCTGAGGGCAGCCTGACCCAGGTGGAGCAGGGCACAAAAGAATACCAGCCACTGTGCCAAGGGTAACGGCTGGCTCCAGCGACCAGAGGGTGGAGGTGCCGTCTCACCCATTCAATGAGAGTTCTACGCCACCCCAAATTATTATATAACAAGCCAGAAACAGATCTATTCTTTAGAAGACTGACGAACCTCTAATTGATCTTCACACATGTTTGGGGTTGCAGTCCAGAGTTTTAGTTTCAGGACAGCAATTAGGCAGAGGTTTAACACTTTGCTTTAAGTTCAAGCTAAAGGACTGTCATTGGTGGGGTGGGAACAAAGTCTCATGTGATTTCCTGAGCTGGAACCATACCAGTGAAGAGGAGATTTTAACTCTCCTATATAGATGAGAAAACGGGTTCAGTGACAGCTTCTTGGCCTTGCCATAAGGCAGATCTTCACTCCTAGTTTAGATAGCACCAGTCTCTGCCAGGTTTGGTAGATCTGTCTTGGTTTACATGAACGGAATGTTTCATCTGCTAAGTTTGAGGGCACTAAAATTTTGAAACTGGTCCTGTAGCACCATCCTGAAACTGCTCTGGCTTTGGAACAGAGGCACCTGTGATTCCCGGAGCGTGGAGGTGCGGGTGCTGCTGCAGTCTGGTGGATTTACTTCCTGGAAAATCTCTTGAATCAGTGGAGTATAGAAAATGAAAGATACTTTTGTGCTGTAAAGAGAGGGGATAGAGCAATTAAAACAAAGATCCTTTTTTCAATGGCTATGATTTAGGAACTTGGTCCAATTTTGGTGGTGAACCCTGGACTCAGAGGTAGTATTTCCAGATTGGGAGCATGCTCCTTAAACTGGAGGGGATTTTTTTCTGCCCCTTAGGGAAGCACATGTAAAACAATCAGGAAAGGGGAGAGCTCTCTAATTCTGAAGGAAAAGAGAAAAGAAGAGAAGAGAAGAGAAGAGAAGAGAAGTGAAGAGAAGAGAAGAGAAGAGAAGAGAAGAGTAGAGAAGAGAAAGAAAAGAAANAAAAGAAAAGAAAAGAAAAGAAAAGAAAAGAAAAGAAAAGAAAAGAAAAGAAAAGAAAAGAAAAGAAAAGAAAAGAAAAGAAAAGAAAAGAAAAGAAAAGAAAAAAGAAAAGAAAAGAAAAGAAAAAAGAAAAGAAAGTGTTTCATTTAGAAAGGACCTATCATGATCATCTAGTCCAACTGCCTGACCACTTCAGGGCTGACCAAGTTAAAGCACATTATTAAGGACATTGGTCAAATGACTTAAACGCTGACAGGCTTCAGGCACCGACCCCACTCTAGGAAACCTGTTCCAGTGTTTAACCACCCTCTTAGTAAAGAAATGGTCCCTAATGTCCAATCTGAAGCTCCGCCGGTGCAGCTTTGAACCATTCCCATGCGTCCTATCACTTCCTGTCCTCAGGAAGCTGTAGAGAGCAAGGAGGTTGCCCCTCAGCCTCCTTTTCTTCAAATCAGACAGGCCCAAAGTCCTCAGCCACTCCTCATACGACATGCCCTCCAGCACTGTCACCAGCTTTGTTGCGCTTTACTGGCTGCATTCAAGGACCTTCACATCCTTTTTAAATTGTGGGGCTCAGAACTGCACACAGCAGTCAAGGTGAGGCTGCACCAACACTGAATACAGCAGGACAATCACCTCTTTTGACTGGCTGCTTGTGCTGTGCTTAAATACACCCCAGGATGTGGTTTGGTCTCTTGGCTGCCAGGGCACACTGCTGACTTGTATTGAGCCTGCTGCCAACCATCACCCCCAGATCCATTTCTACAGGGCTGCTCTCCAGCCACTCGTCTCCCAATTTGTACTTATTACTCCATCCTAGGTGCAGAATCCGGCATTTCGACTTGTTAAATTTCATCCCAATAATCTTTGTCCAATGCTCCAACCTATCTATATCCTGCTGCAAGGCCTCTTGTTCCTCAAGAGCATCAACAGCACCTCCCAGTTTGGTATAATCAGCAAACTTGCTAATGGTGCATTCAGCTCCTGCATCCAGATCGTTGATTAATATATTAAGCAGAACTGGCCCTAGAATTAAGCCCTGAAGAACACCGCTGGTGACCAGCCACCAGCCAGATGTAGCCCCATTCACTATAAATCTTTGAGCCCTGCCTTTCAGTCAGTTCTTCACCCAGAACACTGGGAAAGCACTCATCCCACAGTTGGACAACTTGTCCAGAGGATGCTGTGAGGGACAGTATCAAAAGCCTTACTAAAATCCAGAAAAACTACACCCACCACCATCCCTTCATCCACTAGATGTGTGACCATATCACAGAAGGAGATCAGAGTAGTCAAACAGGACTCTCCCTTTGTGAACCCATGTTGACTGTGCCTGATTGCATTATTCTTTAAATGCCTTTCAATAGTACATAGTATTATCTTCTCCATAATTTTTCCAGGAACTGAGGTTAGACTAACAGGTCTGTAGTTCTCTGTGTCTTCCCTCATATCTTTTTTGTAGACTGGAATAGAAATTCACCCAACTGATTGATTGGGTTGGTGCAATGCAGTGCAGACTGTTCACCTGGTTTGGAGTCCTGAGGCACTGTTATGGAAAGGATGCCAGGCAGCAGGAACAATGCCCTTCTTCACCTTCACCTATGTAGTGTCACCCTACAAAAGCAGCCCATGCTCAGATAGGACATTACTAGGTGTGTGAAACCCAGCTGTCTGAAAAGGCAATATATCAGCATTTGCCGATGGTTACTGCAGATACTGCTTGTTCCAGCAATAGGTTGGTGCAATCCCACATGGGAAACTCATTTAAAAAGAAAAAGAAACCCTATGTACCTGTGTATTATGTTTCTTCTCACCTAAGAGGTAAGGAAAGGCAGCACCAGCTGGGCAGGCCGAGGACTTGCATTGCTGCTTGGATGTGGACAATGGCATGATGTGTGCCATGACCACTGCCTCCTGCCCAAGCTGGACAAAGAGCTGGACTAATCAGTACAAGATAATATATAAGCAAATTTCTGTTCTTCAGCTAAGGGTAGATTAACAGATTATTCATTTTAGTTAATTCCAACAAAAGAAAGAAAAGTCTGACCCAGTGTTTCATTCAGCTTTTGCTGTAGGCTTTTATCATTCCTGAATGAGCTACATTTGCTACCCCACTGAGAGCCACTTGTGTTGTTCTCCACTGCTGAGATCTCTAAGTGTTTCTGCCTTGGTCTGTGGGTAATATGTGAGCAGTATTAAATATTTGCTTTTATGATTTGTGTTGCAGGTGGGCCTTTTAGGAAGAACTGGTTCAGGAAAAAGCACTTTACTTTTTGCATTTTTAAGACTGCTGAATGCAGAAGGGGATATCCAGATTGATGGAGTCTCCTGGAACACGGTCAGCGTGCAGCAATGGAGAAAGGCATTCGGAGTGATTCCTCAGGTAATGAGATTATTGTATATTTGTGTGCCTTTATTTTTGTTGGTTCTATATCCATATGTGTATAATTGCCTTCAAGCTGGAAGCTGGCTGTTTTATGCTGAGAAACAGAAACAAAACACAAAGATTTTGTAAAAAGGGGAGTGGGTGGATGGATGGATGCAATGATGCTTAGCAAACTACTTTTTGAGGACCTCTATGTCGCTCACACAAGAACTCTTCTTGAAGTGGGAAGGTACAGCACACTTAGAAGTGTTCATAGCCTGCTTATCCCTGCAGCTCTGAAACAGTTTGCATGTTGATCCAACATAAGATAGTGCTACCTGAAGACAAAAGTACAATCAGTGGTGTTCTCAGCTGCTGTTGTCTAAAATCCCACATCACATGTTCTGGTTAATGTGTGGATATCATACATTGCCTGTTTTCCCTGACAGGCCAGGAGCAGAATTACTGTTTTTCTCATTCTTTACTAGACCACTAGCTGATCTCCAACTTTGTCTCATCCCTTTTTTAGCTGTCACCTCTCATTAACATGTCATGGTGCATGTGTAAGGGAGTACTTCATTTTATTTCTGCATGCAGCAGTCCTGGCATATAAGAAGTAATACCATTTCAGAGATGAAAAGGGAAGCAGCTCCTCACATGGGTTTAGGCACCCTAATCTCTAACTGGAACACGAAAAATAGTCTGTGGAGGAAGAAACAATTAAACCTAGGGCTTCTAAGTCCCTTGCCAATGCCCCTGCTGCTGGACCAGTGTCCTCTATTAGTTACAGCTCTCGATTGTCTGTCTCAAAAACAAACACAGAGGGACTCAAAATTTAATTTTTCTATGTAATGATCAGTGTTGAGTTGTTCCCCTTCAAAAAGTCATCCCACAGTAGCCTGAGTGGCATCTATTTAAAGTAGGCATGCAAAGAAGGTACAACTCTCCTCTGTGTGTTTCCACAATCACGCTCTGAAATCTCCTCAGAGACAGCAATTTTTTAGTACTTTGATGTTGCCAGCACAGACCCTTTCTTCACTGCCACGTTACATCCCCAACAAAACCGAGCTAAGAGAGCGGTGGTAAGTCCACTGGTTGGATTCATTTCTTGCCTGAGCTCTACCGGCAGCTTGGCTGGTCACACGCTGCCTGTTGACCTGCGGCTTGCTTGCCAAGCTGCCCTTTGATAGCTGACCTGTCGTCACCCTTTCTGTCCTCTCTTCAACATTTTCACACTTACCTATTCCTGTAAACTTTTATTTCTTTATTATTGGTGGTTCAGTTCTGCAGCAAGATTGTGGTTTGCAAGTATGAAAAAAAGTCACCCCTTCAGATCAAGGCAGCTCTGCAGTGAACTGCAAGTGCAGCTACATCTATTTAGTTTGGAGGACAGGTATGTTATACAGTATGTTATAGAGCTGTCCTCCAAAGGATGGCTCTATAGGATGGAGGATGCTTTTACCAGTATACGCTACGTTTCTGATGCAAAATTTTCCTATACAGCCAAGTATTGGAAGGGCTTTCCCTGCCTCTCCTGTAGTCATCCTTTTCCTCTCAGCCCTTTCTCACTCTAGGATGTGATTTTTCAGCAGGGTTTCTGCTTTCCATCTCCAGCTGCCCTTGGGAATGTGTGGACTGAGGAGAAAACCAAATGCTTGGTAACAGGTACCCTCATTGTCCCACTGAAAAATATGATTAATTCTTATAGCTGAGTACTCACTGTAGAGTCAGTAATAGTATAGAAAACATCATTCTGATGAGCATGAACAGTGTAACTTGTCCTCCTGCTGTTGAGATGCAAGATAAAATTACACATTTAGTTTAGTTTGGAAACCCCTGATACATGGATCGATGCCAAAAAAGTCTCAGCTCTCCATTCTCTGGAAGGTCATGAGATTTGCCAGCTTGTTTGCATGCTTCAGCTCACAGCTCCTGTCCCAAAGCTTTTCCAGAGAACTGCACATTATGCCTCCGAAGTTCCCACATTCGGAACAAAATGAAGTTAGTTTTCATCAGCACTTTCCCAGCAGGGAAGAGAAATTGCATATGCCACCCTGCCTTTCCCGGCAGAACAAAGGGAGCCTTTTGTTCTTTGCCATTCACCTACAGCTTTAGAATGGAAAAAAAAAAAAAAAAGCTGCCTTTCCTTTCCTGGAAGGCTGGCCTACAGCAACACCTGAATATTCACCATCTCCTGGGGAGGCTTCACTAACAAAAGCAGAATGGAGCTCTATCTGAGGCAAGCTTCCTTGTGAAAACTTTCCAACACTCTTTTCTCCTCCTTATCCCTAAATTTCCCAATTTAGAAGAAAATAAATGCTTTTCCTCTGTGGGAACTTCATTGATGTGCACCTGCACAGCACACACAGCATCCTAACACGCTGCCATCTGCTCCATGCTGGAATGGCCTGCAGGGTGGTCAGGGATCGTGCTGAGCCAGAGCAAAGGCAAAAACCTGTTTCTTTCAGTATCTCAGACCCAGCTGTCAGTGCACTGCAGTGGTGTGAAGGGGTAAATCGTATAAAGCATGTTTCCTGGAGCACCCACAAGGAAGTTCCTTCCTGTAGCTCCTCACACGCCTGTGCTGCTGAAGCACTGCCTGACCACAGCGCTGCTCCTACAGGATGTTTGTCATTCTCATGCAAAGCAATTATTCCAGTGATAATAGGCAGTTCGAAGTATAACTGCAGCCAGTCATCCCTTCTTCTGGGTAGTCCTTTCTGATGCTTCTCCTGCAAGAGTTTCCTCACCACATTTCCAAGGTGAGGATGTCCAGCTGCATCTGGTTTCAACACACTGAAACTCTTTTGCATACAGGTCCTCATGCAGATTGCGTCCTGAAGTATTTAAGGAAGTCAAATCAAAAAAACGCCTTCAGAAATTTGGGGCTGAATGGAGAACAGGAGACCTGCAGCCAAGTTTCCATTAAAATAAATGAGGAGAAACTTGAAATCTAGAAGGCGTTGCTAGCTCAAAGAAAGGGCCTGGCTTCTGGTGTCTTCTTGAGTGTTAGTCCACTGCATCCTGGCAGATCTCATACTGTTTTCTATATGTAAATACTCCATATAGAGTTAAGATCAAGCTTAACAGGGAGAATAGGATTACCACATTTTGTGGGACTGACAGCTGACAAAAAAATAATCAAATTGCTTTTGCTCCTTTATTTTACTTCTGTGAAATTTCACAACTTTTATCTCTGTAGTTCCATTTTTTCAGTAGCTATCTCACTTTGTTCATTCTATCCGTCTGTTTCTCTGTCTGTCTCCAGCACTGTTTCATTGCCTCCCATACCCTTCAGGACTGTTTACTTTTGGAAGTCATGGGGTGGCTGTTTTGCAGGGTGCCAGGGCACTCCTGCATAGCTGGGCAGCACCGCTCCCCAGAGGTGGTCCCACAGAGGGTCCTGCAGAGGCTAGGTTCCTCCAGAACATCAAGACAAGTCAGCATCACCACACCAGGGAGCATCTTTTGCACCAGACTCATACACAGAGTACTTGGGGACATTAATTAATAATCCCACGTGCTCATTTTGGGCAGTATATAGGTTGTTTTTCCGCATCATGGGCTCAGTGTTGCCATGCATTTGTGTTTACCAGTAAGGTCTATGGGAGGCAGAGGTTTTAGCATCTTCAGGGGAGAATGTTACAGAACTGTCCCGGAAAACTTGCAGAAGGTCTTTATTGCTCCGACACTTATATTCTTGTCAGTAAATATTTTAATGCCAATGTAAAGTCCCTAAAAGACACTTATGAAAACAAAACCTCTAACTAATACTAAAGGATTCACATAGCAATTTTATTTTCTTTCATGTTGATGTTGTTGCCATAATATACATGAAGTGGAGGAGGCTACATTGAGGTCATCTTGCTGTTACTTGGACTTCTCTGTGCATGAGGCTGGTGTCTCGTTCCAGCTGATGTCTTTGTTCTCCAGCCCTGGGGCGTATGGGAACAAGGATCCATGGGTTTTAGCTGAGGATCTGCATGTGGGCTGTCTTTCATCGCAACAGTAGCTACTCACAGGCAGGATGCTCCCATTCCTTCACAGCCTCTTGCCAACTGGTCCTTTACTCTTCTGTATGTGTTTGCTTAGGTACTCTATGAGCTTGGTTGTCCAAGTAACACTTAAATCACATAGGAAGCTTATTGCCACAAGCTCGGTGTATCCCACACTGTAACCAATATGCAGAGGCTCTAGCTGCTGAGGGGGATTAATGCCCTCCAGAGGGATTGATTTACAATATTTGGGGTGGTCAGAACATAAACATGACCTTATATATATTCTGGAGTGTTTTGCTTGTGGGTGGATGTCAGGTCTGAAAAACTATTCCTTGTGTGATCACACCCATTATCGTCCTGGGTGAGTCTGAACAAGTGACCAAGAAGGAAACGGTTCCACATTTGCTGTCAGTGTCCTCAGCCTTCCATCTCCTTTCCAATGCTCTCTTTATTTCTACTTCTTCCATATTTATAGACAACACGTAAGTCCATGGGATTAACTTTTGATTTTTTTCACTTTAGACTTCTAGCTTTTAAGAATTTTTTTTTTTGGGGGGGAGGAGGGCTCTGCTTCTTTTGAGTGGACTCTAAATTGCCCATGTGATTCACGTGATATTTACTCAAGTAAACCCTATGTGGTTTCTAAAGAGTTGGGAGAAAGGAGGTGTTGAAATGGAGAGAGAAGTACCAGAATTCAGGACAATGAAATGTTTACCTTGTGGAAAAGAAAATGTACTTTTGGGAATAGCTTGCATTTTGTGCCCTGCTTCTTGAAAGCACAGTTATTAGGAATAACAGCAGTTTCTGCAGAAAAGAGTTCCCTTTATTTCTCAAGCTGCTGCACTTCAGCAGGAATGTTATTCAGCCCTATCTTCTTTAAAACAGGTTTGTTCGGTTAACTATTCTTTACCACTGAGAAACGAAAATACCTGTTCCATTAGTTAAATGTACAGTGCTCAAAGTGTGAACAAGCCCATGTCTGATGCTGTTTCCACAGCATTATTATTTCCACCGCACCCACTACTTGGAAGAATCTAATCCTGCTGCAAATATGTCGCTCCACTCAGGCCACCTAACCAGTGCAGGGCATGGGAAAAGGGCTGCGCTGTACTTCACCGAAGCAGTCACTGTTATTAACAATCATGGTTATCAAAGAAAGAGTCTTTTTTTGCCTCTAGTCTCTACCAAAGGTGTTTCAATGACTTTGAGCTGCTGGTGCTGCTGCCTCTGCTGCAGCTCGGCTGGCGTGTTGCTGGCAGTGTGGTGACGGCGCCATCGCACTTCAGCCCACCCCGCTGGCGCAGCTGCTGCTCTCCTCTTGAATCTGGTACTTCCTACTCTCTTACACCAAAGAAATTATTGGCAAGGGCTTATGTATCTTAATTAAGCAAATCGATTCATGCCATTCATTTTCTTCTGCCACATTTACACTTTTAATTAATCCTAATTAAATTATTAATGTAAATATGTCTATAAATCACTTTGAAATCTGATGAAAGAATGCCAAGTTCCCAGGTTAGGTCTGATGGAAGTTGTGGCAGACTGGCAAAACTCTTGGAAATTTCTTTTTAAGTATATTCTCTCGGTCATTTTCTGCTGGTACAGCTAGTCCTTCACTGCTTTCGGTAGCATTTGACTACCAAGACTACCAGAAATTATGTGGCTGTGAATCATTGGCATTTCAACACGTTTTTCTCTAAATAAATATTTTCTTTAGGAAGACAAAAGAGAAGAAAATAATTGCCTCAAATGTTTCCTCTTGGTATTTGTTCCGTATATACAAGGAAAGAGCAAGCAAGTGGTAATATTTCTCAACTAGGCACACACTTACATTCTTTGAGAGCAAGTTCTCCCTGCTACAAGCAGCAGGTGTACCTTGCAGCATAGAAAGCAGCAGCTTGGTTTTATCTCATAAGAAATATTGTGCAACCTCAGTGTCCCTTGAAGAACCTCATTTCCACCAGAATCTGACACACCCACTCCATGTAAAAAGAGATTAGACAAATATTTAATTTTGTCTGAGTCACTGCTTTTTGAGCTACAAAATATGCATCTATCTAAGGGATGTTCGCTTAAATTTGCTTGCCTAAACTGATGAGAAAAGCAGAAGTGAGTAGTAAACTTCAGTGCAAGAAGGATGCGCTGTCAGTGCTGGGAAATGTGTGTCTTCTTCTCCATTTCGTGTGACAGAAGGGAGGCGCAGGACAGAGTGGGAAGAGAGTGTGGGCCATAGCATCAATCAGGGAAGCCTTGTACAAGAGCAGGTCGTTGCTGCTACAGTCCTGAACCAGGCTGTGCTGCCTCACATCTCAGGGATGTGACAGCGAGAGAAATAAAAAAGCCCCACCTCTTTTGAGATAGGACTGGGACATGGGGAAATGTCAGGTAACAGCATAATGCTAATATATATTTGGCCACAATTGATTAGAAAAAGAAATATTCATTGACGAAAACCAACTTGGGACACTGTTCTTGAATACCAACAAATTTCCAAGAATTTTGTTTTGTCTCAAAACAAAATTGTGGGAACACACACTTTGGGTCAGTGATATTTTTGTGTGTGTGTTTGAATATGTTTCACATAGTAAAGAATAAAAAATAGGCTTCAAAAGGCATATTCCAAAATGGAAATACAAGAAATCTCTTATCCTGAAAATGGCTGAAACGTGATTTTTTACTGTTTTTCAGATAACTTTGGGTAAGTTTTTAGTAAGACAATTGTCAAAAACAGAACATAAGGATTTTAAAAATAACTTTTTAAAGAATAATGTTTTCCAAAATTTTTAATAACCAACAATAAACTCTCTCTGGTAGCGGCGGCAGGTTATTCTTTTATATTGTGTATGCTTTACAGTTTACAGTGCTTTACACAGTGTTCCAGAGTCTCTATCTACCTGTGTCTGTATATCTTTTTTCTTGTAGAAAGTATTCATATTTTCTGGAACTTTTCGGATGAATTTGGATCCTTATGGGCAGTGGAACGATGAAGAAATATGGAAAGTTGCAGAGGAGGTAATAAAATCGTTCTGTGTTTTATCCCTCTAGTGAAGTGGTTAACAGCAGAGTGCAGGTCAGGTCAAGTGTTGTCATATGTTACATTTATAGAGTCTTAGGAAAAAAAGCACCGAGGAAAGATAATGCTATGCTATAAACTGTGTTTCCTTATTACCTAATAAAAAGGCACCTTTGTCAGAGATTAAAAAAAAAAAAAAACGATAAACTTCCATACAGCACAGTCTGGGTTCCTCATGCAGTGATTTGGCTCTGCTGGGTGACCCTGAGAGCAAAAAAAAAGTGGAGGAAGATGATGCAGCAAAATGTCCTGTAATCTTTTTTCATTTTAATGCTTTGGCAAATATATATGAAATCTCTGCAAGGCATTTTTCTACCAAAATGTGTACAAATGACTCGTAAACATTTTGGAAGCCAGAAAAGGAAAATGTTGGTGGCCTGTCCTACATATAAGACTAGTGTTTTTGCAATAGGACATATTTATTTTCAGCTTAGAAAGTTCTTTCCTCAAAGTATTTTCCATTGACTGCAATTCTCAGGTCAACATAAAGCCAGCTGAGAAGGAGCACTTTCTGACACCGCATTTTCAGGTCTACAACCTGCTTGTGTCACAGGCTGCTGCCTCTTCCATGGAAAATAAGAATCCTGGAATACTAGGTTTTATGAACCTAAAAGTTTTATTCTAATTCTATGCTGAGGTTTTAGCAACATTTTTTTTTTTTCAAGAATCAGGGCCAGACTTTTACAGCTCTGTTTCCATGTTGGGCTGAACCTCATGCATTATGGTTGTCAGATGCCACCTATTGGCTCTGATAGCGCTTAATAGGTTGCACAGGTCTATGTACTGCATGGAGAAAAGGCAAGTGACTTACAGGAGGAAACAAGCTGCAGCCTAGAGAGCAGATTTCTCTTTTCAAGGCAGGGATGACCTAATTAATACAGACTCAATAATGAATTGGTGGCATTTTCCTTGTTTATAGCAAGACTCAAGTATGATAAAATGCTTACAAGTGTGGGATTGAATCCCAAAGTTTCCTCCTTTTCCATCCAGGAGGTTAACTCTGTCTCTGATCTCTCTCTTTTGGGTTTATCTAATTTCCTCCCTATGTTTGGAAAAGAGGAAAGTCGACACTTTGTAAGAGTAATTTACTGTCAGATAAAAAATATCATGACATTTTTGATTAAATGGTGTGACAGGAGCTTTTCAGCTGGTCCTAGCAGAAGCAACAGGGTTCTCAGTGCTGTGCTTCCCTTCTCTGAGGCTGGGGGAAATGGAGTGTGGGTGAACATCCCCTTTCTTGAGAAAGACAGGCTCTACTTCTGCTTTGAGGATTGCTTTCATTATGTGTGTGAATCGAACCTGGGGTTTTAAAGAGCTAAACCTCATTTACAACGGCATGAAAAAAAAAAAATTTCTAAGTGCTTATAGTTAAGGGGTTTGGCAAATCCAGATGTGATACTGAGTTTGTCATTGCACAGGTGAGAGAGCAAAGCAAATAGAAAAGAAAAAGAGCTGTAATACCTTTTAGTAGGAGTGATTGGATTGTTTACAAAGTTCACGCTCTTGAAAACCGGCCGTTTAGTGGCAGTGAGTCAGTGTAACTTAGGGAGCACAGCACAGAAAGAAAGTTAACTGTCAGCTTATCCCTGACCCACGCTGGCTGCGGAGAATTTAGAGGATTGTGCTGAGACCAGCATCAGCTTTTTGTGCTCCTTGCAAGCAGCTGCAGAGAGCAAGGCACTGTCTGATCTGAAGAGATGGCAGGTGTCTCACTTCTTATTGCCCCCGTATTTCAGCACCCGAATCTGTCAGACTTCCGTCAGCTTCTGAGGCTAAGCTTTACTCTTGAAGTCAGCTATCTGGACCCTACAGGTACATGGAGAGATCTCGTGCAATGTTAAGAAGAAATCACCTTTTCCAGACATTTGTTGGAAAATTTCTTTAAAGGACATGATGTGTGTTCAAAAGAGGAGTGAGGAACAAAGCAGTGGTGGGTTGCATTGCATTTTTATGACATCTTTTGGCGCAATGCAACTCGCATACGTTTCCCAGTTCCCTCATTTCACAAAAATTTCTCTGTAAACCCTGCTGATTAGGCCAAGGAGTACAGTTGGTTTAGACCCGTGGAGGATGCAAAGCTTTGCTTTGAGGCATATAAAATGCATGTCCCAATGACAGCAAAAAGGAGCACTGGAAGCAACAGTTAAAAGACATCTCCTGGGCTGGATTTTGGTTTCTGGTCTAAGTGAAACAGCTTCACTTGGCATAAGCACCCCTGTCAACATTTTGTCGGCAGTGCTAAAGGGAAGCTTGTGATGCCATTAGTATGAACAAAGCGCACAAGAGCTTTGGGGCAGCAAAAACGAGCAGATGGAAACGCTCTCAGAGACAATGGCTGCGGTGACCTGGGTTATTTTCTCTGTTGCTGTAATGTAGCATGTGAACTTCGGTCGTTTCTTTTTACCCTCTTAGTAACCAAAGAGGCCTGGTTTCTTTTCAAAAATCACACTCTTTAACATTTCCAATGACGTACATTGCTGCTGGATAAAAAGTTTCAAATATATCACTTTCTCTAGCCTGCTAACTCAGAATGTTTTGGTCAAAATGCCAAAACTCATTGTATGTGACAAACAAATGAAGCATTAACTCTCGGTTTCCCAACATAAATCCTAGCATGTTTTAAGAGTCAAATATTTCAGTGCTTTTTACATCATCCAGCTACAAGCTTGTAGTGTTTACAGGACAGATTGTCCTTTTCATCAATTTCTATTTTCTCTTTTCTGTTAGAAATGAAAGGCAAAGAAATTAAAGGCATTGGTGGCCATACCCACAGCCAGCAGTGACTGTATCTCACTGATTTTTCCTGTCCTTTTTCTTTCCTGCAGGTTGGGCTAAAGTCTGTAATTGAGCAATTTCCAGGCCAGCTTGATTTTGTTCTTGTGGATGGAGGCTGCGTCCTCAGTCATGGCCACAAACAGCTGATGTGCCTTGCCCGGTCAGTTCTCAGCAAAGCTAAAATCTTGCTGCTCGATGAACCAAGTGCTCACCTGGACCCTGTGTACGTTTTGATCATTTGTTTTATCTTCTAATATGAAATAAGAAAATCAGTGAGGCAGCACCACCAGAAGAGACCTTCTGTAACTTGTTTGGTCTGTTACTAAACCTGATTTCAGTAATGTGTTAGTAGTTCTGCGTGGGGGATCAGAGAAGCCTAGTGACAGCTTTAGCTTTACTGGCCGATAAGCACTTTCACAGCAGAACTGCAGCACACTGAGGTACTGCAGAGTGTTGGCGTCCATGTACGTGAGCTTTACAACACACAGCTAGATATTAATTACTGTCAATAAATTTATGAGCTGTGCTGGCACACACATTGCAGTCTAAATGGTGATGATTGCTTGCCTTTCAGAACTTCCCAAGTGATCAGGAAGACCCTGAAGCACGCGTTTGCTAACTGCACAGTGATACTTTCTGAACACAGGCTGGAGGCGATGCTGGAGTGCCAACGATTTTTGGTGAGCATTTCTCATAGTCTCATGCACTGTTGTTTCATTACAATTGATGAATGTACAGAACACACCAAGCAGAATTGATGAAGTTGGCTGGATTGATGGGGGTCATTCAGGGCAGTTAAGAGACCTAGTCACCTGCACAAGAGCAGCAGGCTCCTGTTTGCTCTTTCACCTGAGCTGTTATAGACACGTGTGTTCAGATGAGCGGGGTCACATTGTGGAAAAGCTGGATTCCTTCTTTCAACCAGAAGGACAGTTGTGTAGGTTACCCAGCTGCTGATCCATGTGCCTTATATTGCCAGTTGGCTCCAGAGCTCCAGAAGAATCCCAGCATCTCACCGAGCTTTACCACTGCTAATGCAGAAACAGCCGCTCTTGCTCTTGAGCAATGCAGCAGACGGGTTTCCTGGGAAAACATCTGATTGTCAGAATCATTCGTTTCTTGCATCAAGCTACTAGAATATTCCTTTCTTTTTTAATCAGGCTGACAAGTATTAAAATCCTGGGGTATTTCCTTTATTACATAAAAGGCAAATTATGTAATTGTTCTTAAAAATGATGTTCCTTCCTCTGTATTTTCTTGACTCTTCCATAAGACAGCACCTTCATTTTATTAGCAGAGCGAAACATTGTTTTCCATGTGTGCTTGCTTGGGTGCATTAGCACAGCAGGAGGAACAGGGTCTGAAGTTGAAGCAGGCTATTCAACGGGCAGGTTGTATGTCCTTTTGGACGTTCTGCTCCTGTACATGTGCTGGGCTTCAGCCTTGCTGCCAGCCCACAGGCTGTGCTGTGCTTGGCTGTGCCGGCAGAGCCCTGGCAGGCACACAGCCTCTGCCCGGAGCAGGTTTTACCACCCGCTGAACAACATTTTAGCAACAGAGCTGCTAAAAGCTCTTTCCCATCAGACCTGTGCCCTCACCCAAGACATGCTGGCGTTGCAGTGCCAGTGGAGGAGCCTGATTTTTCCCCATCTGCTGCCTGACTGGGGAGGCTGGCACAGCCATACAGGGCAAACCTGTTATCTCCTTCAAACACAGGCCAGCAGCGCTTCCTTGTTTGGCAAGAAGAAAGCAAAGAAGGCCTGGCACCTTGCTGGCAGCCTTCTCCCCCTGCTTGTGATACAACTCTGTTTTCTGCAGTTAACACTTTCTCAATCTGGCAATTTAGCAGTGCCGGGGAAATGCCCTGGTACCTGCGGACTTTGACAAACAATCGCAGAGGTAAAAATCAAGTTGCAAGGAGAAACCAGCAAGCCCAATGACATTTTGTAACTTGAGCAATAGGCACCTTTTCCACATGTTAATATTTTAACATCTGTTTTTATGGTTGCAATTAGAAATGGCAAACAGTAAACTGGGCTTTTACTGTTAGAAGAAAGTCTCTGTTATGTCTTCATGTCTCTTCCCTGCTCTGTTACTTGTGTTGGCTGAATTCTGCCAGCACCACCACTGCCCATCTAACGGAGTGATGTGCTTCTTCAGGTAATCGAGGACAATAAATTGCGGCAATATGAATCCATTCAGAAGCTTCTGAACGAAAAGAGCTCCTTCAGGCAAGCCATGAGCCATGCCGATCGTCTCAAGCTAGTTCCAGCACACCACAGAAACTCCAGCAAACGCAAATCTAGACCCAAAATCACTGCCTTGCAGGAGGAGACAGAGGAGGAAGTGCAGGAGACAAGGCTGTGAGATGTGGTATGGGCTTCGTGGAGTGTACCATCACCAGTGCCCCATGATGACAGGACCAGCATATCTGAACCTGCCAGAGCCATGCACAAATTGAACGTTGCTGGAGGTGTTCACTGCAGTGACTACATGTGCATTTGGGAATTACTCCCCTTCCACGGTTAATTGCGTGCAAGTTAGTACATTCTTTGAATTTTTGCCACTTTCAATGGTAAAACCAGACTTCCTTTGAAAAGCTGCTCCAATTTGGTACAAACGAGATGGCAAGCAGAAGTAACCTGCTTTGCCTGACATAATCGTTTCAGGAAACTTGTAGAAAGGTTCTTGCTAGGGTGAGAGGTCCAGACAGCAGGAAGAATGTGAGAAAAATTATCAAGCTTTGGTGGAAAGCAGAAAAATCAGAATGTAAAAAGCTTCTTTGGATTCACTTCCTGCAAATGAATTAAGGAACCATATCAGCAAGGCGCACAGAAAACTTCCTCCTCTTTGTTTTCCATGCAGCAACTGTAATTTCAACTGAGCAGAAAAGGCCAAATGTCTTTTCTTAACAGCTCACCGCTCTGCGTACGTAGGTGAAGGAAGAGAGGATATTGACTTGCAAGCCAGTCAACATCTGTCACTTCTCCGCAAGTAAGGGAGAATTGGTATATCCTCTTAAAACTGAGGAGACTGTCAACCAGACGTTGCACATACTTGCAGTGCGATGAGTGGAGGCTGACATCAGTATCTAGTGAAAGGTAGGACTTCTGGCAGTGGAATTCTGCTGCCTAAGTCTGACACCTTTACATGCTTTTTACTCTGGTCTAAAAAAAACCCCGAACAACAAACAAACAGAAGAAACCTCTCTGAAGTAGACTTTAATAATTTTTATACTCTTCTGGTTTGGAGTTTTATGAGGAAAAGGAACTTTCTCTAGGATATTTTATTTATTTTAATATTGTTGCAAACATTTACTAAGGAAATTATGTATTTTAAGAGTGATTGTGTACTATAAAGAAAAATATATTTGTACAAAAAGTTTTATATTTGGATTGTTGGGGGTTTTTTTTGCTACTAGTCTTTGACGTCACATTGTGATAGAGCTGTTAAAAACGAGGACAGCCCTAGCGTTAGGCCAGGTAATGTCCAATGCTCTCTTTGTGCACTAAACTATTCTAGTGATACCAGACATTTTAGATTTTTTTTTTTTTCTTTAAATAAAAAAGTATAAAATAAACTGCCTGTATGACATATTACAACACAGCCCTGCATGATGCACACACCTGTCCTGCCACTTCCACTTAAGTCATTGCTGCCTATCAAAACATGCATCATTTTAATAAAGAAAGAAATTCTATTTATTACAAGACGAGTCGGTAACAGCCAAGGCCCA
>VZZY01002107.1:146695-172224 GCA_013400335.1 Eurystomus gularis
GGCACTAGGTGGTGCTGCGGTGCTCCGAAGCGCCGCGCCGGGCCTGGCTCCGGCGGCCTGGCTCCTCCCGCTGCGGCAGGTAGAAGGATCCCGGCCCCTCAGGGCCTCCTGTGTGCCCGTGGGGTAGTAATTTGGCAAAAGAAGTGCTCTAAAAAGAGCCGTTTTAAGGCCACGGCTGCCAGGTAGTTAGCAGCGCCAGCACTCAAATGCTTTACAAATATGAAAGGGATCTACACGAGCTTTATATCTCTCACGCTGCTTGAGCCCTAAAGCTGCAAAGAGCAGCACATGCAAGTCTTGAAAATCAGCTCTTTCAGGCTTCCTGTAGCAGCAGCAGCAGCGATGCCCCAGCCTGGGCAGCAGCCAGCTCATGGTGCTGCTGGGCCAGGCTGAGCCTGCGAGCACCGGAGCCCACGCTGGAGCAGCTCCTCACCCTGTCCTGCTCTCCTTTTCCTCTAGCTCAGTCCTGCATTACATATTTTCTGTCCCTCATTACGTATTTCCTCTCCGCGTATGCTTTTCCTTTCTGCCTTATTTTTTTCGCACACAGTCCTTCATGCTGCACTTTTATTTTTGCCTGTCGCCTAGCACTTACCTGGATCTCTTTCCTTTCTGCCTTTGGAACATCTCCTTCCTTTGCCTGATTTTCTCCACGAAGCAATGCGTCTTGCTCACAAATAGTCCTGGATACCCTTGAGTCTCAATTTTGCCCCTTCACTGTTTCTCTGCCACTAAGCTCTGCTTGCTTTAGCCTTTATAAAAACTGAATACCAACCATCTATTGAAGTAGCATCACTGTCGAATCCCATCTCCCTTCCCCCCCACCCTCCTCACATTGTTCGTATCACTTTTCTCAACAGCCAGCTCTCTGTTTGTACAAGTCTTTACAGTGTACGTGGCCAAGCCCGGCCGGGAGGCCAGGGCTGCTGCACTTCAGCCAAGCCTGAGGAGGAATGCCAAGGATCACTCTTTTTCAGGATGTTACTCAGAGTAGCAGACGTACCATGTGGGAGAGTTTATTATTTAAATAAACAAGATGATACGGGAAGATCAGCAGAAAGGAAGCGCTGTGTCATCATAATCAGTGAGCACTTCAAAGCTTGCACAATGAATAGAGTTAATTTCTTGGGGTGGTTGTTAGAGTTAGGAGGTGGCAAGTTGGACTGGAGCGGACAAGGAGACATTACGATAAAGGAAAAGGTAAATACAACAGGAGCACGTAGTAGATGGGAGTGTGTGGAACCTGCTGATGGAGCTCTTTGAAGGGAAAAGTTAGTCAGTCAACTGACTGCCTCCTGCCTTTTAGGACACTATTCATGGAACCAGCTTCTGCCATTAGTACCTGGCTACCTCCACCATACTGCCTGTTCAGAAGAGCCCAGGCAAGATGCTACCGAAATTATTTCTCTGCCCTCCAAGGGCAAGTGGGAAGAGGCTGGAGAAGACCGCGCTGTTTCTTTCAGTCCAAAAATACTGCTTTAGCTACTTTGGAGTTCAGGCTGGAACAAGAGGTAATTCAGTACCAGCCTCCATAATGAGGAGGAGGACAGCATCTGCTTCCCAACAAAGGCTGAGAAGAGCATGTTAACTTCTAGCGTAAGCATTCTTGTACTTGCTGTCGGTGGGATAACAGCTCTCAGGGCTGTTTGCCTGAAGCTAAGCTGGCAAGTTGCACATGCTGTTCACGGTGGAAAATGGAGCACAAGTGAAAAAAAAGAAAAAGGAAAAGAAAATGAGGCTATAACCCCAGCACAGTGGAAGAAGAGAGCAAACAACAACCTTCATAAACACAAGCTGAGCATTATTTAAGATATTTTTTCTTTTCACATGCTTCACTTTGCATACATTCTACACAACAAAACAGGTATTTCAAAAGGAGTGCTTCCCAAAGCACTTAGTTATTAAAAAACCACACTTGTACTATTAAAAGGGGTGCGTGTGTGTACAATATATGGCCAAAGAGAAGAACATGCTGACTCTAATACTACACATGAAGATTTAATTTTACAGCCTGCGAGGAAGAAACCAAAAAGTTGAAAAGAGTGCAAATGCTCTACAGAGGAGAAAGGAGGAGGGTGGCCGAACTGCTTGTACAGCACTAAGAAGCTCTTAGGACAGCAACGGCCAAGGAAGGTTAGCGTAAACAAACTTGAACTGTGCACATTTAACCATCTTCATAAATCTTATGTACAAAATAACTACACAAAGCAGCTTGATAATCATCATAAGCGGGAACTGCTCAATATCTCACTGGAGTCAAGCAAGCCTTGCTATTCCAAAAAACAATTTTTGCTTTCACAGTTGCTTAACTGATGTCTTACCAGCTTTAGTATTTTATTCATTAAATACCCATTTCCAAAGTCTTTCTTAAGATCCACCTCTTCCATGTCCACTGGCCTCACATCCCCCGGCCTGCTACACCAGCATCAGAGCTGCTAAACACCCAATGGCCTCTGCTCTTCTTGAGTTCTATTCCGTTCAAGCAACAGGTTTAAGGTATTTCTCTGAAATGTGGCAGCTCTTGGGAAAGATAACTTTTAAAACATTTCGTCAAGTTAAAATTAATTGTCAATTAGCCTTGCTGGAGGTCAGTTTAGAACTATATATCTTGTTAAATTTTATTTAATATATCTAAAAAGTATTCTGATAAATTCTTTCTCCTCTTTCTGATGTATATTTAGTATTTTAGCTCTGACTTTCCTTGGCTATGATTTAACATTTGGAAAAAAGCCAACACTTTAAAGCTGTGGGTACAATTGTTCACTAACGGACAATGAATTGCTCTCTAAAAATCTTGCAAACCAAGCAACATGCAATGCAATACAGTAACAGATATCCTTTACAAACCCTCATGTTCTCCAAAACCAATTTCCTGTTCCTAGGATAAGCCATATTGCTACTAATTTTATTCACCAGGACTTATTTCAGTCTCAAAATACAACCCTTTTAAATGCAACTGGAGGTTTTCAAGTCATGTCTGGCTTTTTTGCCTGTTATTTTCTCTTCTTTCAACAGGTTCCTTCTCATGGTGACCAAAGCTTTAATCATAGAATGCATTGGGTTGGAAGGGACCTTCCAAGGTCCATCTAGTCCAACCCTCCTGAAGTCAGCAGGGACATCTCTAACTAGAGGGCCTCGTCAAGCCTGGCCCTTAACATCTCCAGGGATGGGGCCTTCACTACGTCTCTGGGTTAACCTGTTCCAGTGTTCCACCACCCTCATAGTAAAGAACTTCTTCCTAATGTCTAATCTAAATCTACTGTGCTCTAGTTTAAAGCCATTGCCCCTCACCCTATCACTACATGCCCTTGTAAACAGTCCGTTCCCAGCTTTGTTGTAGGCCCCCTTCAGGTACTGAAAGGCTGCTATAAGGTCTCCTCAGAGCCTTCTCTTCTCCAAGCTGAGCTAGTTTCCTCTCCCTGAAACTTTTAAAACGTACTGTATAAAAATGAATTTAGGTCACTCTGTTACGTTCAGGGGTCTACATATACTCTTGCTATGTCTGTGATGAGCCCTTGAGTTTGGTGCAACATCTGCAGCTGGCAAAGGAGCTTGGCATTGACTGGAGCTGCCAGCTACTTGTGCTCTGCTTACTGAGCCTGGACTGCACTGCATGACACAGGGGAATGCATCCCAGCTCCTTTTTGAGCTAATAATAGCTAAACTACCGTCGCACTACCACTGTGCTGAGGAAGCAGTTCCAGACTTTCTTCTATTCCTCTAAATCCTTGGAATTAAAGCTCCTTTCCAATATCTTACCTGTATGCAAAAGAAAACTTCTGCCTTCTGGGTCTGCCTTTGCTGCAGCCCAGCACAAACACGCCTCGTGCTGCCTTGACAGTCGCTTTGACTTCAAGATTCTGAAAAGCAGCCCACTTTGTGATGTTAGTCTCTTAATTATGGTTTGACATCATGAACATCTCCTTAGCCAGTTAGCACCAAGAAAGTGGTCTTTCATCCTTTCTCCAGATGGGCTCCTTCCACAAGCATCTTCCACCTGTAGAGACTATTCTGCTGCTTCAGTTTTACTGGAAAGCTGGAGGGTTTTCTGTTGTTTTGTAAACCACTTGAGCTGTATCATGGGAAGAGGTGCGCCTCTGAAATTCAGGCCCTCTGATTTTGCTCTTGCTGATGAATGTTGCTGCCTTTGTTAAATGATGGAGCAGGCTTCTTTACATTTTTCATTTAGGAGCTTATGCTCACTAACTAAATAACCAAGGAAAATATTGTCTGATGGACTCAAACATTCTTTAAAGGAATAAATTCTATGTTCTTTGTCAATAAATAAGAACCATAGGAGACATGCTGAAAGCTTTTCTTTTCAGGACTGACTTGGAGAGCTGAAATGTTTAGGACTTACCAAGGTCATTGGTGGACAAGGAAGATTTTTCATATTCCTCTGGTTGAAGAAATTGAGCCATGTATAAGGAGTTTAATGTAGTCAGAATGGGGCTAAATTAAGTCTTTTCACTGACTTAGTGGCCTGGGGAATGATGCACCCTTAGAAGCTTCTCTGTACTTTCTGAGATACTCCTCTAGGTAGACAGGGTATTTCTCTCTTCACTTACCTCTTTTAAAGATACGGAAAGGGGTAGTAGACGGGAGCGGAGAGCAGCATGGAGCAGCGTGGTCCACCATAGATAGCACACTTAAAACCTCTCTGCTGAAGATACGGGAAGGAATAAAGTGGTTTGCCTATTACTAACCCACAAATGAGAGCAGTCGATATTACAAATCATGTAGGACGAGTGCTGTTTGTAGCATCACAGGAAGAACCTGAAGATACAGTGGAGCCCTGAACTCATGAATAGAGCCTTGCCTTCCTTCTGCGCAGTCTGTCATAATCCAGATCAACCAACAGAGAAGCCAGTGTGTTAGCTTCCAAATTATTTTATGGTTATGTGGTTTTCACTATCTGAGGGCAGAAACTGCTATGGCCTAAAAAAAGAGCTTAACGGTTACTATAGAAGGGTCAGTTAGGAGATCTGCAAAATACCGTGCAATTAAAGGAGTATGAAGATCACAGACTGCGTTGAACTGGAAGATAGACTCACAAAACGCCAGCAGGTAGAAGGCAACCTGGTAAAAGATGCAGATGGAGAGAGATGAGGACAGAAGCCTGAAAAGAAAGGATAACAAGGGCATGGAAAGGCAATGCTAAATTTAGCAAGAGCCCTAACTTTCAAACCATGAACAGATGATCAAAGTTACTCAGTCCTCTGCAGATTTGCACTCAAAGTACAGCACAGAAGACTTTTGATTCTCACAGACAATATACAGAGTCTTAAAATATATCTCAAAACATGCTTTAGGACACTGTGCCTTAAGATCTTCCCACACAGAAACACACTGCTAACTCTTAATCTAAATGAGGTCTGACATTTCCAAGATGTATTTTCAATCCAGAACAAACCAGGCTTAGAGGTATGCCAGGACTTTTCTTCGTTTCTTATAACTCTTTAAAAAAGAAAATTGTTGTTATTATAAATCCTGATGTTGCAACTCGTGTGATTGCTACAAAAAATGGTTTCTATTTAGTGCTCCTGCTCACCATGAAATCCACGCCTGAGCTTCTCACGGAAGCTGCCGTGCTGCTGCTCACACCACTTCAGCACGTAAGGGATGCTAAGTGCTGAGACCCATTGCTCTGGCCTGCAGAGGTTTGCAGCTGACTCATTCTGCTGAGAACCAACTGCAAAAGTAGCATCTCATTTTTACTGCAGAAAAATAAAATAAAATCAACCTCTAGAGGAATCTTTGCTATTCGGTTATATGTTACTCTCACACAAGAAATTGAAGTTTTAATTCAACAGTGATTACCAAAAGATATCGTACTTTCTAAATACACTGTGAGGGAAGTGATTACAGAAATAAGCTTCTAATATTCTGTACCTATAAAGAAAACAGGCACACACACACACACAAACTCGGAGACAGACAGACACTATGCAGTACAAAAATTTTATTGACATGACTTTGGGATGACTCTTTTACATACAAAGGTGGAGCGTTAGGAAACAGTTCGGTAATCCTGTCCTCTTCCAGGCTCATCTTGAGAAAAATGCAACTTTTAGGCATGACCACGTGACTGCCCATAGCTCTCAAAACCATCTCCTGGTAGCCCATCGGAAGGCATCTGAGTCTGATCTCAAGAAAACTCTGCGCTTTCCTCTGCCTACCAGATGAGGTATGGAGCCAGCGAGTGTTTCCTCATTATTACATCTCACAAGCATATCGCTGTAGTTACCATAAGGAGAGACTGGGGAAATATTCCTTCCGTAGAAAGCCTCCCTGATGGGCACATGTTCTACCTCTGTAGTGGCGGCAGAAATGAAAAAGACTTAAATTTAACTGCAGCTCAAGTATCATTTCACAGCAATTACATCTTAAATGCACAATAGAAATTGATAATTACATAGTAACTCATGTTATCGCTACTATATTATCTCTGATAATACTGTAGTTAAGCTTGTGCTCAAATTTCTTTTCAGTGAAATTTGTTCCTGTAAAACACTATTATTTCTTGGATACTTTTAAAACACTAACGAAGTATATAAAAGCTTTTACAGTATACAAGAAAAACTAAGTTAATAAATGATCACTTTTTTTTTCAGTTCTATCAAAGAATAAGAGTCTGAGAAAAAATAACTTTTATTGCATTTTAATTTCTCAATCTCTTTCCTTTTTCAAAAGATAAAAGTTATAACGGAAATTAATGACATTTTAGATGAAGAGAAGCTTGGGAGAAACAAAATCACAATTCAGCAGGCAAGTGATGGGGAAATCAAAGTATTTAATATGGCTTGTAGCTGAAAGTAATTGATCTGCATTTCCAATCATTTTAGTTATTGCCACATTCCATTAGTTTTTCATTAAGTGAAGATAAAAACATGTCTTTAAAATGCATGTACAATAGCTTTAAGCCATTGCTGTACATATTGTGCAACTCATCTGAATGCAGTTTAACGCGTGAACTTAATAGAATATTTTTATGTACAGTATATACACAAAGAGAATCCTGTGGTAATACCCCTGAATATTATCATTTAAATGCGTAATTTTCATAATAAAAGAAGAAAAAGAAAACATCTATGAAGGTGGCAAAACTGCCCATTTCTGAAGTTAAAAGCAATATCATTTCCAGCTGATTTACATAGAAATAAAACCGTGGTCCTGTACAAACTTTACATTACAGGGAAACAGTTGATTTAAAAAAAAATATTTACATATTTGAGTACTTGGTTCTTTGCAATAGGGATTATATAAGACAGAAAATTGTATGGTAGGCAGGTTTATTTATTAGATTTTTCTATTTGTTCTTTTTTGTGCAAATTCCAAATGTCTCTTTTTGTGTTATGATCTGCCTCTATTTGCCTTGTATTACTGCTGCTGCTTTTTTTAGTATTCTGAGAAGGCTGGGTGACTTTACTTCTAGGAACAGGAAGAAAAGATTTAACTCTTGAAACACCCAACTCTGGCTTTGATTTACTGTTGCTGCTTTCCACAGTTCGACTGCTGCTGAGAGGACGCATTCCATCCTGTGAATAAAAAAAACGCATTTTATGTGTAAATAATTATTGCCATTTGACCTGAAAAGCATCCAACCAAACCCTACTAGCCCCCAGGAACCCTTGTTATTTAGAATCTTTTGCAGTTTAATATGACAGCTTCTTAATACTTGGTGAACAAACTCTGGCTTTTTTTTGCTGCTTTGACTGAAAGGAAATACCATCAACATATTAGAATACCAAAATAAGTCAGTGGGTTTTTTGCATTGCCATTGATAACAATTTAAATTTGATTCTCAGATGTCTCCGTTTCAGAAGTACCCAAATAAGATATGTGTTCTTTCTTTCATTACTGTGGAAAAATGACAGGTGCAGCCACTGCTAAAAGGGAAAAATGGAAATGAAGGTAGTTATAAACAAAAAAATCAGCTTTACAGCTTGAATAAAGATAGTAACTTTTTTTTTTTGTATCATCAAGGCCGTAAATAATAACAAAACATAAAACTTCAGGAACGGAAGTTGAAATGCAAGTTACATTTTAATCCATAATCTTACAGATTGTTTTCTTATAAATTAGATTTTAGCATCTCAAATTATTTATGCTAAGAAACTACATTCTTAAAAACTGGACTGTATTCACTGTAGCCAAATTTAACCTCAAGTGCCAAAGTAAGGTATGCTGTTACTTTTTGTTCCTTTCCAGCCAAGGCGAAAGAGGTTAGTTAAGCCATTTTATGATGCTCACTAACATCTATCTTTCATGAGAGATGCCTATGTTTCCACTGGCAGGGGAGGAGAGTTAGGACCTTAGATGTCAGCATCAGCTGAATCCAGATCACCCTCTGAGGAGCTATATTAAGAAATTCATTTTCACCGTCAGCTACTACTCTTCACATAAAGGTTGGTGGCACAAAAACAGCCTATTCATCACTGTCTATTCATTATTAATCCTTTTAAATCAATTTGTATTGTGGATCAAAGATTTTGCATCTCATATCAGTGTTCTCTTTCTCCTTCACACACTTGAAAGCATCTTTTCTTCCAGCCAATTAAAAAAAACAAAATTATGGGTATGTTGCCCTTTTAAGTAATTTGCCACATTACTGTTGATAAGATCTCCTCTGCTCATGCAGTATTGCTTTTGTTACCTACAGAATTCTATTTACTTTCAGAAAATGGTGCTTTTCTAGTCTCACACTCTTTTTCAGGCACCAGTTTTCGCAGCTGCAAAGGTTTATCATCCTTACCACTGCCTCTAAAAGTTTGACTTCTGCTTCCAAACTGAGACTGTGCTCTTCTAGATTTCTGATAAATTTGTTGTAGTTATGATTAAATCTCGAAACAAAGCTTGTCATTCTATTAGATTTCTTTTCGCCTCTAACAAAAGGTTGGGTTGCGTTTCCTTCATTTTGGCCAACATTTTTGCACAAAGGTATGCAAAATCAATTTTTTTTATTATTCTGTATGAAATCTTTTGATTAAGAGCTTCAGAAATCTGAAAGGTAGCTAAGCTTGTCTGTCTCTAAAGTCAATATAGTTATGCATTACATCGTTAGAAGGAATTTGAAAAGGAAAAAAATTTGCTAGGAAAAATTTACAGCAGAAATGGGTAGGTCAGCTGATTTACCAAATTATCCAGGCTATTCTGATTTGGAATGCCTGAAATTAATGCATTTAGAGAAATATTCAAAAGCAGTAGATCTAAATGCAGACCTGCAATTTTTTTTTTTTTTTTCCCATTGGTGAAGACTATTCTCTGGATTTTAAGTAATGAGAAATTACTATTAATATTCTAATATTTTGAATATTTGGATATTGAAAAGATATGATGATAAGGGTGGTACATCATCTCATCCAACTTCAGCTTTTTTTAATGCTTCGGTGTGCAAGTTAAGCTATTTTCAGGGCTACTTCGTTGTACCCGGACATAATAGTCAGACTGTCTCTAGAAAACAAACTTATCAGTCAGATAAAAACGTCTGGAATGGACTCTAGAGAACCCCTATGGAGGGAACACAGAGGGCCTAGCGAAGGAACACAGAGAGCAGACTCTGCCCTGGCTAAGGTTAATTGAGCCCTGTGCTCAGGAGCTCTCCTGATGTTGAAAAACACAAGGAGCAAGAAAGAAAAGGGAAAAAAGTGTAACAACAGAGAAAGTGTAATTTTAATTCATTATCCAAAGAATTACAACTAAGGAAGATGTAATTTCATCTTCATATTTAGTAGGGTGTTAGCACCTGCAAACAATGTTTCTGTTTCTAGAAAGAAGAAGATAGCGGACCTAGTATACCTTCAAGTGGCATCCAGCTTATCTTCTGAAATGACTCTGAAGTTAGTAAAGTCTGTTTCCATTTAGACAATCTTTTCACAAACTTGTGACATAGGGTTTCTTTGATTTCTTGGCAATAACATGGGGCAAGACAACTGTATATTACAGCATATTGCTAAGTAGAAAAAAGAAGCTGAATTCCCATTTCCATCCCTGTTGTTCACAAATTCTGGTAATCATTTCTTCTCAGAATTTCTGTTACTGAGAGCTTTGACACCAGAGCAGCTCAATTCTTAGATAACAACAATTTGTTATCAACTTAGATAACAACACAGCGCTTTGAAATCATATATATTTGGGTAGTTGCTAAAAAAAAAAAAGGTAGAAAAATAAATGGTAAGCCAACAAGTTTACATCAAGAATGTAAGAAATTTTGTGGTTTTGCAAACATACTGAATAACATAAATTGGGGGGCAACAATGAACCTGAGGCTTTTATTTCTCTCAAAATCGATGCAAATAATTTATAATGTTAATATTGACCAAACTTGGCCTAGGGGAGATGGCTTTATGTAAACATGAAAATGGAAGCAAATACATCCATTGTTTAATAAATCTTTAGTTTCCATTACCACACGTGGAAGAAACTTGGCACGGTATGTCTAAGCAAGTTTCCTAAGAATCATGACAGTTTATTCTTGTAATAAACAGGGCACTGGAGCACTAATTCTTTGGATCCAGTCAGGAATTCTGATTTTGGAGTAACTCAAGATACCTTCCCTATCCTCCTACAAAACTTGTTTCACCTACCCTTTGTGCTGTTGTTTTACTTGGGTTAGTACCACTTGCTGAAAATACAGGATTGTTCTGGTTATTGAACATCAATAGCTCATCCTTAGATTCTGCAATCTAAAACAGATAAGAAAATGGTGTTTTTAGTTCTTCACAGCAGAGATTTTATTTCAGCTTGCCAAATTTTGGAGTCTTGATTTTATTTTCATTTAGTTTCTGTGAAATGCAATACATGAATACCCAAAGAACAATTAAAATATCTTTCCTTTACTCATGAGTACATTTGTATGAGATGGGAGATAAAGAGAGATTTCATATCAACTATTATCAGAGGAAGATTAAACATACATTTCCAGAGGAATACTCTTCAGCGGAGCTTAAGGGCAGTTTCCCATTAGATTTTATCCAACCCCAGGAACATCACAGGAAGGAACGATCCTTCTCTCTTCCTCCTGCCATGTTTCTTCCCTACTATTTTCCACTAAACCATGTGACCATGCAATAGCAGATAAGAGTCTGATCAGCCTTCTGTCCTCACTGAAAACTAGGTATTTGTTCCTGGGGCAAGCTGAATTGATTCAACTCTGCAACGACAGAAGTACTCAATCCCAACATAACAGAGGCAGCAGGAACATATTCCAGTGAAAGGGCAAATTATAGCGTAGAAGTACTTCTTTTGATGGAAGCCTGAAATTACATCACACAAAGAAAACATGCAACAGCACCCTTAAGGCTCTAGCAGGCAGCTAGGGAATTAATGACAGAAATTAACAGTCCAGCCATGGATGGTTCCACCCATGGTGAGGAAACTGAACAAAAGACAGTGACATCTATCTCCTTCCTTATCTAACCCATATTTCCTTGAATTGTCAACAATGAGCAATTACACTTTACATGCTATTAAACACAATTTTAAGTCGGTTACCATTTCTTTAAGCACATCCCATTCTTTCAAGGAGAGATATGGTAAATCCCTGCTGACTAATGATGAGCTTGCCAGCTTGGTGCATGTGACTCATGCAAGTACTGTAAATACTTTTAAAAAAAAAACCAAAGCAAACAAAACACCGTAATAAAGGATTTCATTAAGTAGGTTGAAGAATCTTCCCAAACACAGTATTTCTTCTTTTAATAAAAACTTTGTTGGCTTCCAAGACTAAACAGAATACTTAATAAAGAAAAACTAATGAAAGTGCTGTTCAGGGAGTTCCCAGAGGATGTAATGTGCATCCTAACTGGACAATAGCCTAGGACTGACTCTAACTGTTTCAAAAGATACAGCACAGCTGCTCCGGCGCAAACACAGCCTGCCATCACAGCCATCCACTTCAGCTGAGCTAGGAGGAAAGAAGGGAAAGAATAAATAGCTACAGCTACAGGGAGAGCTGGTTGCTTTTGGTGTAGAAGGAAAAATGAGAGCAATCCATGGCTCCACCCTCTGCTCCAACAGGCCTCCCACAACCCATTCCAGCATAGAACTTAGCGCCAAACCTACGAGCCTTGCAAGCATCCTTCACCCTCTTCTGCCACTTAAAGAATTAGGCCAATCCATTCTTTCTTGCTTGGAGCAGCAAAACTGCATTTTGCCTACACAGCAGAGGAGCTTTGGTCAGTTCTGCGATGGCTAATGGGATTACATTAAACAAACCCAATGTGCAATGCATATTACGAAACACTTCCTATGTCTTTGAGACTACAAAACAGTTTCCCAGCAGAAACAATGATAGCATGAAAGGTAACATGGGGAACAATAATGCAGAGAAGACTATTGTTGCTAGCAGTTATAAACTTAAAAATTTCAGCCTCCACTGCAAAAATCTCTACAAGAAAAAATAGTGAAAGTGTAATTTAAAAGAATGTATATTAAACCAGAACACTGATCCTCAAATGTATAATTTATTAGTTGACTTTGGCTTATCCCAAAATAGTTTAATAACTTTCTTCAGTGCAAGCAGTGCTTGTAAATGAAAAATTTATTTTAAACACATAGCAAACAACTGCATATGGTAATGACATAAATTATTTAAAAACCTTGTGTTTACCTTGCTTATATCAGGCTCAGATTTGCTGGAACACATACTTTGAAGTTCCTGCACAAGATCTACTTCATCATCAGAACCAAGGGACAGCCTTTGCTCCAGATTTAACGTTCTCAATTGATCCTTCTCTGAAGATCTAATTAAAAAAACGCACACCAAACCAAGAGAACAATTAAAATTAAGCTACGCTACAGAATTTAGAATAACTACTATACACACCTGAAAAATAGTGATTTATTTTCAAAAGACTTTTACTACACAAACAGAAAGAAAATAATATCTAAGTGACAGCAATAGTTGTTATATCTTAACAGATCTTGTTTCTGTTCAAATTATTCTCTCCATTCTGAAATACTAACAAAGGATTCTTCTGCCTACTATCTTCAATGATTCTCCTCCTTTTAAGATGGAACAATAAATTTTATTGCACTCTCCTTTTTGGACTTAATTCCAAACACTTAAAACACCCTGGCATAGTGGAAGCACAAGTAATTCTGTGCTCTCTGTGCCTGTGAATGTGGTAAAACCAAGGTTGCAGATTGAAGTCTCAAATGCAGTTCCCTCTGGCTAATTCATACTCTTTCTTAGGGAAACTCTGTACTGCACAGTCTAAAGCGCATGTACGATACCATTTTGAATTGCCATTCAGTAAACTGAAAGGGCCAGAGAAGTTTTTCAAATATAGCGCCAGGTGAGAAAAGCATCCGGCTGGCTATTCATGGCAGTGTTACATAATGGTCTTAAGTCCTAGACTATTCTGTTACATAAAAAGACACGTAGTGCTGCAAGGTTTGAATTACAGAAATGGATTCTAAAGTAATATTAAGTATATAAATTTTATTTTTTCTTGTAAATAAAAATTTAAAAGGATTCCTTTCTTCAGATGTAGAACCAAAGCATTACCAAATACAAATTCTTCATCTATTCACTGTAATGTGCTGGTTTACAACACAATTTTATCATCTTTATTGTTTGCTGTTACAAATACCAGAAATTAAAACTTACTTTGTGGCAAGAGAAGCTCTTTTCTTACAGTTTGATTGCAACGTAGTCTTAGATTTTATACCTGCACAAAAGAGAGATTGACTTGTTGGTGCGTTATCAAGGGCCTTGATTTCTTTATTTTAAAAGTCTGTGATAAACAGGGAAAACGTCTTCCCATTTACTGGCTAATTACCTCAATAGAGTCTGTCAAAGATCAGAACACCTCCCTTAAAACTGCTCAGAGTAGCATTAGGAAGTGCTAAAATGGCAAATGGGGCATGAGTTGTCCAGGCTTTTGTGGAAGACAAAACACGAGGTTTCTGTGAGAGGCACGGGAAAATCAAACAACTTACCCTTACTTGGAATGAGGAATAACATGTGACTCTGACAGTCAGAAATGAAAGGCTACTAAAATTCACCATTCAAATTTCTAACTTATATTCACAGATATTAACTGGACTCCAAGAACATTCTCAGGTACAAGACACAGTATCAACCATCCTACTTCAGATTATGTTCCTTTGATTTCTTAAATCCTCTTAGCAGGATTAGATAAATTCACAATTCAAACAGAACTAGCAAGTAAAATCAGGATATTACAGTTGCAGTTCAGAAAAAAGCAGACTTCTTTCTGAACAAGAGCTGAGGAATTGAATAGTTCAATTTAACATTACAAAGTACCTGGCATCAAGTATTTCAGTCTTTTATGTATGAGGTAATTGAGGCCAGAATCTTACTGTTTCTCAAGTGTATGTGTGTAAGCCTCTTTCTCTCTAAATCCCTTTCAAATTCTTCCCTCTGAAGGAGCTACCTTCATTTTCTGAAACCCAAATAAGTAATTTGATTTTGTTCTCTAGAAGTTTTCCTGTTCAATATTGTATTCAGTCACAGGATTCCTAAGGTTTCCTTCCAGACAGATGCGTACTTTTACAAGAATGATGTGTTACTTCTGCACATCTCCAGACATTATTCCTGTGTAGTAAACTGCTTGTTAGATGGCTTATGATCTTGAGGTGAAAAAGTCATTTCAAAAGTGTCAGCTAGCAATATAACTTTCACGTTTATACATACGCATAGACCCAGTCATATAAAGCCTTCTTTATCAAGCAGCATACTGAAAATTATCTGGAAACTTCTTAAAATTTTATAGTATCTGTGACTACACAGAATTTTCACCTATTTTTTTTTTCAATTAAAGAGAAAAATCAAACAAAAATCTTCAACTTAAAACCAAAGATCTCTTCCGCTTCAGGGCTTCTAGATTATTCTACTCAACTTAGCTAATAAAATGAACAAGGGATTAATGATCAGAGGATGCAGGTATTAAATTATTTTTAGTTGGATTCAGGCAACAGAAATTATTGCAGTGATGCTATAAAGTTCATGTACAAAACCCCCAAAAGTAGGTAAACTGTAAATTTGGTGCAGCACTAGGGAGTACCAATCAAGTAATGAAGCTTTGCCTCATTTGGTGTCGAGGAAGAGAACGACAGAGCATCATTCCATGCACTTATGAGGTGGAACCATTGCTCAGTCTTCCACCATGTGAGCCAAAGCCTACTTCATTATCAGACAACAGGAAAGGCATTAGAACAAAGAAACAAATTTATTAGGATACCTCCTGGTCACAAATAATTTTTTGGGAAAAAAGTAAACAACTTTTTACTGGTAAACATAAACATGAGCATCATTTAGTTGCGGATTTTTAAATTCACAGTGTGGAAGAAAAGTTAGATTCATATCTAGGGAGCTTAAACCCCCACACCTTCTTTCAGAATTGAAATCAGAAAGCTTTACCTTCAGTATTTGTCTCCTGCTTATTCCATGACTGGGAGGACAAATGGCCTGACTTCTTGCGAGGACTTGTGCTCACTTTTCTCCAAGAAGCATTCTCACCTCTTTTCTTACTACAGTTTTTGTAGCTTGAAACCACGGATAAAGGAAAATTTCCTCCCTTAAAATCTGCTATATAATTATCTAGCTCTGAAACAGAAGTAGAAAAATGTTAAGAAGAATTGACTGTAGCAAATGTTTCTTTGACTACCTTATACAACTACTTAGTTTAGTGACTGTAAATGCTTTTAACCACACACCTCCCATCATAACTACAGTTACGCTTTATGGAAGTTTTAAGAAAGGTTCAGTCAAGGCTCTTCGCTATTACCTGTTCTGGGTAGAGGACAGCCATGCAAAACAGCTTTATTTAGCAAGATACTGAGAGCAGCTTTAACAACAGCCTGTTGACCTTGGCTAGGATTCTTCTTGGCTATTGCTTGTCCTGGTACAGATGGTCTTTTCACAGATGCTCTGGAGAGTATTGCTTCTTGAACTCTGGGAGCTATGACAGCATTCCATAACTTGGACATCCACCTGTAGGCACACAAACAATCCCTTAACTTGAGAGACAATTGCCAAACCCCAAGATTTTATACTTTGGGTAACATATCAGATTTTGCCTTTTCAGGAAGCACATATGTTTTGGACTTCCTATTGTACCTCATTGCAGAGACAAACTGATTTTATTTAAGGAAGGGTTTGTATGTTTTATATTAAATTATTTGACCTAACATTCTTCGTGTTGCTTTGGCAAACTACCATCTGATGCTTTTCCTCCTTCAGATAAGGACTATGAAACATCCTTTTCATTTTAAGGCTAAAAGAAAGAAAGTCCCAGAAAGATGTGTGTTCATGTATATACAAAAAAAGCCCCTTTCCCTTTTGCCAGTGCCTGGAGAAGTTTCCGTGCTTGCAGGTGTTCATTCATAGCCTGTTTGCTGCCAGCATAGAAAAAAAAGAGGTATTCAGTTACGATTGCGCCCTTTCCAGTATTCTTCCGTTTCCAAACTTGTCCGGTTTACAAGACCGTTCTATTCGTACAGCTGCGTTGCTCTCACTCTCCCTTTGTTTATTTGATCTATGGTGAACTGTGTTTCCAAGATGCCGTGCGTTTTCCAGATTGTCTGGGTTAGGGGCTGGGTCTGATTACAGAAATTTGATTCAAAGGGACATGGTTTTTCTGGAACTTTTGCTTTTCTACAGGATAAGTATGATGTTGTTTTAGCACAGAAGTGAAAAAAATAGTATTAGGAAATAAATAAATGCTATTTTTAACAGCCTATAGTTCTCAAGGGATAAAGGCTAGGACTTTCAGGTTTAGGGCTCAGCTCACATCCATAGTGGACACTGAGACAATATTTTTCAGATCAAGTCTGACTTTTTTTTTTCCTTATACCCTCTCATGGGAGAAAGATGGTAAGACTGACAGTCAGAGGGTTTATATTAAAGGCCTATAAGAAATGATAGGTTATAATGCTGTGTTTCAGCTTTGCAGGAATCTGTTCTGAAAAAGCGAAGCCTAAAATGTCAGTTTGACTTAAATTAATCATTTTGTTGGATAGCTGGGTACACAGAAGCCATCTTATTACCCAAAAGATTATGATGACTTTTTTGGCTTTTTAAAATTAAAGTTAAATTGCATGAATCATTTAATAGATGTGCTTTTGGTTAGTAACAAAGCATAAGATTGAGTTTTTATTATATACATCCATGCTACAAAGTGCTGATATAAGCTTGATAAAAGTTACATCAGTTAGAAAAAAAAAAATAGTAGAGTTGTTAAAATAAGATGTAAAATGCATATTGGAGATGTTCCTTGAAGCTTCCTTAGCCTGATGTTGTAGATACCATTCCATATAGGTACAGTCTGCTTCTGCCAGCTGAGTTAAGCTACCAAAATAAGCAATGGCTTTCATTGTAGTAATAAAGAATTCTGTCACTCCATTTCCACCTGTGTAAGCTTTGGGCATTTTGCAAAAGTGCTAGTAAGAACTGGTCAGAAATGAATGCTGCAAAGATAAAATTAATTGAGCCTATTCTAAACTAAGAGTTGGAATGTACAATGCCACCCTTCCTAAATAAAATTCCAACCTGGTGTTCAAATTCAGTCTTACATTTGCACTCATCTTCATCAGGTGTCCAGTTCTTTGATACAGCTGATCCTTAGGAAAGATATAGCCCCCTCCCCCCGACCCGGCCCTGAAACCGAGCTGTGAAGTGAAATTCTTTCCTGTTGGAAAATCATCTTTAGTCCCTTAGATCAAAACCATGGAAAAAATTGTGGCTACAACTTTCCTCATTTGTTCACTCTACTCTCCAAAACATGTGAAGCTACATGAAACAGCTCCCAGCAGGAAGCAATTCCCTGTCACACCTTCTCGCTGCCTGCTTCTGCCCCTGGCCTCAGCTCACACTTTGCCCGGAACAAGCCCGGTTTGTAGGTAGCTGTCTGCTGCCTTAATGAATTCAACTGACTCAGTGAAGCTTTAATAAATGCAGACAGCAGCAGAAGAGCACGGTGGAGAGGAGGGGCAAGTGGTTAATTAGAGTGAAATAACAGCAGCCAGTGAGCTGCTAATTACAGCCATTTATTGCTAGTTATATGAAATTGCTACTAGCCGTCATATGGCTAAACTAAAAGCGTTCAGTAAGTGCTCATTGGAGCTGTGCTTTTTAATTGTTTATTAGTGGGCAAAAACTACATGAAAATGAGGAGTCAGGCAGCATATTGGTACTAAAAATAGACATTTTGGGGTTGTGCTCAAAATAAAACATTGTGAATCCAGTCAAAGTCATACTTTGGAGAAAACCAAACTCAGAAATGCATAATTAAGGTATCTAAAGAATAGTTTTTCTGTCCTCTACTAATGCCACTGCAGTAAATAAATGATTAAGACATTTCAGAGGATTTGATTCAAAAGGGAGACAGTAGATAGATGCATGGTATACTTTAGTCCTTTTTTATTTCACAGCACCCATAAAATTTCAAGTCAATGCTACATTCACATTGAGACTTTGATAATTACTCTGGATATTAGATAGTCTGTCCTTTTAGAAAAAAAAGAAAAATGAACAAGCAAAATATATCAAGATCAGCAGACAGAACAGGAGATGAGAATGCCAGTGCACATGCTAACTAAAGAGCCCTGGAAGAAGGGTCAGCAGAAACTTGTAGGAGAGGGAAAATCAGAGAGCGAACCGAAGTGGCAATTCAGGAGAACGCTGTGAGGCAGGGTGAGAAAAGTGATGCTGCATCTCCAGAAATCAACAGTATTATTTGAATTCTGAGTAAGTCTGAATCTTAATTAGGGGCTCACTACCTTTCTAATATACCCAAGCAACATCTTAACATGAAATTAATATATGTTAAAATTTTATAGCTATTTCTTGTATCACTTGCTAGCAGTCGCAGAGGAGTAGGAATGTGAGCAGACGTTCATGCAATTGGAGGCAAGAAAAGACAAAATTTTCCTCATTTTGATGTTACTGAACATCTAACCATATGTATAGCTAAATGTATATATCTGCCTTATTTACTAAGATAATACATCTGTAAAATTGTATGCATGTTTAAAAATTCTACTAGATATTAAAGAGTGAGAAATCATTCTCCAAATTTCCCTCATATACAACTTCATAAGGAAATGTTACCAACTTTTCAAGCTCAGAATTCTTGAATCTTATTCTAGTCTGTTCACTAGTGGACAGCATTCTTTGCAGTGCTGTCTTGAAATGAAGAACAAAACCATTACAGGGTTGAGTAATATTAGGCATTCCAGTACAAGTAATAATTTGCAACCTTTGGTCAGAAAATAACTGAAAGATCACAACAAGGCTGACTTTCAACCAGTGTTAGACACTCAGTTCCCATTCGTGTCCTTCAGAATCGCCCTTCTGGTAGTTAAATATCAAACTTTCAATAACTTTCACTAAAATACTTTCAGGGTTTCTGAGTCAGATGGGTTTTGGGAGAAACATAACTACATGTGTAGTAACATACATACTACTACTAAATCTGTAGGAAGTATCTAGTTGTCACTGAACAGTGTCAAACAGGAAACAGAAATCTTACTTGACTGTTGCTTGCCCATGCCCTGGCACCACAGGACAAGAGAAGAAATGTTTTGGCCCCATCAGTGCTTCAGGTGCTCCTAGACGCGATAAGCAAGAGTTCAGCTGGTGCCAAACAGCAAGAATCCAGTCTATGATCTTGCACACAGGATCACATGGAGGAGGTACTTTGCCTCTGAACTGCAGAGAGAAAAGATGTTTGACGTGACATAAAACCTCTGCTGCAAAAACTTTCCTTGAAACAAAAAGAAGATTTGGATTGGGTTTTTTTCATGGTATATTGCTGTTACAAAAATCAGGAACAGTCAAAAACTGGTCAAACCTTTTAACGGAGTATGTTGAAGTTTTATATCACAATTTATTTCTCCTATTTCCCCAACTACACTTGAAAAGCTATCTTCTTATCAATTAATTGACATGCCTCTGCTTTCTTGTGGGAAACTGGGACAAATTTGGCAGCAGTGCTTTTACGATGGCTCTTAAGATGAGGATTACAGGAGGGGCTTACCATATCCTCTGCAATGTATATGATATAAATAAGGCATATAAAATAACCCACAATCAGACTGAACAGGAATGTCTGATCTAGACATGTTCTCAGTGGATTTCCATATTAATTTTAGATTTAGTAGCAATGAAGGAAAGATGCCTTCCTCTAAGACTTATATTTTTTAGTATGCCTTGTTAAAGGGAAATTACTTGGTGCCAGAAAAATCTTCTATTTCATCTGACTCCAAATTACAGCCTTCATTATCCTAATCCTAGGATAATCCTCTGGAACAGTTTGAATTAAAGAAAGCATTGAAAGGTGCACTAGGGATAGTATTTGCCAGCACTGAAGCCAGAGTGTCTTGACAGAGTCTACAGGTGAACACTATAAAATTGATGTAGAAAAGCATTAAAACGGTTTCCATGTATCCCAATAGTCCAAAATAAAGGGAAAAATCTTTACATCTGAAAACATGAACATTAAGGCGCAAACAAGGTATCAGAATACAGAGCAAGGAATTTTTGAAATAGTCTATTGTTCAAGCCACAAATGTGCTTTTACTTTCACTTAGATTTTTATAACAGATTAACCTTTCTTCTGTTTTTAACTTTGGAATCCACTATTTTAAGTCCCACACCAATTGGCATTTGAGTTTGCATATGGCACATGTATGTATTAAAAAACCAAAGTACTAGCACACTGGGCATTTTTATTCATTATTTAATTAGGGAAAATACAGAAAGACACATGGCTTTTTTTTCTCTAAATAGCCACCATATGCTTTAGAGAAAATAAACTTAATGAGATTACTACCCAAAGTCAGTTCAACTTCAGGCAGAGATAGGAACCTATTATATTGTTAAAATTTAACCTATGAGACTAAGGCTTTTAAGCCTAAACAGAATAGCCTGGAAATGACATCTATTACATGATGCTGCAAGTGCTGGTAGCCAAAGCAGTTTGGCAGAAAAAGTTTGATCCAGCCATTTTCTGTGAAAAAGTCAGAATATTACTTCTGCTGCAATTGTCTGCATTGCTGTATTTCTTGGCTGTATTCTCAATTGAAGACAGACCTTCTCCTTGATCTTAAATGATCTATGATCAAAGGGTTTCTGTCCTTTTATAAAGAGGCTTAGATCACTTGATATTCTCCAGTGTAGGCTTGAGAATACAATCTTCCTCCTCAAGAGGATGGAGGACAAATCTGCTGCCTACTTTTATTGCACTGTCCTCTGGCCTATACCTCATTCCAGCGCTATAGCGTTATCTGTAAGATACCAGCTTCAACCAACCCACCCACTTGCCTACAGAAAACTTCTACCTTCCCCACCACTTTGCAAGGACTCTGGAAGCCATTCACACCCTCAACCAGACAACCACTCATAATGGCTCCAAGCTTACCATGTCTGTTCTGTAGGGACTTAAAGCACAAGGAGAGAAAAGGAAACATTGTTTCAGGCAGAAATAACCATGCACCTGAAAAAAGTAATCTAAGAAAAGTAATGTATTAAGAGTTTCATTGCTACATTTCACATGATTCTTTTTTTCATGTTGTGTATTCTTGTTCGGGCCATTAAGGAATACCTAGGGATGTTTCTAAACTCCTCATTATCATAACCAAAATGTTCCATTACCACACATTTGCTCTTTGAGATCTCTTTGAATCAGTAAGCTTTTATAGTTGAGAACTGTGGCACAGGATACAGAAGACGACTTCCTCAAGGATAACCAAGATACATAGAGCTGAACACAGAACCGACAGTAGAGCTATTGTCCCAGACCAGGACTCTTTAGTACTGACAGTTTTTTCTGTTCCTAGAACAATCTCCCATTTTAAGCCTGTTCAAAATTCTGCTGCCAAGATTATTTTCCTTTGCAGCTGTTTCAGTTAAACTCCCCCTCCCAATGTCCAACACTGCCTGTCTGTCTGCAATAGCTGCTATCACACTGGAATGGTTTTCTTCCAAATAACTTTAAAAATTCCACAATTCTGCTTTTGCCCACATCTTTCTTTTCATTTCCCGTCCTCTGTTTATTTATTCCTGCTAAAACAGACTTCCCATCTTTATTGTCTTTTGGACTTCTGTTCCAACTTCAGCAGGACTATTAGCTCAAAACAACTTCCATACTGATGTATTTTTACCCCTCTTTCCTCATTTATTTGAAAATCATGAAAACTCTTTTTGCTACTTAAAACTTAGACAATTCATGTAGGACATACAACTATCTTATTTTAGATATAGAGAATAAACTCCTCAGGAAAGGGAGTTTACATTTGCTAAACAGATTCTTACTATCATGCTCACACAGAAGATGAAAAAAAATAATGGAGGATGTTTTCATACAGTGGATAAGTGAGTATCCACAGTATCATTATTAGCAACCAACCTAATTGTGTTTATGCTACTCAGCCATGGCCACACAGCTTCCTGTAGGAGGCCAAGCACCTTTACAGATACATGGCCCGTATCTTCCCAGAAACTAATGCTTTTTTCCTGAAACAAGTTAGTTATCTGCTCAGCTTTTGACATTACCATGGTATATATTTCCAGACCTCATGATGAAAAAAATTGCTGAAACCAATCCAAGCTCTTACCTTGTTTATAACTTTTCTTCTTAAAAACCTTTGAAGCAAACCACGCATTGGTTCCCCATCCCACCTAAGTTGAACCCAACGGAAATGCTGCTGAACCAGCAGGTCAGAGCCATGAAGATGACACTTTGCGATTGTCCCCAGTAAAAAGCAATTCTCGTGGAAGTAAAAGGCACCAGAAACTCCATTTGCTAAAAATGAATGGTAAAACATTTTATTAAAATGCTCCAAGGTTGGACATGATTTCATATAAAAGCAAGAAGCAGTGACATAATTAGAAAAAAAAGAAACCCACCAAAATTAGCCTTAAACTATGCTATATCCTTAAGAACTGTTTGTAATAAAATATAAAACCTGAACAAATCACATTTTTCTCCTGTTGCCTGTTTGTCATGTATTATAATACAACTGTACTGTAGTAAAAAAAACATTTATCCAGCCTAAATTCTTTAAATACCTCTTTGAATAGTGCAAGGATTTTCTGAGCTGCGATTCTCAAGAGGTGCCAGAAAATCTCCTAGTAATTCAGATAAAGAAGCTCTCTCCAGATTTTCTAAAATCACAATGGTTGTCTTGCTTACAGGAGGCTGTTTAACTGGGACCAGACAAGCTGAAATAGAAAAAACCCATTAATGTCTACTTACAAAAACTGACTTTTATTTATGTATACAGCTTTTAGTGCTACTTATGCAACAAAGGCATTTTGATTTTTAGCCTTTTAACTTGTTCACAGAAGCACAGTCTGTATAATATGTTCAAAATTGGAAGCATAAAATCAAACAATGGAAAGACTATCATACTGTACAATAAGAAAAAAAATTGAAAGCTATTAAAATAATTTTTTAAAAGCTATTAAAATAAATCACTGAAATGGCTATAATGGGATCCTCATAGATAGGGAGAATTTCAGCACACTGAAAATAAATACAACAGAAAAGATAGCAAAGACCTCTGAAACCATTTCTTTCATTTGCTGTATCATATAAACTTCATCTTAAACTTTTAATGCGTACTCTTTATACCACCTAGTGATAAAAGGATTCAGAATATTCCATGTTTACAAGAATCTTAATACTTCTATGAGGTTGCCTATTTCTTTTCTACTGTCCTCTCTTTAAAGCTTCCCTCAATATCTTTAAGAATCACCCAAATAATCAGAGCCAGTTTGATGCACAAAGAGTAGCACTTGAACCTAATAGGCATTAAAATAATTTTTATATATATACTCTTTTTCACATTTCAGATATTTTCCTTTATCTTTCTTGATTTTAGCATCTCATTGCCTAAAAAAGATACAGCCTTTGCTTCTTGTAATGCTACATCCCAGATGAATACTTCTGTAATACAAATATAAAAAACCCCACTTGTCTTGAGTATATAGAGCCTTGCATTGTTTCAGAACGTTTTGAGGGTGGTACTAAAGGAAAGGTCATTAAGGAAAACAATAGGGCACAGCTTACAGCAACAGATTGTAGCTGGTGATTGCTATTTATTTGCAGCTTCCTGAATATTACTGCCCTGTATTACTAAGAGGATATAGCTGGATAGCAGGGAGGACAGCTATGCCCTCTGTGTCTCACAGAACCATTTAGAGAGAGGAGGAGAGCGCTCTCCTAGCAGAGGAGATGCGGCAGGACAATGGGTAAGAAGCAGGCAGAAAAAAAGAGAGACTCAACCAGTGCTGAAAATGCAAGCAGAGACTATTAAGAAGAGCGTGTTGCTGACACAGAGTCAAGCAGCCAAAAGAAGTAGCATTCTTAAGAGACAGTGGCTAGGAAGGAAAGCAGACTGTGAATGATTTTCTCTCCTGCAGACCAAACACCAAAGCTCAGATGACTTCTGAATCAATGGTCTCTTCTTCTCTCTCAGCAATGTGATTGCACTGAAAATGACATCTGGGAGTAATCACTGCACAAGCTATCTTCCAAACTGTGACCAGGATTTCCTGGGAGAAAAACCCAACCTAGACTGAAGTTACACCAGGAAGTATACTAACAAACAGAATGGGGCCCTGCACACCATTGTACGAGCCCATGAGATGAAAGTCAATGAAAGCTACAGGATGAAAGCATATGTGAAGAATAGGCCCCACACTGCAAACACATGGCAGGTAGAAGTCTCACTCGCTCACTGAATTGTAGTTTCTAATAGAAAAAGTTAGTGATTCTAGTTTGTTTGAACAAAACCCTTGCTTATGAGATTGAAATTCCTCTCGGTGCTTCTGGTCTGCCCATACTGAGGAGGAAAAAGGTAGGGGCTGATCCTGTTTAAGTTCTGGCTGTCTCAAGTAGAAGAGCTCATTATAATAAAAGAGAAAAGCTCAGCGTTTTTGGATGAAAATGAAGTCTCGCTGTCAAGGTTAGATTCAAACTACATTGCTAGTTTTTGTCAAAAAAAAGCAAAACCAAAACACTCATAGAATCACAAGGGTTGGAAAAGACTTCTAAGATTATCAAGTCAAACCATCAACACAACACTACCATGACTACTAAATCATGTCCTGAAGTGCCATGTCTACACGTTTTTTGAACACCTCCAGGGATGGTGACTCCACCACTTCCCTGGGCAGCCTGATCCAGTGCTTGACCACTCTCTGTCAGTAGAGAAATTTTTCCTAATATCCACTCTAAACCTCCTCTGGCACAAGTTGAGGCTGTTTTCTCTCGTCCTATCACTTGTTACTTGGGAGAAGAGACCAACACCCACCTCTCTACAACCTCCTTTCAGGTAGCTGTAGAGAGCAATAAGGTTTCCCTTCAGCCTTTTTTCTCCAGACTAAATGATCCCAGTTCCCTCTGCTGCTTCTCATAAGACATGTTCTCCAGGCCCCTCACCAGCTTCTGTTCATAAAACAGAAACGGAAAAAAAAAATACAAGAAAGCTGCAAAGGGGTGAAAGCAGCTACATATGTGTGAACTGCTTGCAAAAAGTAAAACTGCATTTGAGCC
>VZZY01002110.1:0-11225 GCA_013400335.1 Eurystomus gularis
CCGGGAAGTTTTGGGGTGTGAGAGCGTCTGGCCCCAGTCGTCAGTTTGTGAAACCGCGCCCGTCGCGAGGACGTGAGGAGCGGGGCGAGAAGGTGGGAAAGGCGCTTTTGTTCTGCCAGGGAAAGCCTTCGTTGGAGGGATGCTTCGGGAATTTACCAGCGGTGAAATCTGATTTTTGTCCTCCGCCTTTTGCTTTATCCACGTCTTAATAAAGCAGCCGTAAGGAGTCGAAGCACAGAGTGGCCGCCGAGCAAAGCCCTTCTCTGGCGGGTCCCATCGGGGTGTAGCAGCTCCTGGGTGGGGAGGCCTCGCGGGTGCCGCTGCTGACGCCCGGGTCAACACTGCACACTGCGCAGACACAAACTTTCTGATCGGTTCTTCTCCCCCGGTGGTTGCCTGCCTGGTAACTTGGGCGTAGCTGGTGAAAGTCCCGGGCTGACACGAAGTTCTTGCGGGGAGGGAGGACAGTCGGCAGGGAGGCCGGTGCCACGCTCTGGAAGTGACCCCCGGCGAGGCCGCAGAGCGTCGCTGGCGGGGGTTCGCTGGGGAGCAAATAAATGCAGAGCAACGCCGTTAGCTGTTCTTGGGTCTGAGCAGCGACTTGAAAAGGATGTGCTGATGGGATAGCTGTATCCGCCAGGTTAATAAATAAATTGAAGCCCCCTAATTCTTGCGAGGGGTGGGGCCGGAGGAAGCGGGTGACTCGTGGTTAACTGAATAAAACCCTACGCTGAACCTGCCTGATGGATCATGCTGTAGTGCACCAGGAGACAGCAAGGCAAGGGGAAGGAGAGGAGGGAAAAGGCGAGAGCGTCACGAGAAGGAGCGTGTGTGACCCTGCCGCAGCCCCGCGCAGGACAAGCCCACCCGCCTGCGCGCCCCGAAACCATGCGCGGCCACGTCCCTAGCCCGCTCCCTCCTCTGCCACCCCCACGCCACGCTCGCCTTCACTTCCCAGGAATCCCAACTCGTAAACGTTGGGTTTTTCATCTCGCGATGGGTGTTTCTGAGCGTTCCGTGACGCGGGCGCGTCCCGCGGGGCTCGGTGGCCGTGCGTGCCCAGGCAGGGATGCCCGGACCCCGTGCTGCAGCACGGCACACCCGGAGCCGTGCAACGCTCACGCGAGGGGAAAGCGCGAGCAGCGTTGTGCCTCTTAGGACCAAACAACAAGGTGGTGGCTCCTTGGCCACCATCTTGGCGGTGCTCTGGGGCTCGGCCGTCGGCCGTGAGCACCTGCGCCGGGTGCTGGCCGCGCAGCCGACGCCCCGTGCGCGTGTGCGCGGCTTCCCCGCGCCTCCGTGCCAATAAAGAAGAAAGGCAGGGATGAGGATTGTTGCTATTGATCTGCCCAAGGGGATCATTAGGCATCAGTATCAATCTACAAATCAGTGGGCCTGTGTTACTTGCTTGGGCAGTCATTGCCAATTTGTTCCTATTAGATGGCCGAGCCCGGAGGTGTTTGATGAGCAGATTGGGTCTTTATCTCGGCGCTGGAGAGCAGGCGGGCTCGCGGGGAGACGCTGGAGCTTCACAGGATTTCTGGTGTTTGTTTGTTTTCCTTTGCTGAAACCCGGCTGCCGTTTTACTGCTCTGTAAAGAATTCTGTCTGGGCTGGATACGGTTCTTTTTATATATGGGTTTTCATATCATCATATTAAACATATTGAGAGTTAAGGAGAAACTATTTTAAAATAATCCCCTCTCTTTTATTCGGTATGTTTACCAGCAGCACTCCCTATAAAAATACATATTCATGCCAGATTCTTTTGTTATCCTTTCCAGGTCAGGCCGAACATTAGGAACGCAAACAATTTTTCTTTCCCTAGCCCGTTGCCCGTTCCTAGGGATTTATTTAGCTGCTGCCGGTGAGGTGACCGTTCCCGCAGTATTTCCCTCTGTGATCTAATTAAACAAGCCCCAAATTCGAGCTCGCGGACAATATTTTATTAGACGGCGTTATTTCCATCTTGGTTGTGAAAGGGCAGCCCCGGCTGCGTGCGGCTCCCCGCCGGAGCGCGGGCCTGGGCTGGGGGTGGCCGAGCCGCGCGCTGCCGAGCAGCCGGCCTCATCTGCATCTCGCCTTTCCCTGTGTTTGTTAACGCTGTGCAAAACAAATGATCAACAGAACGATACCGTAATAGGAGAACGTAAATTAATGGCACAAGGCGCTTCAAAACAGTTGGTACGAATGATCCGATCTGACATCGATTCCCTGTTATTTAATGCGAACCTTGATTTTCAACTGTTATGTCTCACTCCTGACACGAGCGTCGTGCAGTTTAAACATCTGTCCAGCCGTTAAAGCCCCTATTGACGCTCGGTTATTGGATTTCTAATTTTCAGGTTTTGTCAGGGGGTTTAGCAGACTATATGAGTGTTTATAATTTCTAATGAGTTCAATCTGTAATTTCCGTCCATTACCTGTGACTGTCAAATCACTTTCCCAGGGCTTGGTCGGTAAAAAAATCAAAATAAGGAAATGCAGGTTTCTAAAGAGCCTAAAATATTTGTCATATCTTTTATATACAAATACATGTGCAGCAAACAGAACTATACATTCTTATTCCGTTTGAAGATCAAGACTGATTTTAATCCCGCGTAGCTGCTGCAATCACAATGCATTACCTAAACCCAAGTTTCTTTGAGGACTTTTTGGATACATGTCATTATTTCAATGGAGATAAAATAGCGCGCGTTGTAGGATACCGCAAGGCTGATTATTGCTGCCTGATTAGTATTTGATCAAATTCTATCTCTTTTTTGGTTGTTGTTGTTTTTTTTTCTGTCCCTGAGACAATCCAGCTCCTGCACATCCAGAGGCGAATTCGCCTCATTCTGTCTGACAAGTGTTTTGTTGTGGAGCAGTCGATCATATCTGTGTAAACACGCGGCTGCTGGCGATGGGCTCGGGCGCCCAACACTTTTAATTTATCACAAACTTCATATAACTCATTAGCTTTCATCTTTACACCGCACGTGGAGGATCTGGAGCGGTCTCGGAGAGGCTTTTTTTTGGTTTTTTTTTTCTGAGGAGTTTGCTGTACAAATATTTATGGACCTTTTTCCTTTGTCGCAGAGGTTCCGGGGGAAAACAGCTATCATGCGATTAACGGCGGGTTGCGACTTCAGGAAGAGGTTGCCAAAAGCTATTGTTTATTTAGTCGCGTGGCATTCTGTATTGAAATTTGTTTTGCTGCTGTTTGCAAAAATACGCGACTCTCGTGGGAGAAGAAATCAGGATTTTTTCTTCTTTTGGAAGAAACAAAGGGGGGGGGGGAAGGCTCCCAGAAAATGAAACAGAAGTATGTTTGTAGACAGGACACGAGTTTATAATCACAGCATATTCTGTTTTCAGTGAAGGAGGCTTGTTGTCGCCCATTCAGAAAACACACATATGGAGATTTTATTGTGCTTTTGGTTTTAAAGATAATAATTTGTCTGCGAGTTGCCGTTGTTTATGTTTCTGTCTATATCTCTTTCCTCTCCCCTGTTTTATTTAGTAAGGTTTCGTCTGTGAAATTTCTCCGTGAAACAATTGATACATTCTCGGCACGCTGCGGCGAGGGAAAAAAAGCCCTTAGATTAATGGTCAGTGTCTCATACACACAAATTTGTGTTACGATACTACCGAGAAGCTGCGAATTACTGACAAGATCTAGAATAATTCCTAATGCTGTCGAAGGCTTCATTTTCCCCTCCGCATGATGGATGAGGCATAAGAAGTGCTTTCTGAGATCGTTAATGTGCATCATTCTGTTAAGTGTTATTAAAGTCCGTCTGTCTTAGGCAGCAGAAACAATATCTTATCCCTTATTTTGCCTCTCCCTTTGCCAAACTGGAACCGCAGCCCCTGCCCCTGACCAACGCGGCCTTTTGTTGGTGCTCTGCTGTTAATGGCCAGGTTATACCCCGGTGCTTAGGTGGGGTTTGGGACTGGATTTTTCCCCTTTTAGGCAAAATACCGGCTTGTGGCGCGGGCAGCAGGAGCACCTCATTTCACGAGGAGACGATCGGTAACCTTTAGATAATAACAAAGCTGCGGAGGATCCGTCCCAAGCGGTGCGTTTGAGCTGAGGATGTAGGATTGAACTTGCCTTCGGAGGCCGTGGCTGCAGAAGGAGCCACTCGGGGAGCCCAGCACCGGGCGCTGCTGCCCGATAACGCCCGCGTCCGCCCCGTCCGTCGCTCGCGGGTCTGGGAAGTGCTGCCGGAGGCCGGAGCAGCCGTGGTTTTTGGGATGTTAGCCCAGAGAGAGCGTTACGGGCGACACAAACTTGTTCTCTTTGGGCGGCAAGAGCTGCCCTGGTCCCTCGGGCATCGCCCCGTTCCGCCCGCCCCGGGGGAGGAGGCCAGGTACAGATTGCAGATGGATCATATTAAATCAAAAGTACTTCTAACCAAACAGAAGAATTCACTTTAAAGGTTTTTAACCTTTCTTAGGAGCCAATTTTTCCTTAAGCCCTGTGATAATAAAATACAATATAATTTATAGAGCGCTCTCCATGGGTACGCATTCCTCATCTTTTTTTTTTTTTTTTTGTACAGTCAGATAAAACATATCCAACAACTGGGATGATAATCAAGAGAAAACAAAAAGCAACTGATCCTAAAGCCATTTAGAAATGTAACATTCCTTTTAAAAGAGACTCAGACATACTTGGAAAGCCTCAGTTATATACTTTTAATAGAATTACAGAAGTGTGATGCACAGCTGGTAAAAGCTCAGTCATCCACAGCACAGCTAGTTTTTGAGTATTTAATTTTATATTTGAATAATTCTCCAGATCAGGCTGTAATCATGAATGTCATATAAAAAGATTTTTTTTCATAAATTACATTATTTCACAGATGTGCAAATACTTCTGTGAAAAAAATTACATTGATCAGTTTTTAATACCCCCCTGTCTCACCCTTCAGTCAAAAGAAAAAATAGCTTTTTTCCCATCTTTGTCTTCAGAAAGGTGCTAGATTGTAAACATCTGAAGGAAATGAAAGGGGGTTGGCCAGTCCACCCCAAATTCTTTCCAGATTTTCATTCCTTTCACCAGCAGCCTTCTGTTCTTGGAGGAGAGGGAGGAACAGCAGAAGAAAGAGAGGGAAGATGTCTCTGTTTCTTATTAACATGTGAAGTGAAAAGCAGCGCCGTATTTTGCTAATTTTCAGCGTGCTCGTGGGGCTGGGGCTCGGCGGGGCNCTCCCCGTCCTGGGGGGTCCGGAGAAGAGCTCGCGCTCATTGGACTCTGCGATCAGAAATTTCTAAAATTGGGTTTATTCGTCTAATGAAAAAGCGACTCTTTTATCAAGCTTCGCGCTGCCTGGGATGGGTGGGGGTCCCGTCCCCGGGCACCCCGATCCGCAGCGTCCCCCCCAGCACCCGGGCAGCAGGTGCCTGGCGCCGGAGCTGCCGTCGCAAACCGCCGAGCGCTTCGCTTTGGAGCTGGTCGAGACATTCAGTTGGGGCGTGGGTAATCACGCCGAGCGTGTTATTGCGTGCAGAATATCCGATGACGTTGGGTATTGTTGTGAATGGAAAAGTTTGTCCTGATGTTTAATTCAGGGATGACAATTAAGATAAATGCCTGTTTCCAGGCCCTCTCATCCCGTATACTATTAAGTTACACTTTTAAGGGAAAGGAAGGCTAAAAATAACTTCATAAAAAGTAAAACAAGGTGTTACGCCCTGACTGTTTGGGCTTAAATCACCCTCGCCCGCTTGTTTTTTCAGGAAATTTAAGTACCAGATGCACTCGGAGAAAGCAATCTAAACATCAGGGTTTATTTTCAATATGCAAGTGGTTTCAAAATATGCAAACCCCAATGGCAGCGCTATGGAAACTACTCCACAAAAATGTGGAACGAAAGCTGTTACTGTAAGTGTGGTTCGTGTATTGTAACAGCTGTGACAGCCCGGTGCAGCTCAACACTTGTTCAATTACAGCGAATATTCGAAAGGAAACTTGATTTAAATAAGATCTGTAATAATCTCTCACGTTGACAAAATAAAGCGGTGACAAACACCGTCCTCCCGCGTGGTTCGCCCGGCTCCGGCGGCGGCGCGGGCTCGGGCGATGGCCGCGCTTCTCCCCCCTCTCGCCAGATCCAAAAGCATTTTTCAGGGCTTGTGTTACAGTTATTTGCAAGATTATTTTAGGTCTGCGTTCTTTTATATCCACTTAGCAACTTGCAAGGAATATCTCAGGAGCAGACCGTGCTTGATGCGCGGCCTTTTTTGGGGAGGAATGGGTGTGGTGGGTTTAAAGGCGATTATATATTTATGACAGATGGTTTTCAGTTTATGCAATAAGCCCCAGATAGACACCAGCGCCGAGACAACCGTTCTGGGAATTTGGACACGTATCATTAGGCTCTTTTCTGTTAATCAAATGCAAGAAATACAGTAAATTTATTTTTCTACATGACCTGTAGAGCAAACATGGCCAGCAGATATTAAACATAACAGGTCTTCAAAGGAACAATTATGTTTTCCGTTGAACTTTCCTGATTTGTTACAAGTTGTGTCGCTTTTCAAGGTTTTAAGAATGCGAACGAATAAAATCGTCCTACCGCATAAATTTTCGTTATTTACTACAGTTTATAAGTATCATGCAATGACCTTTTTCTGGCTTTATAACATCAGTGGCTTAATACAATTTGGGATCTGAGAGCGTTAAGTTCCTCGATTCATTTGTCATTTTATGCTGAAATTTGTTTAGTCTAGATCGAAGCCCTACTCTGCGTTTCCTACTGGCCATGTACGCTTTGTGCAGTCAAAACCCGGAGACCTTTGTGTCTTGGCTTTTTCTTTTGAGCTTGACCAAAAATAGTCATTACAGACTTCTTCAGAAAGCCCCGAACTTTACAAATAAAGGCGGTTGACGGGCTCCGATGGGAGTTCCGCGCGCGGGCTGAACGCCGTGTACGGCCCGTATTACTAATTTTTCGGCATTTAAAGTGCGTTAATATATAATGCATGTCAAATCAGTGGTAGGTTTTGACTGTATCCCAGGCACCTCCTTTATGAATGTAATTAAATATATAGTTTTAATAGCTTCAGGGGGAATTAAGTTCTGAATTGTTACAGAAAGGATGTTTATAAACACATAAGGATAGATTATATAGAGAGCTGAAGGCAGAAGGCTATACAATAATTTATATTAAAAATTCTTCTGTAGTCAGTATGAGTGATTTCAAATGGGATCCGAGAATCTCCAAGCTGAAGCTCTCATCTTCTAAGGAATTTCAGTTACCTGGAATAAAATGTTGCCTTAGAAATTATTGACGTAATAGTCCCCTCGGGAACCCCAGAGCAGTCAAAGTGAAATCCAACAATAAATCCAGGGGCCACCTGGATAACTACCATTAAAGGCTTTTTTTTCAGCGGAAAAAAAACTCTTTAAAAGCTTAATTCTTCCTAAATGTAAAGTTCAGTGATCGTGTTTCTGTTTAACTTGCGAAGTTGGGTGTTTTTGCCTTGCTTTGTTGAACCAACGCTGCAAAGCCCGTGTGACAGCGAAGCGATGCGGTGTCGCTCCTCGCTGCCGGCACTACCGGCCCCACGGAACGAGCCCGGTCGGGGCCGAGGCGATGCAGGGTTTGAGCGTAGCAAAGCTTGGCAGCGCTAACAACGTTTCAGTGACGACTGGAACCAAATGGCACGAGAACAGGGAAAGAACCAGGCTTTGCAGTTTTTAAACCATTAAGCATCTCATCTTGCCCATGCGCTAATCCAGCCCAGTGCCCTTGGCACCGGGACCCCCTCCTCGTTGGCGTCCCTCCTCGGGAAGGGTGTCTGGTCTTGGCCGGGGCTGACTGGTCATGGTGACCAGTCTTGCTCCTCACGCAGAAACCCCATCAAATTGAATTTTGAGCAGAAACGGCGAGTAGAATGTGCCCGAAAAGAGTGAAAAGAGCAAACCCGCTAGACCAAACAGCTGGGAGACTTTGGCACGAGGAGGCTGGTGAAAGGTTCGACCACTTAGAACCCGTATTTTGCTCACTTGCTGTAAATCAGGACGAATCTCGTTGAACTCAGACGTATTGGGATAAACAAGATAAGAGCTGGACCCCAAAGTGTGGCGTTTCTGGAGAGACTGTTTAACGACACCTGTAGGTAACGGAGGAGGAACCAGATGGGTCTTGGTGGGAGGCCCTCTCTGGCCGCCGGCTCAGCTCCGGTGAGGATGGGCACCAAGTGCCACCAGGCTCCTGCAAACCTCGGGGCTTCTGCGTTGGAAGCGCTGTTGGAGCTGCAGAGCAGAGGGTTATGAGAAGGCCCTGGAAGCTCCACTTTAACCCCGAGACCACTGCCCGGTTCATTAGGGATTATTTACATTCGCTTTTTCCCACTAACAAAAGCAGACCTCCCTTGACCAGCACGGTCCGTCACGTATAAAAGCAGAGCAGCACCACAGCTCAGCTCCGAAGGGCTGATGTGGAGCTCTCGGGCAATTGCCACGTCTGTGTGACAAACGGAACAGTTTCCAGAGCGTTCCCCTGCTCCGCAGCTCATCCGTTATGGGAATGAGATGTGAAAATAGTTCCGTGTTTCTCTGAGCTATCGGCAGAGCCCCACAAGCAGCGTTACTTTACAAGTGCCGGGGCCGGTTCATACCGATCTCCTCGGAGTGAGCGAATATGTGCGGTCCGGCTCAATTACAGAAAAAAGCTGGGGTTTAAGGTGCGCGCGCTGAAATAAAGGTACGTGAATTCCAGACGCGGCGCGGACCAGGGCCGGGGCGTCAGGAAGGCAGCGCCGGCTCCGCCGAGGTGGGATTTGTGTTTGCTTCACGCATACGTGGAAACAATTCAAACCCATTCTTTTGGGCAGTTAGTTTACGTGATTACATGTTTTTAATCGTGTTTTTATTCTTTCCTGATTATCTGCCACTTTTCCCCTGACCGTTCGCTCTCTCTGGGGTGAAGGCACGGTGTCAGCTCTCCGGGGCTCCGGCTGCTCCAGCAGCGCCCGGACGTCACCCGCGGTTTGCACACGCGTGCAGGCGCACATGCGTGTGTGCGTGCGTGTGCGCACAGAAAAACAACACGTTGCGGGGACTCCGGTTTCTCCAGAGCTCCCCGTGGCATTTTGTGCTGTATCAAAAAGGCACCATCTGGCTTAAAATTAAAAATATTAATGGAGAAACAATAACCCCGCGTGTCAGTGGAAATTTTATCCCAATTTAATTCGTTATCGAAATTTTTAAAAGGAAAAGGGGAACGAGGATAAAGTGTGTTATTCTTAATTCTCTTTTATTATTAAACATTAGCTGTCTCCTGTGCTCTCCACCACGTCCAGTCAAAAGGACACTGTGAACCACAGTTAAAGAAAAATAGGGAAGGCACTTCTGGTATTTATTGAAATACATATGAAAATAGATTCAGTCTCGGTGTGTGTTTACACGTGGCCATTTTACAGATCTCCCGGTGCAGTGGCTGGAGGACAAACCTCTTTGCCAGTGTTCGGGATTTCACTGAATTTGCCCTGGTGAAGTTACACGTAACACAGATTTTTAAGTGGTTTTACAGGGTGGCAATACTGGCTTCATTTTTTTCTGTAGGCTTCAATTTTAAACAGTCTCTGTTTTTCATGTATAAAGGAAGTATCGTTTATAATTATAAACAGTCCAAAACAGTTATTTATACTGGTTTTTATCTGGAGATGAGGTTTCTTAGATCTTTTGGTTTTGTTTTATTTACCTTATTGTTCCTTTATCACTCAGAGCCTTTTTTTTGCAACTGCATTTATTTTTAAATGGCAAATTTTTACTTTTAGTACAAATCCGTTGCTCAGAAGAGGTTTTTTTTCATGCAGACATATACAGAACATGCTTTGCTGATCTCCCCGAAGCAGTTTAACGCAGTCACACGTGCCATCAGGCGTAGGAGCCACCGCTGATATTAGGGGAGATGTTTTGTCTACAAAGACCCGGGATGAAAACGTGTCCAGGTGACAATCGGGTTTGCACCAAACTTGCAGGACTCCCTTTAGATCCCGGCTCCAGCGAGCTGACCTGTAGGGACAGAAGCACATCCTCGGTATCGCCTGACCCTAGAGCCTCTGACTTTGGCCACCCCGGTAGCGCCGGAGGTGCCGTCACCGTGGGGTCAGCCGGGACGATGAAGACTCCCCATGTTCTGTTCCTGGGTCGGGATGGGAGCAAGCATCAGCTGCGGTCCCGGTAACGGGCAGCCCCAGTTTGGCATTGTGGGTCTGGGCTGAAGCTGCTTCAGGAGCGATTTTTATGTACCGGCCATCACTTTTCTCTAAGTTTGTGTGGTTTTGAGGAGGAAGCATGTTTGCTGTTTGAGAAACGTGATCTTTGAGCGTGGGAGGTGCTGGGTGGGATGGGGGCTGCAGTCCCGCTCCGGGATAACACACAGAATGCTGTGATAATTACTGGGATAATTACAGCAGGAGCCAGTTTCTGGTCTGTCTCCAGCTTGCTGCCTTCCACCTCCGTCTGCCATGCAGAGCAAAGCCTCTTGCAGCCGCTTGACCTGCTTTTACCTGCCGGGCTGTGCTGCTACCAGGGAACCATCAGTGCTGCAGACATGGAGACCAGCCCAGCTTAAACCTCCAGCACAGGGAATCCATCTCAAGACTAACCTAGTTCATCTCCAGCCCAACCTAAATCACCTCCAGCTGAACCTTGCCCACCTCCAGCCTGGGGAGCCCACCTCCAGCCCAGCCTAGGTCACCTCCAGCCCTGGGAGCCCACTGTGGGGAGCCCACCTCGTGTGCCCTCTCTTGCCTGCACCCCTCTCCTCCAACCCTGGCTGTTGTGGCTCTGCCCAGAGCCCAGCCTCAGCCGACGTCTGGGTGGAGAAGGTGGGAAGCGGTAGAGACGGCAGCAGAGGTCAGCTGAGGCCAGGGATGGCATCAGTGGTGTTCCTGGCGAAGAGAAGCGGGGCAGAGTTGGCTCTTAGTCCTCGGAGGTGTCACTCAGCTCCTTGTCCCATGGGCCTGCAGCCTTGCGGGCAGGCAGAGAGGGACGGGCTGAGCCCGGGTGACTCGCTTGGCGCCGGGTGTAGGAGAGGCTGCTTCCCTGTCAGTGAAACGACAGACGGCTTTGCCCTCCTCGTTTGTCTGCTCTTGTCTGCTGAGGCCGTGCTCAGGAGGTGACACGGGGGTGTGCTGGCACCGCGGAACACCGAGTAACACCGGGACTACAGCCCGCGGAGCCTGAGGAGCCGCTTCCACGGGCCTGCGGAACCTCCTCCCGCG
>VZZY01002114.1:0-33551 GCA_013400335.1 Eurystomus gularis
AACTCTATCTCAAACAAAATCAGTAAAATAGCATCTGACTACTTCAGATAACACATTTTCATGCCTCATGCACTCCCTATGTTTAACATTGGACAGAAACAACAGGCCTAGCAGGGAGCCTTCCCTAGTGTCACAAAATGGGACAAAATATAGAGACAGAGAGGGGGATCATCTCAGACACTTTTCAGTCTTGCCCAGCCTGTGAATATCATTTAATTTTCCTGGGAAAGAGAGAGAGAGAGGGAGAGATGGGACTCTTGTGCCCGACCNTGTGCCCGACCCCCCTGCCACAGTCCGACTAAGGAGGAAGGGGATCTCCTCAGACCATTTACAATCTGCCCAGCCTGTTAAGTGAACTAACAGCCGCACTGGAAAACAGATCCCTATTGACAGCTCCCTAGATCAGATGGTGAGTGTTCTCACACACAGCGACAATTAGACAAGATCCCTTAGGTCTCAAAATTAAAGTTTAAACTAATATACTTTATGATATACACTTTTGACAATATGCAGGTTCGAGGATACCAGTGATAGTGACTGACTGTGTAAATAATAAGTTCAAAGATGTATGTATAGATATATAAAATGTAATATAACAAAACCTAAGTATGTAACAAAGATATAGAAACAGAACCTGAGCATCAATAACCGTTAACAGCTAGCACTGGTACTTAGTACTTTAAGCATGCATAACCCAGAGCTCTTACCAAAAGGCGTCCCTACTGGGGGCAGCAAGAGGCTTAGCCTGTCGACTGATCCCAGAAGTCATAGGTGGTTTGCCATGGTATCTTCCCTAATGCCCCCTCTTCTTAAGCCATTTTTATATAATTTTCTATTTACATTATATTATTTTCTATTTACAAGGTGGTGCTTGAGTGACTCTAGTCACACATTCCTTTTATTTTGATTGGATTAAAAATCTCTCGCTTCACTGTCAAAGGTATAGACCAAAAAATTTAGGGCACAAGCTCAGTGGGGAGTGGTCATACCTTGGAGGCAGGTAGCCTTTGGAACGGAGGTGTGTTTTTGTATTATAATGAGCAAAGTTCAGCTAAAGGACACAGTTTCACCATCATTGCTGAGACAGCAACTATGTGGTTATCTTGGCAGCCCATTTCATCTCTGGTAACAGGGACTAGCGTGCTACCTTTGTACCACTCTGTTCCCTATTTCAGGGGTGTTTGCACATTTTGTTAGGCCAGAGTAGGCCTTATCCATGGCAACCACATTCCGTTCCTGAGATCAGCAACTGTGTCTTACCGAAGGCCACTGCAGCTCAGGTCGAGATATGAGCCTAACTTTTGGGCACATACTCCACTTCCCGCTATTGCATGTTATTTTCCCACAGCTAATTGGCTCTTATCAGTTGTATCAGGAAGTTATTTTCCACATACTCCAGGAACCTCCTAGACTGTTTCCTCTCTGCTGTATTGTATTTCCAGCAGGTATCTGGTAAGAAGGCAGGATTAAGCCTTTGAAAAATGCTGATATTCAAAGGCGGAAGAAAGAACCGTGGTCCATGTGAATATATATAATTGTACTGCTGAGTTTCATCATAATGATACTAAAACGTAGTCTAAATGTTTGACGTGATGTTTTACTGCTGAAATGAGCAAGGTCAATGAAGTTGGTTGGGCTACAGAACTCTTTCTTAGTACTCTAGGTACAAAATGAAATGGCTTCTTCCAATGAACTTCTGTCTTGTGTCACCAGTGTCATGCAAAGGCAAATATAATCAGATTAAGGAGGAGGAAAGGCAGCAATGAACAGTGAATTAGAATTTATTACTACTAGTGCTTGGTTCAGGTCATCGGGCATGTGTCCTGCCTTTTTTCTCAGTTTCTTTGGGATAGGTGATACCTATAAGCATGCCATCACAAAGGTAAGTGCTAGCTTATGGGTTCAAATGCTGAGACAAATCAATGAACTTTGTCTCTGTATCACTTCTAGAGCACAATGGCTGATGTCAACTGCTTTAATTGATGTGAAACAGCTGCTTTCCTGCAAAATACAAGCCACTCCCCAAAAAACCCTATCCACCCTGCCCAGCAGTACTATCTGCTGCATTGACAGTGAGACATCATTGAAACAGGGAAAGTGAAAATGCCCTACTCAGAGATTTAGAACACTCTTATTCTCTATGGCTTTGCTATAGGCTAACAAATACATTATAGTAGTATAAAATAAAGAGAATCACCACAGCAAGGCCGACCAAAAGTCCAGCGACTTTGCTGTCTCTGTTAGCATGAGACAGCAGATGATGAAGGAAAAGTATAATAACATAGCACGAGTAGAGAAATTATATTTCTTACATATTTTTATGGTTTCTGGCAATTAGCAATTAGCCACATATTGGGTGAAGAAATAACAGTAACTCTCCCATCTGTGGCAGACAGCTGCAAGATTCATTCAATTGGAGGAGAGCTTGTAAAGGGAAATATGGGTCTCAAATGTGGACATGATAAAATGAGTTCTTTGTGTCTTCAGGTCTAGGTATCTACCACTGAATTCCTGGCTAGCAGAACTAATAAGAAAGATAATCCTCTGGATATTTGAAATGAACCTTTCTCCTTGATTAGTAGGACATTAATCTTCTAACCGGGCTAATAAGACACTGATTTCTTGCTAGGGCATAATGATCAGGTTGTCAGAGCCCAGTACTCTCTGACACAAAGCAACTGATGCCTATTTGCACACTGAGGATGCTAACACAAATAAAACATGGGCAAATAGGCCCTCAAATTGCAGGATCAATCTATGTTCAACTTCTGTTCTGTAGCCCCGATCACCCTACTTAGGTACCAAAGCCTCTTTAAGAACTCAGGAAATTCAATCCTTTCTGCCAAAAAGCAGTAAGTCTTCTTTTATGTTACAGCTAGATGGACACAGTTATGTGTCTACTACAATCTTTTCACCTTCTGAAAGAATGACTTAACTACCAGCTTTACTACTATCCTGAATTATGTGCTTGACGCTCTCCCTGTGCTCACACTGAAGATGATATTAACTGGTGACTGGGACACAGAAATGGGGAAAAGATTATCCTGACTACATAGCCTAATGGTGAAAGCACTCCTCTGACAGCCAAGGAAACCTAGGTTCCTCTGTGCCACCAAATATTTGTATTTTGCACAAATGTTCCAACCACTGAACTACTGAATAAAAGTAGATAATGCAAAAAGCATCATGTGTAGTTCCAGAAAGGTGTCAGAACTCTCGGGTAAGAAGCCTTTCTAGTCATGGTAGTGAATTAATATTTAAATGGTGAGACATTTTTAACTCCCAGGCCAGGCTTCAGTTGAACAGAGTTTCTGTCAACCCAGTTTTTAGGCTTAGGTTCCTAGATAGATAAATGAATACCTAACTCATCTGGGGAATCCAAATGTCACAGTTTAACCCAGCCAGCAACTAAGCACCACACAGCCACCTGTTCACTCCTTCCCCATCCTCTCCCCCCTCAAGGGGGCCTACAAGAAAGCTGGGGAGGGACTTCGTACAAGTGATAGGGCTTGTAGTGATAGGACAAGGGGTAATGGCTTCAAACTGGAAAAGGGTAGATTTAGATTAGTTGTAAGGAAGTTCTTCACTACAAAGGTGGTGAGACACTGGCACAGGTTGCCCAGGGAAGTTGTGAATGGTCAATCACTGGGTCTGTTCAAGACCAGGTTGCATGGGGCTTTGAGCAACCTGGTCTAGTGGGAGGTGTCCCTGACCATGGCAGGGAGGTTGGAACTAGATGATCTTTAAGGTCTCTTCCAACCCAAACCGTTCTATGATTCTATGAAAAAGGTAAAACCCCATGGGCTGAGATGAGGACAGTTTAATAGAACAACACAAAGAAATAAGAAACAACAACGATAGCAATAATACTAATGAAATAATATATAAAATGAGTGATATACAATGTGACTGCTCACCACCTGCAACACCTCTCCCTGGCCCAGTAGCAGCTTGCTTAAATCACAAACTTTCCCCCGAGCCCCCACCAGTGGGGTATATAGTAGGGGTATTTAGTGGGCATAGCATCAGTATGGTATAGATTATCCCACTGGCTGGTTCAGTTGTCTGTCTTGGCTGTAGTCCCTCCCAGCTTCTTGTGAAAATTAAACCTATCCTAGCCAAACCCAGAACACCAAGGAACAGGAATAAATGGTAGTTCAAAAGTCTAAAGGTTTGTATATAACAATATCGGAGATTATGTTATACCTAAGACCTGAAGAAGTCAAAGAGCATGGACAACATCAAAAAGAGGTATAAAAACCCAGAACCATATGGCGGTAATAAAATGCCGTAAAAGAACCATATGGCAGTAAATAAAATTTTTGTCACATTGAAAAAGTATAGGTTTACAAAATTCAAACGTCTGCTGCAATCAGTTCTTTGCCTTGCCATTTCTTATTTCCTCATTTATTTTCTACCACACATAATATGACATGAAGTGAGAGTGACAGTGCTTATCTACTATTTACTGTAAAGAACCACAGCAAGCTCTAACTCTTCCTTTACGTATAGTGTATCTTTATTTTTCCTTTTGAAATCTCATCCAGATCACATCACTGAATAGACTGCTCCTTAGAGGGAAAAAAAAAAAAAAAAAGATTTGGGATGTTGTGCCAATGTGTTGAAGAGAGTAAGACTTGATCTTTCAGTTAGCTCTCGAATCATGCCTGCTATTAAAAAAGGTGACTATATGCAACTGCAATGATCATCTGAAGCAGAAGTGTTGCTTTATGTTGTTAATGGCTGTAGTAATGATAAAAGATGAGTGACAAGTCATTTGTCATCATGTTAAAATCCATTAAATTTCTTTTTCACTTCATACCCCAAAAAAAGAAATAAGGAAAAAAAAAATTCTCTCTGAGAAACTGCTTAGGAATTCCAGTACCACTCTAACACTATTTATCAGTAATTTATTTACATGAGAAAAGTTATGGATAGTTCTTAACAATGGGAGCTGTCAAAGGTTAGGGCTGGGCCTGATCCAGACATGACAGACATTCTCTGTTAACCCCTCTCCCTTTCCAAAGCGGAGGAAAAGATGAATAAGGGAGACAGACTTATGGATTGGAAAAGAAAACTAAATCAGCTTCAATGACAAGAATAACAATAATAACATTAAATACATATAAAACATTTTATGATTCTATGAAAAATATACAAAACTAATATTGAACCCAGCGCCCCGATGGCAATTGCATCACCATCACCACTGATGCTGTGGAGCAGGCACTGGGGATGTCCCAGCCTGGACTAAGCAGGAGATGGGAACCAGATTCGGGAGCTGGATTCAGAAACACAGGGATCAAGATCAAAGGCAGAACAGACAGAGTCCTCCTCGGATGCCAGCCATTGAAGAAGAGAGGCTGACCTTTGTGAGTCCTCATACCTCATTGGTCAGTTTAGGGTCACCTGTCCTGGCTCCTCCTCCCCACAGGTGTGACCTTTTACATTCTGAACCCCCAACATGGCACACAAGATTTACCAGTGACCTTGGTCTGCATAGAAGCAAGTATAAGCAAGAGCCTTTTGGCATACCAGTCCTTAGTAGTAACTGTAAATATCAAGCATTATCACTGCTACAGGCAGACACTGTCTGTAAAAATAAGCTGTTAACTTCAGAAAGTGTGGTCACTTAGAAGAGACTTAACTGAAAAGTAAAATCACTACACAGAATTAGTTCTGTTCTAGCTCAAACTAGGGCAGGCATAAATCTGAAAAATAAAAAATTCATATTGAGTAATATTATACAAATTAACTTGGTCTTAAATAAACACTGTAGTAGTAATTATACAGCTAAGTAACTTACTTGGGTACAACTCTAATGAATTCCTAAATTAATTGAAGGACTGCAAACTGAGAAAAATAATTTTGTCCATTCTCTTTCATATTTCACACAATGTTCATGCACAAACCACATGAATAGCAAACAGAACTGATGGCAAATTTTCTGAATATAAGTAATAGGAGGGGTAAGTGGTCTTTCCCTTCACTCTCTCTGGAACTAGAAGAACATCAACCTGCCCCACTGCCTTGTAGATAAATAATATAGGTCTTCTCTGTGAAAATAATTCCATTCCTCAAAAACCTGTTGGCATGGTAGAGCTGCATGTTTTTTTAGCAACGCATCTTCCAGAACATCATCCTTTCCAAGTTTATCACCCATAAGATTGGAGCACAGTTAAAGTGGGTGAGCAACCTTTAGCATTTTTGTCTCCAAACACATCAGAATTTTTATCAAAACCCTTCAGGGTTGAAGAGCTTTTGCCATACACAGCTGTTCTAGTTTGAAACCAGACAGTCATGAGGATTTCAGGATTCATGTGTTTGAGATACAAATGCTATGTACAGCACCCACTGGCTGCAGAGTCTACAACTCCAGAGGCCTTTGAAACACAAAGGCACATCTCAGCTTCTGGGCTTCTCCTGTCGAACTGTCAAGCACAGTCCTTCCTGCTACACGAAGCCATGTACTAGATCATGTTGTGATAGGGAATGTCTGAAGTTTTTGGACAAAAACCAGGCTGTTAGGCCACAAAACTCACTAGCTGTTCAGTGGGCTTTATTTAGCATTAATTTGTGTCTCACTTGCAGTGGGATGCAGATCAAGGCCAAACGTCATTTCTACTCACCAGCAATTACAAGCAGTAACAAAATAGGAGATAGGCTGCAGTAATGTACTGCAGCTGTGGGAGACTTTCTTGTCATAGGACTGGTGAGGATGGGAATAACTATGGGACCATATATATTAGTTGCTACAAAGCTTGACATAAAATTATTTCCCCAGATCCATTGCTCTGGACTGCCATCCTGGAAGGTTACTCCAGAGTCCAATATCTGAGATAACTTCACATCTACTCAGGGAAATGCACATTTACCACTGGTTTTAGCTTTTAGATTGCTAAAAATTGTTTGATGTATTTATTTGCTAAAACTGTTTTAATTTCAGAGGTACCTAGGCTTAGGCACTTCAGACATAAAATAAATCAAAGCGTAGCATACCTGAAAATATTTTCCAGTAACAATGTAAAATATGGAAACACTATAAAGATTTAGGTTCTGTTTGTAAAAAAAACATGCTGCCTTCACTAAGTATTCAGTAAACAAAACTTTAAATTACACATGATTAAGAGAGACCCAGATGTTTGCTCCAGTACTTAACTGGATCCAGGATCCAATTCAGATGAAAAGACTTCTGTACTTTTCTGGTCATGCAGTTTTGAGATGCAAAGGTAAGTGGCTTTACTTTTCCACTGAACATAGTTTTTCCTTCATTGTTTTGCTCTCAGTGCTAAAGTCATAACAGCTGTATGATCTATATGGAAACTGGATGTAGGGTGTACAAAAGCATTTGCACATTTTTAATTTTTGGGGAAAAAAAAAAACAACACAATATCTGTGTGACTGTTCTTAGCCTGAAAGCTATACTTATGAAAATAACAACTTGAAGTAAATTACTTTCTTGGAAACTCTAGGCAATAGTATTTGTGTGTAGGTTGAGGCTGATTTAGCCTTCAAACTGATCAGCTCTTTTTAGATTCAAAGTAGGCCTTATCCAGCTTCCTTTGATCGCTCAAAATCCTACCTTTTATTCTCTTTTAAAATTACTGTTGTGTTTCGATGACACAGCGATTAATGGTAAAATACTGAGGGATTCCCATAAAGTGCAAGACATTATATTGGTATATGCTTACATGAACATCAAAAGTTTTCTTGCTAATTAGTATAAAAACAGTATCGAATGGATTAGAGACTTATGAAAAGGTTGTTGGTTTTTTTTTTTCCCCATAGTTTGGTCAATGAAAAAGATCAAAAAGCCAAATAAATGTATAATTTTTGACAAATTAACTAGACAGATAATGATTCATCAGCATATGATATTAATAAATTATTCTTTTAGCTTGCCATAAGTAGCAAATCATTATATGTTTCTTTTGTTAGACACTGTTACAGCATTAATCAAGCTATTTTGTTAGTCACATCAATACAATAAGTTTGATGGAAAAATTATTTTCTAGACAGAAGTCTTTAGTCAGTGAAATGCACTAATTCAATGCAATTATTATATGAATCTTCCACTGAGTCCTAGTTAGAAAAAGATTATGAAGTAGATTTAGCTCAGCATTTTTAGCTATGGCGTGGAACTGTGATCATCCTGCAGAACACTCTCAGCTTTAATGCAGAAAAAAAAGGGAAAGTAAAAATTTCTGCAGTTCCCATGAGTTACTTCTCTGGAGACACTCTGTAACTAGCAGACAATAAGTTGTTTTTTTTAAAGGAGAAATGATGTCTTTATGAACATCTGTGATATCTGTTGGTGACAATCTAGGGAACAGTGCCCTTTCTATTGACGGAAATTGTTTCGTCAATGTCATGTTAAAAGGAATGTAATTTTGATATTTGCCTGTCAGAGTCCCAGGACTTTCACTGATCTGTTTATCAGAGTCCCAGCAAAGGAATTTCACTAAGTCAGATTCACAAATAACTCAAAATTAGTTATTTTATTGAGAGTGATAGATTTGAGCTCGTTGTTGATAAATTCACCCACTACAATAGTGCTACTAGTTAAGGTTAATATTGCTAGCAGAAATAGTAATAATACAACAACCCGGGTTACCATTCACCAGAGGGTGAAAAGTTTGGCACTTACCCAGAGAGGTGTCCCTGCCTGGAGTCAAGGAACCAGCCCATCAAGTGGTCCATCAGATATTGAGGTTCTTTTCTCCCAATTTAGCAATCACTTTCTCTTTCTTTTTATCCCCCAAAATTACAAGGTTCTCCCCCACTCCCTCCTTAGGTTACATGGAGTATGATTTGAGTGAAGAGATAAGTGCTATAGTCATACATGTTTAGCATGATCTCTATAACCTTCATTAGTATTTACAGGGGTGTCAACTTTAATATGCATTTCATAGGTAATGAGGCAAAGGGTATGGGTCACACCATAAAACAATCCTCAATGTACTTGCATCACAAATGAGTGCATACAGCCTTTTTTTCAATTCACTCTCTGAAAATGAGAGTTGGACAGGCTATGAAAGAACTGCCAGGAACTTTGGATAGAAAAGGAAAAATGAATACAAAATTACTGTGGTTTTAGGGTCACATAAGGATCAGAGAGAAGCTGTAGCACATGTATAAACGGAGAGGCCATGCCTCTTGGTCTCTACCCTTGATCTTGTTTTGTTTACCAGTATAGCTGTAGGCAGTGCCTGTCATTGGAAGAATCAAGAACAATGGATATACATAGTAAAGGCCATCCTGAGTCACACTAAATGTTTGTTTCTATTGTTTCCAAAATAAAACATGTTGTAAATGCAAATCTAGGGAAGAATAAAAAATTTAGAAGTGTCTGTGACAATTCCCCCTAATATTCTTTCCAACGATTTTCAGTTCTGAAGGTAGAGATGGTATACATGCATTTAGTAGATGTCTTTTCTTCCATGAGTTTCCCTAACCTCTCCTTCAGCCTATGTTACTTTTAGTGTTTCCAATATCATTTGGAGCACTAGCCTACAGCCACCAGCCTACGGTGTGAAGAACTGCTTCACTATAATAGTTTCGAACCCGGCTCCTACTAACTTGATTTATCCTTCCTTTTATTTTGGACAATTTCATATTTACAATAGACTATCAATCCTTATCCAAACTCTCCCAGGCACTCTTTTTTAAAGAACCCTGTCTTAACCTGTTTCTTTCATCTTTTTTTCCAAGCCTACCAGTGTAATCTTATTTTATTCTTTCATACAAAGAATCTGTTCCATACCTTTGATAATCCTTGTTCTCCTTCTCCAGACCTTTTTCACATTTCACAGATTATCTTCCAAATAGAGGAGAGAGGAGTTATGCCAGTTTGTTATATATGTATAAACCCTGGTTTATTCTTTATTCATTTTTTTAATAATTCTTGTCTTTTCTTTTCCTTTTTAACCACTATTGAGCTGATATTTTTATAGAACCATTTATTATATCCCAAGATTTGCTCCGCTGTGATAATGACTAGTTCAGGGTCCATTATGTTGAATGTGAGTCTAGGCCTGCTCATTCCCATGTGCATGGCTTGACATTTATCTCTACTGAATTTCATCTGTTATTTTATTGGCTACTCATTCAGCTTCCTAAGGTCCTTCTGCAATTCTTCATAGCCTGCCTTCATTTTTACTGCCTTGAATAACTTTTATGAGCGGTAAACTTTGCCACTTCACTAATCACTTGCTGTTCCAGGTCATCTATTAATATCTCAAACTACGCAAGCCCCAGTACAGATCTGTGTGGAGGTCACTGGTGACTACACTGCAAAAAGTATTTTTTCCTGCCCTCTGTTTCATCATTTAACCAAATGATGAAATAAATTGAGGGACTTTATCCCTTATGTGGTAACTGCTTAGGTTCTTTAAAGCTTCTGGTATCAAATTGTGCCAGAAACCTCGTGATAGTCCAGGAAGGATATATCAGGCAGAATATCCTTACCCATGTGCTGAACTTTCAAATAACTGTGGTATGTTTATGAGGCAGGATTTCCCTTCAAGAATACACATTGACTCTTCCCAAGTATGTAGTTACATTTATCCATGTGCTTATTAACATATATGTTTTGTTATAAGCTCTACTAATTTACCCTGTTGAGATATCAGGCTTGTATTTCTTGGAATCTCACCCAGGATCAATTTTAAAGGTACCTTCAGATCTGCCAAGTACATTAAATACCAGGAGAATTTTAAGTAAAAGGATGAGAACTCTCAGGTGCGTATCATTTGGTCTTGGCAAATTGTTACTGTTCATTTTATTGCTGTTGTTGCTAATTTTATTCCACTGACTGATGCCTAGCAGGTTGTCCTCTTTCTACCAAGTTTCTGCTACATCTGCTATTTTGATATTCGTGTTCCTTAATCTGACAACTTAGACTTTGTGTTGTTAGGGTACAGGTTTGGTTCTCTTCTCAGCATCCTCTTAAAACCATACTCAATATTAGACTAATATCATGCTGTGCTCTAGCCTTCATAAAGATTTACAGTATTTCCATAACATCATCCATAATAGATACGTCATCTTCAGCTCTGTGCTGTTCTGAACCAGCTTTCTCTTATTCTTTTACTGAAAAGCTCAGTCTCAACTTCCTTGATGTTAAGTGCTAGCAGCTTGGCCCACTTATGACTCAGATGAAGTGCATCTCTCCTGCATAACTACCCATTATGCCAGAAACATCCCCAGCTTCTGATGCATCTGAATCCTTACTAGTGGCTTCTCAGCCCATCATTAAAAGTTCACCTCTCTTCCTCCTTTGATCCCACAGGAATTACTGAGAGCACTGCAAACACTAGTTTAGTGTCCTTAATATTTTTAAAACATTCTTAAAAGCCTCAATTCCATTCCTCCTCCCTCAATCTGCTGCCTTTCACCGTGCTACTTTTATTCCCATGCATACCAGCTACAGTATCGCTCTGTTGTTTCCTAACAGTTGGTAGAGATGTCTCACAAGGTCTGACACATTAATGCACTTGGCAAGTAAGCCACCATGAAATTCTTTCTGCAGTCACTAACCTAGCTTCTGTTAGGTTCTGTTCTATTTCTGTTAACAATTGCCCACGACTGCAATACGCTTCTTGCTTCCAGTAGAGCCTCTGCTTAAAGAGGCATTTGCTTGGTACAGGATATCAGATGAACAACTTTCAGAAGGCAGACTCCTGATGAGGATCTTTTGCCTGTTGCCTACCTGATGCTTCCCCCTTCACAGCTGGGGCGGCTTCTTCGGTCTCAGTCCCTTTATGCCAATTTGAAGTGAAAACATGAACCTCTCTGTGCATCTGTGCTGTTTCTCAGCACTACTGGGTTTGCTGGCTTGAAGAAAAGACTGATTAATTAAGTTCCTGCAAAAGCTCTTGAAGAATCTCTCTAGACTCAGAGATTATTCAGTTCAACTACTCTAGCCTCAGACAGTAAGGTATTTTTTCTGTTAGAGTTACAACTTACCTCCAATAGATACACATCTGTTACTTGCCCATGGAGAACACATACATTCGTCTGATACTGGACATAGTAAAATTATCCCTCCCTTCCATGTTCCTGCAGGAGAATACCACCTCTATTTCTTCTCTCTGAAAGGATGAGAAGTTGATTCCTAATGTGAGTATGTATGTCCGATTTAACAATTAGCTTTAAAAAACAACTAAACTTTAACTTTCCCCCTTAATAAATACATGGTTTTCACATTTTCATCCTAACTATAATTTTTTTTCAATACAAACTTTTCACAAAATAATCTAAACCAAGAATAAGTTATTCAGCTCTACATCAGCATAGACATTGCAGGGAGCACCCAAGTATCTTCCCAGAAATCTTAATCACTTTTGTAATGTGTCATGAACTTTTCATCTTTTATTAATACATCCGCATTTTAGTCACACTCAAATACGAAGACTCCAATACAATGGAAAATACAGAATTTAAATTTTAATTTGAATGTAGATAGGATAGTCCATTTGCCATGTTTCATGAATTACACAGTATCCAAATTGTATTTTGTTTTTCTAAACAGGACTCACATACCTATACTTCTGTTCAGTGTTAAGAGACTGAAGTTTAAAGCAAAAGCACATTCATCCACTGCCAAAAAATGAAGCTGCAGTTATATGAAGCCAAATAACACACTTTCTGGAGCTGTTAAGAAGACAAAAGGACCCTGTGATTTTCACACAATGCCAAATTTTGCTTCCAATATTTTCATATTTTATTTAATTATTATTTTTTCTTAGTAGCATTGATGATTTATTTTTATCTCAGTTTATGTACACTGTGATGTGTTACTTCAGCCAATGAAGAAAGAAAATTATTTGAAAAAGCATTCTCTGCTGGCATCCTGAATGTACCACTTGTTTCCAGCAAATACTTACTGTGTTCATTTTTGGAACATTTTTACAAGCACAATGACAATATGTCTTTTCAAAATGGCTTTCTTTGGGATGGATTACTTTTCCTTCTTGTAGATCTGTATGATTTGTCTGTGAAGAACTCTGGGAAACACATATAAAGGCTACTATGTAAATTAGGATTGTAGCCATAAGATTTGAGTTTGTTTATGACAGATGCTTTTCCATTCTCTTTGTAAAACTTAAATGGTTTCACTGAATAGCAATTAAATAAAAGGTCCACGTTATTTATTGTAACTCATTAAGTAAATTTAAAAAATGCAACATTGCATAACATTAGAACTAAAATGCTGATTAGATTGCTGAAGATTTCCAGGGAGAAGATTTCAGTGAAAGTCCCAGATCATTTCACATAACACTCATGATTTCATAAACCCTAGTAGTATATTAAAATATGATGTTAAAGCAAAAAGTCTGTTTTATTATGACTGAAACACCCCAAAAATTCAAAATGTATTTTGAGTAGAGACTATTCCTGGTCTTTTTAAAAATCAAATTCTGTTTCAGTAATGGGTGGAAATATTTATTACAAATCTCATCTGTTGGGTTTTTAAAATTTATTTTCTGAGAAAGAGGCCAAAAGAAAAATCAAAGCAGTTAGAACTAGACAAAGATTTTGCAGTCATTGTCCAATCAATAAAGTGCAACACTATGATTTACAATGTAGTTTCACTCTTTTTGTTTTCTAACAAGATGTCTTGCTATTGGTGACATATGAAAGTAAACCACTCTCCAGTCTCATTCTCAGGGAGCTTTTGTTGATATTCACCTTAAAAGCTCCTTTTTAGAAACATCATCTTACTATTCATAGTTATAACTGAATATATCACTTAAACAACTTTTTTCTAGGTTTGTGTTGACATTTTTCCAGATGCTGTGCACAGGCAGTATGCCTCCAAACTCCACATATTTCTGTCTCTTTTTCCCCACCAAAATTTAGCTACATAAGATAATTATATCGCCTATATTGACTTTTTATTTGAATTTGACATAAAACTCCTTCATTGTAGAATAGTACTATTCCCATTTTATGGACTGGTAAATGAGGCATTAAGGTGAAAAGCAATTTTTAGGTCAATGATATGGAAGTTATTTGAAAGAAAATTGAAGGATAGTGATATAATCACAGGTGCTTTCCTATGAAAAGTATATTTGCTTTCTATGGGTAAATATAGTAAAAAAAATAAGATAATGACAATATGCTGTCAAACTAAAACAGCACATTGTTACATGTAAAGTACTGAAATTCTGTTTCTTCTTTTTATTGTAAGCTCTTGTGGAAATGTGATGTTATATAGAGAATTTTCTATAATCTGTATGAATCTATTTTTTTACTACTTGTAAATCCCTTTCCAATAGCCCAAGGACCAGTACTTAATATATGAGAACGTAATAAAAGCTGGAATAATGAATAAGCCCTTCTCATTACTGTTGCCGCTTGGTAAAATAACTACAGTCTGGCAGTGGAAACAAACAAAAAACAGTCAGTTTGTGGAAGAGAAACAGACATGGTTATTATCACCCAGTAAAGGGAAGAAATGCTACAGTCAGAAACAGTGATAAACTTTTAAGCCTGTGCAGCCTCAGTTCTCAGCTAACAATACACAGTTTATTTGTCTGGATGCATACTGAATATTGTGATAGCATGCCTCTGCCACCAATTAGCTGTAAGCAAATTCTACCTTTGCCATTTGTTAACACAAGGTCTCTATTATTTTAAGGACCTCAGGTGTGCTTGTTTATCCAGTAGTCTTTCCTGTGCTTGCCTAAATGCTGACTTTTTACAATATAACCCATTTTTCAACCTCTTTGAAAGACATGGCTTAGCTGTCTGAACAAGCCCTCAGGATACCTTTTTGTCCACATTAACATCATTTTACTCAAAAGAAAAGGAACAGATGGTTCTGATGTCTTGCTGTGGTCACCTCTTCTTCACATTTCTCTGTCTGACATACAGACATCACTCAAACTTGCTTGCATTGTTCCATTGTGTGGTGGTTTAGACCCTGTCAGGACCCAGGCGGTACATGGCCACTGTCACCCCACCCTCAGAAAATACAAACCCCAGGGTTGAGATTTTCTGAACCATTGTTCAGAAACATTGTTTTCTGAAATAGCTCTTAAGCCACATACTCACGAGTAAGCTGCAAATTGATAGGATTTTTGTCTTCTGCGTGATCATCTATTCTAAGACAGTAGATCTAAAGTTAGTCTCAAGTGCTAGGAATGAATAGAGGTTTGGATTTTGTGTCTTTTAAAAATGTGCTCTCCTTGTGATCTCCCCCTCTATTTTGCTGGCATCTTAGCACAGCTGATGACAGATGCCATTTCAACATGAGAGCCCAGCACATCTACAGGGAAATGCAATGACAAAGGCTGCCTAGTGGAGAGTCATCCATGGTGGCATGATTACTGTTGAAAAGCAGAACGAGAAAATGATTGATTATGAAAATACAGATAAATAAGGTATAAAACCTGACAGCTCAGCAGAGACAAAGGAAAAAAGGAGGCCTGTGATAACCTGACACTGTCACCAGTTTCCCAGCTCTGCATGGACCACCAGGAACCCTTGCTGAGGAGACATAAGCCTAACCAGTTCTACACTGTAGGAGACTAAATGCTCCTGTTATTCCAGTCTGGCACTTTTTCACAGTAAATCTTACATTAAACTGGAATAGAGGATTCTCTACAGGTCACCAAGAATGTCACCAGCATCTTGACTGTGATGTTGTACCTGCTTTTTGTTATCTTCAGGGAAGGGTGAGAAAAGAAATTTTACTCTGCTGTTGGCTTCCTATGCTCCTCTCATCTTCAGGTGAATGTTTTGCTTAAGGGGGTTGAAAGATTCTCAGGTTGCATCTGAGCTTTCCAGGTATACAAGTGCACTACACGTTATTCAAACAGATTTTGACAAAAATATGACCATTTCTGAAGTTGTCCAATTATGAATCTTTTCTGAAACATTGTACACAGATCTACATTAGATTACAAACTGGTAGAAACTTCAGTTTCATTAAAGGGTCTCTCAGATCACAGATTCTTTGAGAAGAAATAAAGAAAAAGCAATTAAGAATGAGATAAGATTAAGAGAATCATTTCATAATTGAAGATCATGAAATAGCCAATGTTGAATTCTTCAAATGAAATTTATGCTTCTTTTTCTCATGCACATCTGACCCCTTTTTCTAAAACTTTTCCTCCTAGTGCCCTTTCCTCCCTTTTGCTTAACAGACTTTTTTTTTTAATCTCAAGTTTTCTCTGGTTTTCTATATTTAAATGTGTGTACTTCCAACAAGTTCATCTGGATTTGTTTCACAAATGGTGAGGATGAGAGATTGTAACACTTTTCTTTCTTTTTTCCCCCTTTTTTTTCTGAGAAAAAATGTTTTGTTAGGGTATGACCAATGTTACAGTATTTTTTTGTTTTATAACTGAAATGACCCACAATTCAAAATATAGGCAGTGTGTGGAGATGGACTATTTTGTGAATTAATGTCACATGCAACGCAAGAGATTTTATGTGCTTTCAAAAGCTACTTTTGGTCCCTTTTCCACAGGATAGGTACAAAGAATTTGGATGCCACATATATGCACTTCAAAAATTTTTGAGGATTCAAGAAAGATCAACTTTACTGTGAGAGGCTGTAAGTGCAGAAGGCACAGGAATGGGTCTTTTCAGATGAAAATTCCTTGTTTTTATTAATAATTGGGGGTATCACAAATTGGGGTCATGTGCTAATACCCTATTCAGTTTGCTTTAATAGTTTGATAGTGCCTATAACGAACTTCTACCAAAAAACCCCAAATACTGACATTCCCACTTCTATATTTTTATAATTCTTATCATATTGGACTTACTTATTTAAAATTTAACTTTCACTCATGGTAGTTGGAATGCTATAAAACACTTAAAACATGCAGTGAAATGAGAAAGTTTGAATTATTTTAGTTCTCAGTATACAAACTGCCTTTCTCAAAAGTCTCCGGCGCTGATTCTCCAGACCTGCTAGCACAATTACCATTGACTTTCACAGGAGGCTTATTTTCCTTAGGAGTGTAGTATGGGAATCTAAATAATTAAATATTAAGTTTTTAAACAAGGTGAAGTCTATCTTCAATGATGTATCCTCTGTTGTCTTTTAAGACACTGAAGCCTTACTGATCCTGACCAGCCTCACTATGATCCCTGACACACACACTCTCTCAGTAGGGGCTCAATTTACCCTCAGGCTGGAGCTTCATGAAATGTTGTCTGGGATTGTCCATGCTGTCCAAGTGTGCAGAGACATGGTTAGGAAAGTCAAAGACCACCTGGAACGGAATGTGGCAGGAGGTGTATCCTTGTGCAAAAACAGCTATCTCGGTATAGCCTTACACTACACCAGAGAGAAGCCTGATGAAAATTTCCACTGACATTTATTCTCAGAGCCCTGATTGTGTGAACAGACCTTCATGGTCCTCAGACCCTGACCAGTGTTCTGTGGAGCCTTCACTTATACTTTCTGCCCACAGGCCCAGGTGATCCATTTGAGCTTGGTTCTGGGCTCCCAGACATGGCCTGACGCATGTTGTGGGTGTGCAATCTCTGGTCCTGTTTCTGGCTCTGCCTCCTTGATCAGCCCTGGGCTCACATTGTAGCCTTTTCTCCAGTAGAATCTCCTGCTGCTTCTGACTGAACTCACTGGATGTACTCTGAATCAATGTGCTTACTTGGGGCTGTTACCACCTGGCTGTGCCCACCTAGCTCAGGAGCTGCAGGACTGTGCCCTGGTCACAAGGACATGGTGCTGTAGTCATTCTCAACTCCCAGTTCTTCCCTTGAGGAGCAGCCTTGAACTTACTGCTCGCTGACGTGTATCTACTAGCTGGTGTTTGAATATAGTACTTCTGCATTTGAGCAAGAGACAGGGAATTAGACAGTTCAGGTCACACAACAATCTTACAAAAGTGCCTTTTGCATAGAGCTGTATCTCTGTAACGTGTTATCAAACTGACCACCTTTCAAAAGAAAAACAGCTTCTTGATAATTATTGATAATATGCTTTTCTCTTCCAATCAAACAAGGAAGCTATATTTGTCATTTTGTCAACTGGATGCCAGCATTTGACTTCCATTTAGGTCTTTGTCATAACTAAAATGACCTTAGCGAACCATTCTCTCTGATTTCTGTCTCAAGCACTTGTTTACAGGTGAATGCACTTCAGTCATATCAGTAACTAAATTTTTCACATTATTTTTTACAAAATGCAATGAAATGATTGACAGCAAAGGGGGACCATCAGTCAATAAAGGTGTAAGGCAGCATAAATGATGCATTATGCTACTTTCCAAACTATGAGCAAAGTCAAACAGGGCACTGGAAAATGGAAACAGTGCTGAATGAAAAATAGGATATTGTGCATTTATGCAGAGCAATTTCAGCTCATGAATTTATAAAGATGTCAGATTGTTATCTAAATAAGGGGAGAGAATAGTTCTGATGTTCTCTAATTAACTCTTCGGGAGCCACAAAACACAATCACTCAGACTTTAAATAAGATCTAAATTAGCCCCTAGTGGCAATTGTAACTCCTTGACAAGATGGAGTCCCATGTAGAATCCTAAAGATATTTGATAAAAAATATAAATGCATCCAAATATTATTATCTTTTGCCACAAACAGATGCATGGACAGAAACTATCCCTGCAAACAGCCCTTGTAATATTGCTAAGAAGTGCATTATCTATGACTACCAGTAAAATACACACCTATGCAGAGCTCACAGGACAGATTTAGAGTTTTGAGCAGACACTGATGATCTTTCAGACATGAAGACTTCTCCTCTAACCTCTATATGATTCTCAACATCCTTCAACCTGATGTACAGATGCATGGAGCAAGATGAATTCTTATGTTGACTTATCAGCTACTTACTTAGGAAGAGATATTAAGGAGAAGCAAAATGAGATATTGAATTTTTTAAACCACTGTCTAGGCCTGAAGCAGAAATGCAGCCATATTCTTGTGTAATGACAGTGGCCTTTGCTAACTGAAGATTTGAGTAAAACAGATTATTCTATACTAGGAGAATGAGTGATCTCAGGCACATAATTAAAATGATTTGCTAAATGTGCCTTCATCTAGAAAAAGTTTCCATTGACAGCATATGGAACTCCTTGCCAGATTAAATCGGACTTAAAAGCTATGATTAGATGAATTTAAGTACAATAACATTTTATTTTAGTAACTGTAAAAACAAATGAAAATTATGCTTCCTGAAGAACACAATGTAAAAATTACTCAGGTTCTCAACAGTTTTCTGGAAAACATTTTTTCTAAATAAAGGAGTAGAGAAAAGTTGTATATTTACAAATTATTATATGTCTGCTCTTTGTCAGAATGTCAGAAGCAGCCTTGTCTGAAAAAATTTGGTTGTGTGACATTCAATTTTTTTCACAGAAAACAAAATACTTCCTCAAAAAGCAGAGGGATTTGAAAGTATTTTCCTTCAAAAAATCTGAGCTGTTAGTTGGTGTACAAGCTTGAAGAACAATTTCAAGTATTATTTTATATTATTAAAGACTTAACTCTACTGAGTAGAAATAAATGTATCTAAGGTTATTTAGTTTTAAATTAAATACTTTGCTGGCTAGAGAAATCGTTGTCAATTACTATTTAAGGTACCTCAAATGTAACTGAGTATAAAGAAAAGCCGGGTGAAGCTTCCATGAAAGTTCTCAGTCCCAGTAATCCTTTGCTTGAAATAGAGGCACTGATGAAAGATTGTTGGGTCAGAATTCCTCCTTTGGACCAATCTGCATATAAAACCACTTATTACTTTCTCTCAGTGTGAAGATATACGCAGGTTGAACTGGTTTCTTGATATTTCTTGATATGAACATAACCCCTCAAACATTTCCATATCAGAGATATCTTATTTCACAGTATGACTGTTGCCAATTGTTCAGTGTCACAAATGTAAGGTCAGTTTCATCCTTTCACCAAGAATATGCTGTTTGTTCTATGCACTCAGTGTACACACATAATCATACTATAAATACGATATTGGAGGCCTGTATTAACCTTCTAACAAGTTGCCATTGTCATAGTTGCTTCTACTCAAGCAGAAAAAAAATTCCTTGTGTCTGCTAGTCCTCTGCTGTTCATTAACATAAATTGCATTGAGTCGCATTCCATGTCAAATCATCTAATGTTAACTGAGAAGAGACTCCAATTCATTCAGTCCTAGTTTTAGAAATATTACACTTTATTGCATAGCTTTCTTTGGCAAATTACAAATAAAAGAAAGGCCAAGAGATTTATGGCTTACTTAATTAATATATACAAAAATATATGTGACATAATATATTAATGCTTCTCTTCCTGACAACTGTTTATGTCTCATTTCATCTTAACAGCTCCTGCAGTCACTCCAGGATAAACATGCACATTCATTAAGAAAGTTTGTTTTCTTCACAATCTTCTCCAACCAAAAAAAATGAGACTTTAAAGATCACTTTGAGGTCCTTTACGTACACATAATAGGTTTATGTCCTATGTTTTACACTAGGAGCAAATTTACCACAGAATAGAACAGATGTATCTATTCCCCTCAAGACTTCACTCGGTGGAAGAATCTGCACCTGACCCAGCTGTACAGTCTACTAGGCCTTGATCTACAATGACTTGATGGGGATTTGTTATCCTTGCCTTGGGTTGTATTTTTGTAAAGCATCTGTTTCTGTTTATTGGAGAGTTCTGTGTATATCTTGCCTTGTTTAAATAGTTTTGGTTTTTTCTTTTAAAAAAGCAAGTCTTACAAATCCTATTTTACTTTTTCCCTCATCAACACTATGACTAGATTTCCATAGATATGCCTAGATTTATTTTTTTAAGACTTTTATTCATTAAGCTTCTCAAATGTTATTTTACCATCTGTTGTTTTAATAATAGAGGACCATTTACTCAGTGAAGGTTTTTTCCATTCCTCACTTAAAGGAGTGTAATTTTAAGTCTGTGATTAAATCACTTTAAATTTCTGAGATGGTGCCTGAGGTGATGCTGAGATGTCAAACCTCAGAAAAGCTTCTCCTTCACATTATTATTCTTTGAATGTTTATGTTTATGTTTTAAGTTTATGTTTAAATTAGTTTAAATTTCTGAGATGATGCCAAAATGTCAAACCTCAGAAAAGCTCCCCCTTCATGTTATTACTCTTTTGAATCTTTTCTGCATGTGTAAAACAGACACATTTCTATTTTTTGGGACTGCTAAGCTGGCTTCATACACTAAAATATGAAGTGGTTACTCAGTTCTCGTGAATATAACAAAAAAGTATATGCCAATAATTGTAATTATAGTATCCATTAAACTGACTTTCTTTGTGATCCAGATATTTTGCCTATTACCTGTTTTATTTTTCGTTCTTTCATTTCACTTTGTTTTGTCACATAAACATATGTTCATCTGCTGCTTTTAAACTGGTCATCAACAGTAAGGAATTCATATTTTGTTAATTTTTATTTTAAAAAACTCTGCACATTTATTGCTTACATCATTGCTTAAAAGGTAGAGAACTAGAGTACAGATACTTTTGGAGCCTAAGGGTTTGTCTTTCATTATGAAAGCAGTTCTTCCAATTAACTTTAAGAAACAGAAGTATTAAATAAAAGAGGTATAGTAAAGTTGAAAGCAGAAACAAGACAAGTGTGTTGGAAACTTCAGAAGAACAATGGAAACTGAAATTCAGACCTTAACTTGCTCTCCCACAAAAAGATTAATAAATATTTCATGGAAAGCTTTACACCACTCAAAATAATAATTGTCAGTCTAGCATAAAGGAAATAGTTTTTGAGCTACCATGGTGATGAAGTAAAATAAAACTTTATGTTAGGCATTCAGGAGTCAATTTCATGAATTTTTAAAGAGCAGATATTGCTTCAGAAGTGCAATCAGCATTACCACTACATCGTTTAAAGCTAAGACATACCATGGTTTCCTATAAGAAACTATTAGTTATTCATATTAATTCAGTAGTTAACCGGCGGTTTTTTTCATGTATTTACGTGCTGATCTTTGTCCAGTACAAAATATCCCTTACATTAAGTGGGCAAAACAGATCCGGTTGAAAAGCACTGTTTTACTTTACTTAACTACAGAGTAAAACATAGCACATTGGTGGCCTCTATAGCTGTTCTCATTTAGTTTGATGACCAAGTTTCTTCTAGCTAGGACATGTTCTTCAGGATATGCAATTAACACAGATATGCACACAGTGAGTATTCTTCTCCTGGTTACGTGAAACCAGAAATACTTGTTTGCAGTTTATAAAGTGTAGTCATGCTGATGTCAAACCTTTTTGCTGCTCAATGCATAGTATACGTAGGGGAGCATATCTGTTGCTAGTTCTGTTTCTCTCAATAGACAGTTTTTTCCAAAAAAGAAAGTGGTCAGAAGCAGATGGAAGGCAAGGGTATAAGTGGAATATTTAACTGGAAAACCCCCGGTTATAGTTTAAATACCTCTCTTTCTTGACGAGAGTGTCNTAACCAAGCCTGCTCTGATGGCAATTATATTACTATAACTATTGATGTTGTGGAGCAGGCACTGAGGAAGTCCCAGACTGGACTCAGTGGTAGATGGGAAGAGGATTCGAGAGCTGGATTCTGGAACTGGATTCAGGAACACACAGATTAGGACCAAAGGCAGGACAGACAAAATCCTCTTCAGATGCCAGCCATTGAAAAAGAGAGCTTGACCCTCATGATCCCTCAGCTTTATGCTGAATATGACCTATATGGGATGGAATACCTCGTTGGTCAGTTTAGGGTCACCTGTGCTGGCCACTCTTCCCTGCAGGTGTGGCCTTTTACTTTCTGCACCTCCTGATGTGGTACACAAGAGTTACCAGTGACCTTGGTCTGAACACACCAATCCTTGATAGTACCTCTAAACACTGAGCGTTCTCACTGCTAGAAGCAGACACTGTGTGTGAAAATACACTGTTAACTTCAGAAAGTGCAGTTGGTTAGAAAAGACTCAGCTGAAAAGTAAAATCACTGAACAAAAATAGTTTTGTTCTAACTCAAACCAGTACAAACAGTTACTGAACCAGCAATACCCTAGAAAGGACATCACAACTGAAAAAAGCCCTAGCTCTGTGTGTTTTACAGACATCACAGTGCCTGTAAATGACGGTGTGACCCGTGCACAGGTCGACTGTGTGCACCAGAGGTGCACAATGGAAACCTTGCACAGGTGTCCCAGTAAAGAATGTCTGTCTGTCTGTCTGCTAAAAGCAGCATTCTTTTCCAAGGAAGATTTCAAGACAGTCAAATTACATGGGGAAGAAGAGACCAGGAATACACTTCTCTGAAAACCTGGTCTATTTGGTAAAGGATCCTTGGTTCAGCATCCCAGAGAAGGGCATTCAGCACAGCAAATATGCATTGGAGAATATAACCAGGCTGCAACACTTCAATGGTTTGATGAAAATGTGTATCATTAAAAGTAAGAGTCATATACCAGTTCTTTTCTTGGACTGTTGGAAAGATGAGTGTCAGAACACACAAATGCAGACATCCATTTTGCACAAATTTGGCATATTATCTCTCTTCCTAGTCAGGCTGGATGAAATTGGCACTTCAAAACCTTTGACATTTTCCTGCAGCAGCCCCCTGGCCTATAGAGTTTTTAATTCCTAAGACATGTCAGAAGGAGGAAGTCTGGAGGCATCATAGAGATTAACAAGAAAAAATTAGTAAGCATTTTTAAGCAAGAGAGCTTATTCACCATCAAGTTTGTCTTCTCCTCATTACATACATACTAGAAAACTGGTGCAAATGGGCAATGAAAGGAATCGAGGGAGAACCTATACCAATGGCATCCTTGATTGTTTAGATTACATAGCTGGTGGTGGAAATTTGTGATGAAGTACCTAGATCTAAACATCTGAGATCTCTCACTGGCTTCAGGAAGGAATGATCTGATAGCAGATGATGGCCCTAAACAAGTTTGCTGCTTTGAACTTGAAGACTAGTTCAATATCAAGGTGGTGTTAAGCAAAAATGATGCTGAGGCAACCAAAGCTGTTGCCTGATGAACTTGTGCCAGTGGAGTGGCACAAGGCTCTGTGTTTGCAGAATATTTTCTAAAACTTAGCAAGGTATGGTAGCACCAGAGAGGATTTCAGGGTGAGCTTGAACAGCTGAGCATGACTCAAACACAGCTGTAGAGTGCTAGGAAGTCTCATTATTACTGGTGATTTCTGGAGAAGGCAAAGGATCCTGGAACTGACATTCCGAAGTGCATTGGGGTAGTTGAACTCAGCAGAAAGCTTTGCTTGAGTTGGATCTCCAGAAGCTGAGTTTTCACTTCTGTTTGTATTTGAGAGGATATGAAAAAGAGGGAGCTCTAAGAATTTGAAGGCACGTGACTCTCTCCAAGAAGCTATGAACCACAGGATTATGAGCTGGAAAATGAAAGGTGACCTTGCTGGTGACATAAGATTGAAGTGGTTGTTCAGGGAAGGCACTGAAATCCAAAAAGACATGGGGTAAAAATTTCTATGCAGTGAAAACAACAATCAGCAGTATGCTCTGTCTCAGAAGTCTCCTTGGGCAGTACTGAAATGGAAATCGCTGTGCTGCTTCTTTATAGTACAAGCACTGAGGAGCAGTAGCTAGGGACCATAGCATAAAAGGAAAACTTCCTGCTTCATACAGTAGGACACAAGCACGTAGGCTGTTAGACTATACCATAGATTCACTTCCCAAAATCTTGTATTATTATGTGTAACTAAGAACTGGATCTTGCAAGCTGCTGAAACCAGAGAGGAGGTGCTACGCCAAAATACAAGCTGCCAAAGAATTTTGCTACACATCTACAAAGTTACGTGTAAAGATAAGGCACTTTGGTAAATACTGGCAAAATCCTGCTATCACCTGTATTTGATTCCTACTCAGATAAATCTGATTTCATAATAATCTATTACCTAATAGATGCCTAATCTAATCTTTATTACCTTTGAAAATAAGTACTGTTCTTCCAACTAGCTCCCTAAACAGTTTTTCAGCCTTTTGAAAACCTTCCTAGTAACATACATAGAAAATGCACAGTATTTGTGAAAGAACTGACCTGTAAAATACCATGTAATAATCATGTAAGAAGTCTGTTCCTTGCCTGTGGGTATTCAACATCTGAACTGATATAAACAGACAAGGGAAAAAGAAATGGGGCTCCAGAAAAGCAAACTGGAGCACTTATATTCAAGGTGCACACTCCACAAAGAATTCACATAAAAAAGTGACACAGAGAACAAAAAACATCATACTGATAAAACTCCATAAATACCAACAAAACACACCTACAGCAAAGATGATGTGCCCATCTTATTTATATATCCTCATAAAAACATACTGAATCAGATAGTGATTAGAGTTACTTCGGATACATTGCGGTGAGGATTTGAACCTAGGACTTCAAATCTTTTGCATTTCAGGAGTGAGAGCTTTCAATTATGCATCCATCTGTACCTTACTGTACTACATAATTAATGTAAAGTCTCAAAATCTTTATTGCAGACAAAGATGAACATCTATATTTGCAGTGTGTATGCAAGGGTGGAATTCACCTTTAGGCAATTGGTCATAACAAATGGTTAAAATCATTTATGTCTCACTTAAGATTTACTTTGAAATGTTACGCAGTCCATGGTTGGGGTTTTTTGCAATGGACGAGTGTCTATGGCTGAAGCTCACTCTAATGCATTTTCTGGGGCATCATTTCTTTGATTTTTCCTGCATTTTGATGTACATCTTGTCTTCCTCTTATTCTTACAAAATTCTCCTGCATTAAAGTAGTGATTGGGATGGCTTTAGAGCACCATTTAGATCAGAAACAAAGTGCTGGTGTCTCAATTCCTTGACAACACAATGAATAGAATTTAATCATCCTTTTCTGACTGCTATAAAGTTTCTTTCTTTCAAGCTTTAAAGTGTCCTGACATTCCACCATGAGAACAACTTGTAGAACAGTTGAATACAATCACAAATATATCAATACAGAAAAAGTGGACAAAGTACCTTCAGTTAAGTAACTTCAACTCTGTAGGAGAAATGCACTTTTATATAATGTTGGATAGAAAAAAATAGCACAATCAAATATTCCTAGATAGCAGTGGTATAAAACCTACCTTACCAGGAATTAAGAATGTCATATGAATGAGTAACATCTTTGCAAGAATGAGGAATGACTGAAAAAGAGAAGGCCTTTGAGAGGAAAAAAGAAAACAAAAGAGACACCAGCAGGCAACTAAGCACCATACAGCTGCTTGTTCACTCTTCCATGGCAGGAGGAGGGAGACAATTGGAAGGTGCAAAAACATGTGGCTTGAGATTAAGATAGTTTAATAAATGAAGCAAAACCCACTTGTGCAAGCAAGGCAAAACAAGGAATTCATTCACCACTTCCCATCGGCAAGCAGGTGTTCAGCCATCTCCAGGAAAGCAGGACATAACTGTTACTTGGGAAGACAAACCTCATCACTCCTAATGTCCTCCTCTTCCTTCTTCTTCCTCCAGCTTTATATGCTGAGCATGATGTCATGTGGTATCATCCTCTTGATCAGTTGGGGTCAGCTGTCCCAGCTGTGTCCCCTCTCAACTCCTTGTTCATCCCCAGCCTACTCGATGGTGGTGTGAGAAGCAGAAAAGGCCTTGAGTCTGTGTAAGCACTGCTCAGCAGTAATGAGAACATCCCCATATTATCAACACTGTTTCCAGCACAAATCTAAAACATAACCCCACACAAGACACTGTGAAGAAAAATAAATCTATCCCAGCCGAAACTGGAACACAGTGGAGCTAAATAAGGGTATATTTAAGTTAGACATTAGGAGGAAGGTCTTTAATATAGGGGTAGTTGAGCACTGGAACAGGTCACCCAGAGAGGTGGTGGAGGTCCCATCCCTGGAGTCATTCAAGGTCAGGCTCGATGGGGCTTGGAGCAACCTGACCTAGTTAGAGATGTCCCTGCTTATTATAGGGGGGTTGGACTAGATGGTCTTTAGAGGTCCCTTCCAACCTAATACATGATGATTCTATGATTCTAAATTCAGACTTCATTTAGGCATATGTCAATTATTGTATTGTATTTAAAATATTTCAACCATCTGCAGAAAGTCTAAGTGTGGAAATGGGCTAATATTACTTCATTTGCAATTATTAAGGCTCCATACTTCAGTAATTTCTCACTGATCCCACATAGATTCATCAGTTCAACCAAAGTAGTTAAATCTGAAAGTAGTTGTTGTAAGGAGAAGATTTGTATGTTTCTCTTCTTTTTAATCTTTTGTGTCTGTCTTTTAAAAAAATCCCTAAAAGTGCATCACTGAGTACATGTTTTATAAGATTTCTTTTTTTTATTATTATTTTTTTATTTTCTAGCTCTGGTTAGAGCTAGGGAATTCTTTTCTACTTTTCTTGTCTGGTCTTACCATGGCTTTAACTGTTTTGTTTTTTTTCCTCTCCTGTCTCACTTAAGACTACATAAGAACCTTCAAAAAAACCACAAACCCTTTACAACCCACATATATATGCAAACGCTTAGGGAACCCCTACCAATGACAACACTTTTCAGCAACAATGAGCCATACTAAGGGAGGAAAGTATGATGATATCTTACTAAACTCAAGTAAGAAGGCTTTCTTTGAAGTCTAAATTAATCTGGAAATTCAATTTTCTATTTGCATCACTCATTAGTTCTTTGGAAAAAGCCTCAAGTTTGAAATTCTATCTTCCTCCAATTATTGCTACTTTTTTTGTTTTGATCTGAAAAACTTCTATATGCTTGCTGTGAACTAGAATTCCTGACAGCTGGAATGATAATCATCTTAGGTATCTTAAAGAGGACATAATCACTTACTGTCAAACACTCATTTGAAAACATAACTATTTAATTTCTTATAATTCATATCCTATAGATATATTTTTAAAGGAGATAATTTACATAATAATTGAAAAAGGTTTATTCACAAGAAACCACAGGAATAGCTATAGGAAGCAGAAGTTTACTCTAAAAGATGAAAGTTCCTACTAGGGCAGTTCAGTAATAAAGACTATTTCTCTCAGATAATCCAGGTATAATGGGGAAAGGAATTAGAAGACATGTATATATCATAAGCAATACTTTTTTAACAGTCTCCAGGTGACTAATCTAACAAAAGCCCCATATTCTTCTTTTCTTGTCAATAAAGTAAAAGGCTGTGTTGTGAAGAAATGCTACTAGTACTCTATACTTGCACATCCCTTCTTCTAGAAAACTGGAGTTGGTAATCACAAGGAAACTCAAAATAAAATTCATGCTTCCTAGTATGCCTATGCTTACTAGCTAACCACACTTCCTAGCTAGCCTTCTTAGCTAAGTGTTCTTACAATAGACTGTCCATCACATCTGAGCAGCTAATTAAATTATCCATCCTAATTGCACACAAACCAGAATATTCTTACAGAGAATCATAGAAGCATAGACTCATAGAAGGGTTGGAAGGGACCTCTGGAGATCATCTAGTCCAACCCCTCTGCCAGAGCAGGATCGCCTAGAGCAGGAACACGTCCAGAGGGGTTTTGAAAATCTCCAGAGAAGGAGCCTCCACAACGTCTCTGGGCAGCTTGTTCCAGTGCCCACACAATACTCTAGCAGAATGATATGCAAGATACTAGTCTCAGAACTAGAAGTCCTTAGCAAGCTTTAAGGACTGAAAGATTAAGCCATAAGTGAACTGTTATTCTTCAGTAACACCAGACTTCAATACAAAGAAAAAAATTTGATTACAAAATCAATTCCTCTTTGAAACAGTAGACCACTTTAAACATTTTTTTATATTTGTTGATATGTGTTTGTTTCATTTTAGACCTCCTTCTTATAGTAAGTGACCCCAAAGTTTTTCCCTCAGCAAGGAAGGAAAAGATACCTGTGACTGTTTTCTCATGCAGTTTTTCTGAACAATATCTGCAATTCATTGTTAACAGACTATTCCCACTAACTAATGCAATGCAGTATGTACAAAGGTTGAGGTTTTGCAAAGTACATTCCTTGATTAGTGGAAGTTTGACAAAAACTCCTTCTTTTTCTCTTTTCTTCCTTGGTCTTCCTATACTATAACAAAAATAGGAAGGTATGGAATAGAAGACAACTTCTTTCAATCTGATTTACAGTGAAGATATGATATGTACATGATATTGAAATCTTCCCTTGAGGAATAATTGAAAGAGTCTCTGTTACATCTATACTAACTTCTCTGTTAAATCAATAGAGAGAAACACTTGTATATATAAACAGAAGAAGGATTAAATACTATGTCATACTTTTCACTTCAAGCACTTAAAAATACCTTAAGAAAGTCAGCATAATCCAAAATAACACCCAAATAATTAGGTTCTTCTGGAGAAAATATGTTTTCTAAAAAGGCCAGCAAACTATATTACTTTGTAATAAATTCTTAATCCAGTGCACTGAGTGATTTCCTCTATCACATTAGGAGAATTGTCTTCTTGCCAGGACTACCTCCTGCAACACTGAGGAAGATATTTTATATATATTGTACAAACCTAAGGTAGGAGCTGGGACTCCCTTTCCAAAGTGGTCAGATATGACCAAAAAAAAAAAATCTATTGTGCACCTACAACAGTGAATAGAAATTCACGTCTGAAACAGATCTCAAAAATCTGGCTTCTATCTTCTAAATAAAGCTTTTTAAGAAAGAAAAGGTCTGCTAACCTCCCAGTATCCTTTTCCCCCAAGTTTGCCTTCTTATTCCAAAACTTCAGTTCTTTCCCCAGAATGTGAGGTATTGAAGGAATGACATTTCAGAGGACTCCAGAATCCTCCACTTTTCTACATGGTTTTTAGAAGAACAAACATTATCTCTGTTTAGTGCTATCAATGTGCTAGTCATTCAAGGAAGAAGGCAATTTGTATGCTCTATTTTCCAGAATGTTAAGAAACCAGTCAGTCTCAGTAGGCCATGACTGAAGAACTTACTTTCCTTCATGGCTGAAGCCTTATTTCCCCAGCCCATTGAATAACCTGGTTTGTTATCTTGAAAGGATCAGCATACAAGCTAATCAGTTCAGATCTTGTGACATTGTTTGAAAGCAAAACATTGAGCTATAAAACAGCATTATAGGTCCTACCTACATATTTTTTAACAAATAGGATTTACAAGGCAAATAAATGTTTTCTGGCAACAGTTGCAGTTATTTTCAAATGTCAGGCACATGATGGTGAAATCTATATAGTCTGCGACTTGCCCTGAAGAACATTTTTCTTCAAAATAAATGCTGCCACTGGATTTATAGCCAAACAAGCCAAGAAAATATTACGGGCTCTTCCACATCCATAACATTAATTTCCACAGTATATACAGCAAACACATTATGCTATGTCAGACACTGCGTGGGCAGCGCTATATTTATATTTCAGTTACTACCATAAATACGAAAGAGTCCAACATTGGTTTTCCTATGAATTATATATTTTCAATACATAAATACTTTTCCTCTGTGAATGTTGTATCTGAATTCTCAGTATCTATTGTAGCCTAACAAAAATGTTTCCCTGTACCGTTTATGTATTTTATCTGATCATATGTATGTTCCATTATATAAATTTGATTGCTTGTTTACTCCAAACCATACGTTGGTATGATTTACACCCCCAGTGGAAGCTATAATAGTAACCTTTTCTGTTACTTTTAAGTAATTTGCTTGTATTAGTTGTTTTCTTGACATATTTTATTTATGTGTGTTTTCCTGAACATTAGTTGCTGCAGTATTTTTTATATTTCTGTGGGTTTTAACAGATCTTGCTGTGTTGGGGGTACTCTGAAACAAACAAACAAAAACCTTCAAAAGTTTTTGCAATGGCATTCTAATATCCAAATGAATCAATGGCTAAATGTGTTCTTTGCCTTCAAAGAGCCTGCCAAGAAATATCCACTGAAAGAACCCTACAGGAACAAAGGTATAGGCATAAAATTGTCTCTTGAGCTGCAGAATATTATGAAAGAGAAAAGAGAAAGACCACCAGTTTCCAATAAGGCCAAAAGCAATCTCAAGCGCATGGCACAAACTGCAAAATCTGCCTCTTTCATGGGTTTATTGACATAGGTGAGTTGAGTTCCCACCAGAAGTTTGGTAAAACTAAAGTTCAAACGACTCTATAAGGTTATGGCTGTCAGCAATCCTCTGAATGGATGTGAAGGCAGAGTTTACACATGGTGTTATTGATGTTATCCTGTTATTGCTAAGTTATCCTGAATAAAGTACGTTTGGATTTAATAAAACTCCAATGGTCCAAAGCAGAGTTGATTCTTAAGAAGAGCTTTTGTGATGAGCAACAGGCAGACATAAATAACAAGTAATTACCCAGAGTCTCTTCCTCTCTCCTGCTGCCACACCACTACTGTTCTTCCCCATACCCTTTTGAAGCAGAGGAAAGAGGACTTCTAAAGGTTATAAGAAAATCTTTTACAATAACCATGCCTGCAAAGGCACTGCCAACAGCGAGGCTCCCCCAGCCAATAGCAGCCTCCAATCTCCCTACACTCCCAGACATTAGCACAGGATCCCATCTTTTACTCTGTCATACTGTGCAGGACAGCCCTCCAGCAATACTGTTAACAATGAGACAAGATTACGCACTGTTTATTACTGTTGTATAACTCCCACGATGACTAATGATGTCACAACTGGATGACGTACCTCATTGTCACAGTAAGATTGTGACAGCTCTTTCATCATGCTGTTAATTGATAAGTGGTTGCAGAAACTGATTAAAGAAGTTTTAAATTCTGGTATTAGATAAATCCTAAAGATGACTCCATAATTAAAGAAAATTCTCAACATGCAATATAACAACCTGGAGAAAGAAGTTTAATAATATTTCTTTAGAGGTAAGTATTTATTTATATTAGCACATAATTTCATTCTGGAGTAATCTAACTATATACTTGTGTCACTCCTGTCTTCATATCTGTAGTTTTAGACAAGAATGTGGACATCATTCCCTTAAAATCTTGGTACATTTAATGAATATTTGTAAAACACCTTAATTTCTCACAGAAATCTATTTCTTTAGCAGTTCTTTATTTCCTATATCTGCTTTGCTTTTGCTGGTCATTTTAAGCATCCGTGAAGGTTCTACTATTTAAAATGAAGAGCTTCGTATCAGCAGTTTGTCCTGACATTTGGTAAGAAAAAGGCTTTTCTTTTTATCTTCTCCCTATTAATGAACTTTTGGAACTGTTCACATACCTGCCAGCATCAGTACATCAGTGGCTTGTTTTGTTTTAATTCAGTGTTTAAAATAAATGTATTTGTTTACATTTCTTCCAGTCCTTTAATTGATTTTCTGAAATGTGCCGTGGCAAAGTGAAACCACTAAATGGAAACAAGAATTTGAGCTCAGTGAAAGAGAATAGATTTAACTAGATATACCTCTGGCACTAAGGACTGCACATAAGACTGATTTTATTATAATTAAGTGGATTCAGCTTAATGTTTCATCCTTATAACTTACAGTTATTAAAATTCTACTAAAAATTGTTGGAACATCACTAAACACACTTCCTAATGACTACCTTCTGATACAGCAATACTGGTCATTATTGTTCTTGCTGCAAATTATAAGCCCTCAAACTGTACTAACTGTTGCTTAGTTCCCTAACCAGTTAGATTGCTTGTTGGTTTCCTGTTTTAATTTCTGCTTCCTGCACTTATGAGTAGTCCATCTTGAACTCTTACTCTCTTAGATACGGTTCTAAACCTGATGTTTCTCATATCTCTTGAGTGTCCAGCATCAAAATGAATAATAGACCTATTCAGATGTAATGCCTGCTGGGTAAGTTAGGGAAAGTCTAAGGTCCAGAACATGCTTCTTCACAGGTTTATGTGAAGACTGAAAAGAGAAATGCAGTGAGAAAGAGGCCAGAAGTGACTTCCAGCAGGAGACGAAAGAATCTAGCAAGTATGAGTGGACGCTATTTCATCAGACTTTCTATCTTTCTAACCCAAATTTCTGTCATGCGCTAACGGTTAATTGTTCAAACTCCCTCTATGGAGACCTGTGGAGTTTTACTTCTTATTACCTTTCCTTTCCCTTTCTTGGCTGATCTCTTTATTACTTACTGTTTACTCCCAAACATGTAACTAATGATACTCCTTCCATGAGTTCCCATTTATTGTGTTATCTATGCCTTATTTATTTTGAGGTGAAGCTTTTTGGGGCCAGAATCTGAATCTTCCACTTCTATATTTTCATGCATAGCAGAATGGAGCCTTATTTTTATTAGTCTTTATTAGAAGGAAAAATAATTACTACTTAAATGGGATTTATTGAAGGGTTAATTATATTACATATTGTCCTGGGTTTGGCTAAGATAGGGTTAATGTTCACAAGAAGCTGGGAGGGGTCACAGCTGAACCAGCCAATGGGATATTCAATACCATACTGACATCATGTCCACTGTATAAGGGGAAGGCTAGCCTGGTGGAAGGCATGTGATTTGAGGGAATGTCCGGGCCAGGAAAAGATGCATTTCCAGGTGTGGTGGGCATTGTGGTTTACATCACTCACTTTATATATTGTTT
>VZZY01002115.1:0-17761 GCA_013400335.1 Eurystomus gularis
GATGTTCTTTGCTGAAACACGATAAAGATTCAAAGGACAACAAGAAATATATTTCTCTAAGTGAAAGGTTTTCATACCCAGCTCAACTGCTTATGGAAGAAAGTTCCACTCAAATTACTTCAGATTTGTTTGCATGCTTGCTTGCTAAAGCAATGAGTCTTGAAATGCAATAGAAACATCTGATATCTCATTAGTGTACCTTGGGGAAAGAGAGAAAATTTCCATGTTTGGAATTCTCCACTTGTAATGANAATTCTCCACTTGTAATGATCCTCTTTAATGAATGAAAGCACTAAAATTGAAGGACTACCAGTTCAAAAGAAAATGTGGAAATGAATTATGAGGTGGCACTCTGAGAGCATCAGATAAATACAATAGCAATCTAGCAGGAGTCAGAGGCTTGAGAGAAAGTGCTAGCTGCAAAAAATACAGTTAGTTGCAAACATTGCAATGCTGTGTCAAACACAAGCATTTTCCTTTCTCAAGGGATCTCTTCATGGGCAGGTATGCAATGATATCCACTATTCTAGCACAAGGCTAGAAACCAAATTTCTTACAAAAGGCAGAATTCCCCTATGAGGGCTTCCCCCTAAAATACATTTGAAATAAAGTAATTTGGCAGGGTATTACAAATGCAAAGGTAGGCATTTTTAACAGGAGAGCTAGCTACAGAGGTACAAGCTCTCAACCAGCTGGAGAACTGAAATGATCCCTCTTCAAATCCTTATAGGCAGATCTCCTGGAAGAGCTAGTTTGCTGTCTAATCTCTAAAGAGATGCAAGGTGCCCAAATTTTCCAGTAAAAAGCACAGAGTAAGGCTAGATAGCCTGCAGGCTTATGTATGATCAGGAATGAGGCCTCATGTTTCTCTAATTGCGTCAAAATTGAAGTAGGCTCCAGGTTTCCCGGTAGAATTTCAGAGAAATGCCAAATATAGTAACTTAATTCAGAGAGTAATGAATACTGTGAATTGTGCATTATCATTCAGTGCAAGCTGCTTAGAACAGATTTACGAGCCAAATCTGGTTTAGTCAGTTTTAGCTAATATCCATTTAAAGTGGCCAGGGAGGAAGTAGCAAATGTATGTTCAAAAAACAGGAGAACTACTATGGAAAGTAGCCAGAAAAAAAATTTCCAGTAAAGCTTAACTGGCAATACAATCTGCAGACTCAGATGATTTGTTTTGGAAACCAAAAGAGTCTGGATTTTCTAGCGATGGTGTACGTGCGCTTGTGTTCTCACTAAAACTTACTACGGTTATATTTAAACACCACAGGAAGCCAACACCACTTGTGCTTTTTAATGAGTGCATTTATGACGTAAGTGGCACAGTTACTGCTGGGTTTTGATGACCTCAGAGGAACACAAAGGAAGGCTCTGGAGGTTTTGGAAGAGGGTGAGTTAAGCACTTAGCTACTCATTTCTCAGATTTAGGGTTGAGATTTCTTGGAAATGTCACAACTTCAGGGAATGATGACATCCCATCGAGATTCATAACGATGAGCAAGTGATCATCAGAGAATCACTACATCCACCACATTCTTTTCACCTGCACAGCTGATCATTTCACCATACTCAGTCAAGGAGGATTTGCTCTTGGTAAAGCTGTGTTGAGTGCTCCTGGTCACTTTCCTGCCATTCACATTTGGAAAGGACTCCAAAAGAATGTGCTCCATGATTTCTCCAGGGACTAAGGTGAGGCCTACTGAACTCATAGCTCCTCACTTCTTTTCCAATGTAAAGAAAAAGCTGCAAATGAAAAAAAAAAAAAAAAAAGGAAAAAAATTCTAAGCCTGTGCTACATGGCTGAAACATAACAAGCTTAACTTCTACCTTCAGGCCCCAAGAGTTCTCCAAATACAATCAATCATAGAATCATAGACTCAATGAGGTTGGAAAAGACCTCTAGGATCATTAAGTCCAACCTTCATCCCAACATCTCCCTGACCTCTAGACCATGTCCTGAAGTGCCATATCTACTCGTTTTTTAACACCTCCAGGCATGGTGACTCCACCACTTCCCTGGGCAGCCTGTTCCAGTGCCTAACCACTCTTTCAGTAAAGAACTTCTTCCTAATAGCCAATCTAAACCTCTTCTCAGATCAGATCAGCCTCCACTGGACTTCCAAGCATATTGAAGCATATAAGATTCACAGGCAGGTCACATATTTCATTCACCTCACACTGTTTTTAAGCTGGTGACATCTATACTATTAAGTTCCATCACTTTAATCAGTCTAGGCTTGTAAACAATATTTTAAATGATGATGTCACAAACTTGGCTGCTACCAATCATCTCAAGATGCAGAGCACTTTGGAAATCTTTCTTTTTCTACTTATTTTGGCTTTTTAGGAGTAATGAAGATAAATGCTGCTAATAGAGGTATTATTTTGTACTCCAAGCAGTCAACTCCAGATGGAGCCATTTTCTTTTCTTTTTCCCTATTACCCTTTTTTTGTTGATTATACACCAGAAAACTGGAGTATGTGTCATTTTGAGTTGATAATTTTCAAATTTTAGCCCAGCAATATAATTTTCTTATCATTCATTTAAATTGCCTCAGAGAATAATCTATAATAGAATCAAAGTTCCATCAGAATGCAGGTTTGATCTTCTCGAAATAAAAAAAGAAATCTATCCATAAAACCCTGACTGACTAGAAATATCATTTCCCTTCTTTAAAATAATGTGACAGAAATGTTCCTGTTGGTTAGGTATCAACATTTAAATTACATGGGAAGAAGAAAAAGCAATACAAATAGTAAAATTCAGACATCTGTCTGAAAACAAGTCCACACAAAAAATAGGATATGCACAGCAAGCATGTATTATTATATACTACATATTTTTATAAACTTCCTAATCCAAAAGTTAGCTTTATAGAAAACCTTTCCCACTTTGACATGTTCTGAAAATCTGGATCCTGGAAATACAGTTATTCTGCTTATATGATTCCCAAAAGCACTTTAAAGGTACAGTGTGAAACCAAATTTTCATTGTTCATACATTATGTTTCTGTGTTGCAGTAAATAGTGGTTTAAGACCATACTACACATTTATCATTAAGGTGTCATCTTAATCCAGAGAAATTGATAACAGTCTGTCACTGTTGCCATGGCTAGAAAGAGTAGTCTAAATGTTCTTAAAATATTAATGTACACATCTATATTGATATATGTGTATATACTCTGGTACTGCAATGGCAATGTTAACACCTGATTAATAATCATATAGCTTCCTTTTTTCTTGCATGCAAACATTATGAACTGTGTACAATCTCATCTTCTTCACCAAGGGACTCGAAAAAACCTAACTTGCAAGGTGAAGACCACTGCTGTTAATAATTCTTTCCTGGGCATGCTTTTCCTTTCAATGTAAATGTGGTATTTGAAAAACAAAGCAGCCCCTGTCATTGACTCCAGAGGACACATTCCAGAGAACATTTCAAAAGCCTAAATCAATGGAATCAAAAAGGGCAAGTAATGTGTTTCCATGTGACACAGGAATCTGACCAGCCATAAGTCCCTTCAGAGCCTATCCAGGTTATGAAATATTTGTCGCTGTATAGAGTATGAGCACCAGTTAACACAGCTTGTCCTAGGCTTCAGGGAAAAAAAAAAGGGCTTGAAGTATAGCAGAGAATTTCTTTGTTCTAGATATTGGCCAAGTAGGGATTGCTCTGGTGATAACTTTGCTTTCTACAGCCTCTCCAGCATACTGGAGTCAGCACTAGGAGGAAAGACCAAGTCACCATCACACCAGAATCCTTCACTGTCTATTTAGCAATGTAGCCAGACAGCACACAGCATGAAACTGAATTAGGTTCCTGGTCTGGGAAGCCACGAAAGGCTCTTCCATTTCTTCTCTACAGTCATCCATGGCCTGTGCCTATAAGGAAAATCCAGAAGCTGCCCCTCTGACACTCAGGGGGACAAAAAATTAAGGCAGAAAGGACTTTTTCCTAGAACTGAAGTTACAGCATTCTGTATTCTGGTGATCAAGGAAGAGATGGCAACAGTAGTGACAAGTCAAATAATGCAGACAGGTCCAAAAGCAATTTTCGTTTGAGAGTAAGGGATTATTAGCAGAGATTAACCACAAATAGATGTTCGGCCGCCCCTGATTTGGGCCCGGGACTATATTTTTATATACGTATGTGATAAACAAATCTTAAGCTGAAAACTGTAATATGATTTCTCAGAACATCCTTTGATGTTAGATACAGGATGAAAAATAATCTTCACTTGTAAATCCTTGTCACCAAGTTTACCAAAATGTGCACTGAAATAAGAAGGCTCAGAGTTAAAAATAAGAATCATAAAAGCAAAACAAGCAAATAAAGGGAGACTATTTCTCCACACCTTTCTGCCCTTAATCTTCAATTATCCACAAAAGCTGCCCTTACATTAGTGTCAGCTTCACCATCTATCAGTGGTGAGAAACCAAACAAAGTCTGAGCAGAGGAAAAATCAGTCTTTTTCTGCTTTTTCATACTCAGTAAATAATCAACGTTAAGAAAAGTTAATCAAGAAAATCATTACTGAGAGAAAAAGTACAAGATGGAATGCCATGTTGCTTATTTTCATTCCTTCAGTCTTATCTTTCCCAAACCTCCTTACCTTCAAACCTGTGTTATACTGTGAGTAGCATGAGTGGGCTCACTAGACATATTGCCCTAAGGCAGGACTTTTAGGGGGTTTAGAGTTTTTTCACAAGACTTGCAGATAGGGTGTTGTTTTCTAAGCCTGCAAGCAGACTAAACCTTTATCTTCCCTTCAGTGATGTGAGTAACATGACAAGCAGGTTCTCGCAGACTGTTTTCACACCATGGCAATCTATGGAAGCATCCATGAGTGCGGGGTATGGGCGAACAAAAGAAAGCAAGTACATTTATTGTGGTTGGCATTCTCCAAGCTCCAGACTGAACATGATCCTTGGTGTTGCCAGGATAGAATTTCTTATAATAAGCCATGAATCCTCCTTTTCATGCTGATAGAAAGAATCTGTGTAAAGACAAAACCTTACATCCCAGTAATATCAAATCCTAACATGTCTTAACAATGATCTTAACTATGACACGCCACTGAAAGAAGTGTAATTGACTTGCTATAACATTTCTTTTCTCTGTTAGGGACACTGGGAGATTACAGTAGCTATGAGTCCACGTCTTCCTCGGGAAGGAGGTTTTCACACCCTGCATATTGTAGCTGATTTGTAACATACGCATGAGCCCAAAACGGAGAAATCATTAATGACATGAATTAACCACTCTGTTAGAGAATGTTTATAAAATAAAAAAAAATGCAGAGATCATTTAGGGTTTTAAAATCTTGTTTAAAGTCTGTAGGAAAACAAACAAGCATGAATTTAGCTAATAATAAACATTTACATATTTATAGCCACTGTGTTAAAAAGTGCTGCCTCTTAGCACCAAAACAAGCCGAAAATATTTATTTATGTGTTTGTTTGTATGTATGTTTTAAGATGTAGATTTCAGATTATGAACAAGAACTTTACATTTTTGTGGAAAAAAAATTAAACACAAGGATATCCAAACTTTGCTATTGGCAGGGTAGAACATAAACTTCACAGTATGTACTGCATGTAGCTGGCAGGACAGTGTCTTCCAGAACCAGTAGGCAGCCCGAAACAACAGACTTTGAGAGTGCTAGCACCATCATGCCAATTTGTCAAAACTGGCTAGTGATATGGGGACACTGAATTTTGAGTGGCCCAAACGGAAATGCTTTAGAGGCACTCCTTTTTAATTCCACCCTTCAAAATTCTGTCCTCTTTTTTGTTCAACAGTCAGAAAAATAAGGGCCCCAAATCACCAGTGAGCTTTTTTGAAACTTTTCTTCAGAAGCTTAATGAAAAATATTTAAATGTCAGCATGGCTAAGCGCTACACCATCCAAGAAAAGAAATTATTTATTCACTGAAGACCTGCCCACCTTCATTTTGATATTGGGCTATTGGTACAAATATTTTTTTTTCTAGTCCATTGACTTGTCTGCAAATGACCTACTTTCCCTTGTCTCAGATAATTAAAAGGTCCCACATATTAACTGTCACTTTTGACTTGACTGTCCGTTTTCTTTATTTAACAAATACCATTTTGTTGACAGTGTTTGATGTGCAGCCAGCAGGCTGAAACAACTCCAATTTTGCGGATATATTTCATTATCAACTTCTTGCATACTAGTGGTTTTGATCCACTGTCCTTCCTAGGCTACATACAGGCAATGCTGGCTACAAAATAATCCATGGTGGATTATATCCTCCAAGAAGTACCATAATTGTCACCATAAACCTTTCTGAATGCATCACATTTTTATCACTACCCACTTCCAGGTCATTACAGAACCACAGGCGATTTTCAATATAACTGGCTTCCTTACAGCTGTTAGACGCTGATTCTTATTTTAATTATGAGTCAGAGGTGGAAAGGCAGTAGGTTAAAATACTTTTTGTTGAAATTAAGATTCATTAACTGCAGCATTTAAACTAATAATTTAATTAATGAATTCATTTAACTAGTTGCACAAAAAATGAGCCTCTCAAAATTAGTCATAACTACAAGTTGGCAAGCAGTTTACGCTAACAACATACAATTAGCTGCTGGGATTTGACAACAGGTTTTTTTCAGGAATTATTATTGAGTTTGTTGTCTTTCTGATTAATGCTATTAACTCTTTTGCTTGCATGTTCCTATTGATCCATTTCTCCAGATTCTACTATCTTTCCATCTGGGAAAAAAAATAAAGGTAGGTTCTAAAATTACCACTTCAGGGCCTAAACGTGAAAGTGTCACACACTTTGAGTAATAAATAGAACATGACTATGCTGCCCTTTTTCAGATAGAGGACACTGAGAAAACCTGATGTCACAACTCAGTTTCTGGCTTTCCACAAGCTCTGAACATGATGAGGCACACATGCCTATAGCCCAGTGCTGCTTCCATTCATTTGGGTACTGAGTCAGCTGTTTTGGCTGCTTCCAAGAAGCATGATGAAGAGTGCTGAGGCTTTGCAGGAAAGATGAAGCTGCCACATTGCTTGTGATCAGGGTGAAGCTCACATAGAGAGAAGAAGAAACTCTCCCCCTCTCACTTTCTTATAGGGACATCAAGAATCTGATGTTTGTAAGCATGAAGATGCAACTCGCCCACTAGTAGCTTGTACTCTAGCAAGTTTTGTTGGGAATTTAAGGAGGACTAGTAGGTAATCAGCAATGAGCTATGCAGAACTTGGTTTAGGTAACTTCTACAGTCATGTCAGCAATCTTATCTCTGCATTTATTTATTCTAGCCATCTTCTTTTTACACACTCAATAAGATTAGAAATTGTACTCATAAAAATATTAATTTAAAATTTCAGAAAAAAAAAGCTGTATGTTTAGTCTTATGAAAATCAACTTCTTCCTAATGTCTAACCTAAATCTACCTTTTTCTAGCTTAAAACCATTACCCCTTGTCCTGTTGCTACAGACTCTGGAGAACAGATCTCCCCCTGCCTTCCTATAGGCCCCTTTCAGGTACTGGAAGGTTGCTATAAGGTCTCCCTGGAGCCTTCTCTTCTCCAGGCTGAACAGCCCCAACTCTCTCAGCCTGTCAATGGGTATAAGCAGCTTACAGTGAGAGGCTGCCTTGAGCTGCAGCAAGAGCGGTAGCCATTCCCAGCCCTGCCAAGCACCTGTAGTACCCAAGGTCTATAAACTTGCCTGTTAGGGCCGTGAGTCCTGGAGTAGGATTAGAACAAACAGCACAAAGATGTCAGCGTGCTCAGCAACAGGCACTTACTGTCCTCCATGTGGTGCCCTGCAGAGACCTTCTGCAGGTCATGTCTGTAACAGGGCTATCACTTACAGACTTCTAGAACTGTCTAAATTCTCCACAACATCACCTCTGCTGACATGTACCTCCGAGCAGCCTAGCCTCAGCACGCTGCCTATTCCCCGGTTACAAGCTGTTTGGAAGGAGCCTGTGTTGTCTTCAGTTCCCACATATGGAAAGTCTTTTACCATATATTGAAGGACCACTGCTCTGTTGTTGCTGTCCTGTTCAGAGGACAGACATACGAAACGAATCTTAGTGCTACTGGAGTCAAAAGCAAGTTGATTTTGGTACTGACAACATAGTTGAGGACTTTATCCTGCTGCAAGTCAACTGAGCTCTCTATGGCCATGCAGAGTACCTGAACTTTATTCTGCACAGCTTTTTTTTAACTTCAGCAGGATGCTATCTGTAAAAAAGTCCAATATTGATGACCTGGTTTCTCTGGGACAGAATCATAGGCCTGCCATGGTCTGCAGACCATTACCAGTTTGGAGTCAGCCAGGGCAGGTGACCCAATTTGGCTCACAGGTGTATCCCATCCCATAAAAGTCATGCTTAGTATAAATGGGGAAATTCTTGGTTGGGCTTTTCTTCAGCCTGCTCTTGAGGACTGCCTTTCCATTTATTGTGGCCCCTATACATTTGCTGGGCTGAGTATAACTTTGTTTACTTTATACTGCCATTGGTGTTAGTTTTGCTGTTTTGTTAAATCTGTTCTCATTTCAACCTGTGAGTCTCCTCTCCTCTTCCTGGTCCCCCTTCTTGACTGGAGAGGGGTCATCTAGTGATAGAGCAACTGCTACAGTTTAGCCCTGAATACAGGTTAAATGGAGGCAATAGGCTAACCATGAAACAGAATTTGTACTGTGTTATGTGCTTGTTCACAGGTACGCCACATCAACACAGAGACAGCAATACAAAGCACAAACTTGGTAATGTTTGAAGAGAATAAGTGTTGAAGAATTCTGTTTATCTCTGCTAGTAAAATTTGCTCTGAAATCCTTCCAAGTTTGCACTCCACAGGATATTTATTTAAAAGGGAGGGGAAGGAAAACAATAGACCTAAGTGAAAAATCCATCAAAAAACATCATTCCTCTGCCAGGTGCAACAGAAAGAAAGATAAGACAGATAATAACACTGTTGGAGTAGAGTGCTGTTTAGGTTGATGGATGAGAAGAGCTGACAGCTCACAGAGACTGTAGGGGCAAGCTGTTGGGTATGGTGTCAGAAAAAATAAACCTATACATCCTTGTTTCACCTAAACACAGCTCTATTGCAAGTGAGACAGTCCATCACTGCATCTTGTGCTGATTTTTCTGACGTTGAATATGAAGTAGCAGCACACTAAGAAAGTGTTTAGGAAGTGCTGCTGCGCATATGCAGAAAGTTGAGGGACTGCACTGAGAAGCTTTGGTTCATGCTTGTCCCACTGTAACTTTCACACCACTGAGAACCTGCCTGTTAATATAGATGGTATTCAGCAAGCTGGTAGGATGTAGCACTTGGCACTCTATTCAGAGAACATATTAAGTTCACTGGGAATAATGTTAATACATTAAGTGACATGGAGTCAGTTGTAAGGAATAGACCATGCATTGGGACTACTGAGGAATCTGGTGAGAGGAAAGAGAAAATAATTTGTGGTCCTGCAAGGTGAACATAAACAACTCTAGCCTTGAAAGTGTTGCACTTCATTTTTTATTTTTTTTTTTTCAGTATCATGGTGAAGGCAACACTTTCTGGTAGCTTAGCCCTACCTGCTTTAGGTAGGACACTTGGGTTTCCTTTTCTTATCAGGCTAGTAGCTGGATAAAATGAGCAAGCTCATAAACAAGCTCTTAAGCAAATCTTACACTTTCTCCTTAGATCAGCATGAATGTGACACTATTGAACACCAAAGTTGTCAGACAGCAGTTTTCACCTGTTTATCATAAAGCACTTAGCAAAGGTAGAAAAAAAATTGAGCAGTACATCATACAGAGAGAATCTGAGGAACAGAGAGGTATAGTGATTTGTCAAAGGTGATTCAATAGGGCAGGAATGGAAACTAAGTGTAGTAATCCCTTCTCCAGCATTATATCTACTGAACCACTCTGAGATTGTGTGGCTTCCTTCCCCCCTTTTAATCTTTGCTTAAAATTTTGGCATTGCCAGTGAAGTCATATTTATGGCACCACCTCTATGAATGTTGCATGACCTCTCCTTAGAGGGCAATAACACATCTACTGAAGTAAAACACACAAGAGACCTTAAGTTCTCAAAAGTAAGTGTACTTCTACTGCCAGGCTTTCCTAAGGCAGTTTGATCTCAGAGTGGAGCGAGCCACTTTGAACAGATCATTATGAATGCCTCTGTACCCAGACTTCACTTTCAAAGAGGATTAGAAACAGGTGGTTGAGCTTGCTTGGTCACTTTATAACTAGTGGATTATGGGAAGGTGGAGAATTACACTGCTAAACTCTATTCTTTGGCTCAGTGAGTGCATCTACTGACCCACACAGCATCATGCATAGCATAAACTGGTCAAGGGAGGAAAACATAGGGTAACTTCTTTTACTCTTCTCACACTTACAAGCAAAGTGGTCTTTTTGGAAGAAATTTCTTAATTATTGTTACCACACACTTCAGATTATATACTGTTTTTACATACCTCTTACTGCATGACTTCAGATTGGAATAAAGCTTGCTTTTGAGTACTCTGTAGTAGAATTTTCTTTAAGAGTGAAAGAATTTGAAAGAAAAGTTTGCTGAGCCTTTCTGTAGCTGTCAGACTTGGGAAAAAAAAGGCTCTTTTGAAGGAAATCTGAATCAATACAAGTATTTTTTTATACTGCTATGATTTAAAACATAGATTTCTTTTAACACTTTAATTTCTCTCCTCATATAAAACTCCATAAACTTTTCTGTCCATCATCAGTGAGGCTTTAAAAAACTATGCATTGATATTAAAGTTTCTGGCAAAAGTTCATGATCGCTCTCTGTTCTGCAGGGTAAGACAAGTGCAGATAGTGTAAAATGTCCCAGGCATGGCTCTTACAGCCAGTACTGGATCAGGACAAGGAAGAGGCAGAAGAAGCACTGTCCTTTCTAGTGCTCTGTGATCCTAAGGTACTGTAAGCCACCTTCAGGCAATTGTGAGCCATACCCAGGTAGCTGGGGCCTGAATAGCAGTCCCCCCAATCATAGAAAGGGATGGCCCCAGCGATGCCATTGACAAATTCCCTTATGGGCTTTTGGTGCATTCATTATGTGCTTCCAAAGACTGCGTCTTCCAGAGGTTAGAACAGAAAGGTACAACCTTCAATGGTACAGGCTATAATTAGGAATCTAACTTACACAAGCTTTAGGTCACTTTAAATCCCACTTCCAAGTTACCAGGAAACCTAGGAGCTCTGGATTTCAGGCAAGGGAGATTGCTCTTCTTAAGCTTTATTTGCTCCCCTAGCCTTCAGTGGCACCTAGTGGAAAAGAAGTAACTTGAAAGGAGGAACAGTTCAGAAGGAAAAATGCAACTATGCAATCTTTTTCCAGCTCCATCAATCTTCTTCCTCCAGCCTCTCTGAAGGAATAAGGATGTGGAGTGGCTATACAGAAAAAAGAGCAAGCTGCTGGTGTGGAGCAGAGCTAGCACATACTGGCAACAGAAGCCTCTTCTCCTGAGAAAGGGTTGCCATTCAAAATAAGTTCAAAAGTTAGCACATGAAAAAAGAGCTAAAAGCAGCATAATGAAAAAGCCAGCAATTCTGAAAGAACAGGCAGGGTACAAAAATAATGGAAGGGTGGATCTGACCTGGAGGACAACTGAGATCACTTAACGCTTCTTATTGGATGTACATACAAGGCTTAGTAATTCAGGTAAGATTATACCCTGTTCTAGGAGAACACATGCCTAGTTCCCTGGCAGCTCTGCGCCCCATTTCTGTATTATTGGCAGGTGTATTTACAAACGTTCCTTGTTGCTTTAGCTACTTTTCAGGGATGGGACTTTGTACTTATCTTTAAGTTTCCCTGCTCCTCCTCTCTAACTCCCCACCCCAGTTGCTGGAGTTCCTGATGACCTCATGAATTTGCTGCCATATTCATAGTCTGTTTTTTCAGGTCTTCTGCAATTACCTGACTTGGAAAAAAGTCTACAGCCTCTTTCTAGTGCTTCTTGGGCTTGGAGCATGCATGTCTTACTTACTAAACTGAGAAATCTCCTGTAAAACTCACCTAAAAGTTGTCCGCTCTGTGGACAGTGCTATGCGACCTGCCTAGCTCTGCTAGCAGCTGCGGCTATATAGAGTCACCTTTTCCATTTCTCCTTGAAAGAAATGTAAAGCTTCATTGATGGCAAAGGGAATTAGGCACTCAGCTTCCACCAAACTTCTAAATATTAGTGTCATTCTCCTGCTTCTTTTACTGGTGGACAAATCACTCCGTAGCTTCACCGTGGTGTTTGAGGAGTAGCCATGTGTTAGCACAAAGTTCTCTAATGAGGGCTCATCTCTCTCCATAGCCAGAATAGCTCTTTCTGTGTATCACACCTCCACTGTCTTTCTGTGAAATACTTGCTACAGTATTTCTATACTTCACCGTCCCCATCTTTGTACTTATGCCTTCAGTTTTCCTTGATACTGTCATCTCTGTACATCTGAAAAAAAGCCAAGCAAAACAGTTCACGAATGGGTTCCTTCTCCCTTCTTGCTGCACAATCAAACACTGGCTTTTTTTCTTTTGAAAATAAAAACATACTGCTCATTTCTGTGCTCACATATCTTTGGCAGAGTTTTCAAGCAAACAAATCATTGAATGCTAAAATACTGGACAGGCTTTAAAAGCTTCATTTCTGTCTGTCTTGTGCTTTTAATCTTTTTTTAAATGTATTTATTTTGATTAATCTCCAAATTCCAAGTGTGATGGCTTGAGCATGTGGTAACTTTGCTAGGTAGGTGGTTTGTTTGTTTGTTCTACATGTTCTGTCCTTTTGCTCAGTTTGGTATGTATTCACCAAAGAGTACTGAGGCCAAAGGACAAAAGAAATCCCAACAAGCAACTTATCAATAGTTGCAGCTCTGTCCTGTGGAGCTATCACATTTCCAGCAGTATATGTTAACCCTCTCTGAGTACAGCTTGTCCTTAAGATGCCAAATACAATATTGCTAGAGTGTGCTTTTAGCATTCATATTAACTCACATTAACTGCTTCAGTTGTAACCCACAGTATAATAAAGGAGAGATTGTTGAGACTGCCTTGATTGCTAGAAAATTACCCTACCACAAAACAAATGGAAATAGTGAATATTGCCCACTGTTTATTAGACGAGTTCAAACTTCAGCTTGTTAGAGCAGGCTAACATTTCTAAATATTAGTGCTTATTAGTAGGTCCCTGTCCTGATATTTAAGTAGCTAAACATAAGCCTTCACAAATATGTTTGAGTAAGAATTCAGAAGCCAACATTCTGGTCTGAGAATTCAACCCATGAACAGCATCAGTGATAACAAGCAAGGCAAAATATAATTAATAGGACAGAATATATTTGATAGAAATTGATGAATAAGATATATTGCTGGCTTTTTGTTGTGACCATGAAGGCAGGAAAGGATATTGCCATACTGTGTTTACAAATGCTAACTTTCAGATATCAGAAATAAGCTATACTTCCCATTCCCTAATTGCCTGGTTCAGCACAATATTCAGGAAACTGATCCTGGGTGGAGGAGTGAAAGGAGTGGGACTGTTTATTGGGGGTTTTGTTTCTTTACTTGTTTTTTTTAAGCTGGATTAATTACTGACCAAACTCACTGCAGCTGCATGGATGTTTCTCCCAACACAAGAAAGTGGCCAGGGCATTAGTGGGAGCACTCTGGAAAGAAGGTGAGAACATCCTCCTTTAGCAGCAGTGAGTTATAAACTGTCTTGAAACCTGTTGTACCACTTCACTTAAAATGACATGTGGAGATGATCTGTAAAAAAGCAGTTTTGTAAGGTTTTTTGTTTCTTGCTTTATATCGGGACAATATAGAAGAGGTGGCTTATCTGCTAACCTGAGCAGCTAGCTCTCAGGGACCCCTGCAGCATCCAGCCCACCCAGTGCCTTTCACCCGCCCAGGTGCCTCTGTGCAGCTTTCTGATTTACACACAGGTACATTTAAAGATTTGTGTATAGGCCACATTTATATATACACGCATACATAAAGTTACATAAATATAAGGGAACAAAGACAATAGGGAAAACCCCCCAAAAGTTCCCAAAAATGACAGCACAAACTGGAATATCTTGGAATATCTCCTTGGAAATACTCAAAAGCCACTTGGACATGGCCCTGGGAAACTGGTTCTAGGTGGCTCCGCCTGAGCAGGAGGGTTGGACAAGATGCTCTATGGAGGTCCCTTCCAACCTCAGCCATTCCGTGATTCTGGGACTCTACAAAAGTAATCAACCTCTCCTTTATCACTCAAATCAGAGAAGGTTGCTTTATGGGTGGTAAGAAAACACAATTTGTCATTATGTTTAATTACAGAGGATCAAATTGGGGACGCACCAAAGTCAGAACAATTCCCATTAACTTTATTTTGTACTGCAGTGGGCTATGACTGACACCTCTACTGTACTCCAATGCATGTACTGACTTGTTCTCTATATTGGATATTAAATGAAAAATCTACATTTCCTGAGATCTCAGATTTCCATCTTATGCAGTGCTCTGAAATGCATCATATTTTATATGAATATCAAATAGTAGCTTGGGTTTTTTTCTACTGAATTATTTCATTCCTCAACACACCCACTACTTTCCTTAACACTAATACTCTCTGCATTTATCTTATCCCTTACTTCTTGTTTCCTTCTGCTAAGTGCTAACAATATAATGAAAGCTGCAAACATAGGTTTCATATCTGTTGATCTGCTCACCTTTAATTTTAAAATAAGCTACTGTAATTTCTTTCCCCATTATGGGTTGTATATTACCCTCGAAAAACTATATTGCTTCTTGACATTATTTTAGAAAACATTTTTATACCCTGATAATATTGCTTGGGGAATACACAGTACATAAAGTACTTGAAGGGGGGAAAGGATATGTCTGTTCGCAGTTCATTTAGTATGTTTCTTGGACAGCAGAAGCATTTTATTATTTTCTTTTTCTTTTTTTTTTTTTTTTTAAATAATGAAGATCTTTTTCATTCTCTTGCACTCTTGGAGAATCACCAAATTCATGCTTGAAACAACTAGTCTAAATTTACTGCCAGAGTCTCTACTACCAGAATTTCCAATCTGAAATTTGACAGGAGATATTTCTTTCTACTCCCTGCCAGTAAGAAACAATGTTAAGGAAGATATGTGGGGTCTGCAGAGCCCAGCTCTATACACAAGCAGTCTAGGAGCTTTTGTTCTGTGAAAGGTGAGACGTCCCCAGCCTAAACCCTCCCCTGGACGAGCTGATCCCTGTGCTGCCTATAGAATGGGAAAAAGACACTGTCTCCAGTGTCTTTTGTGCAATGCAAAGTGAAGAAAGAAGCAATTTAAACCCATGTAGGGACTATTCAGCCTTACTAGCTCCATCTGTTTATTAATTTAAATGTGCTTGGTTTACTATGCATCTCTTGGGGAACTTTCCTTACATGAATAGCTGCAGAGGCCAGCGCAGCAATAACACAGGTGAGAGTGAAAATAACTTTGTAGCAGCAGCAAGGTGATAGGTAGAAATCTTGCTTGGTATCTGCCTATACTCAGCTCAGACTTAATTACTACTATGAAACCTTCCTCTCACAACTTTTTTTGTTGTTTTTTTTTTAATCCATAGAGGATAAAATCAGCTGGAAAAATAGAGTTATTTGGCAGATGAAGGTTCCACCTATCAAAATAATGTGTCCAGGACTTATAAGACTAAATCCCCCAAATAGCTGCAGAATAGTCAACTGCTATTCTTAGACTTTGTCAACAGCCAAGGGAAAAATAGAAATATACAGCTGAAACATTGCATATATATATCATTAACTAGAAAAGCTTGTTTTCAAAGAACATTTGCAGATGCATTTTACGTATTTTCTTTCCATTCTCTGTAATAGCCTCCTTGGTTTTTTTTCTATCTGCTGAAGAACTGGTTATTCTCCAGGAGCCTGATCCTAGCAGGGACTGGTATCCCTCAGGTTGAGTAGCTATCACAGGTGGTTGATACTCTCCAGAGACACTGACAGCCAGAGATGCTAACTGTCTTCCAGGGACTCAGCACTTCACAGGATAAGCCTTGAGGTAGACGTTAATAAAAGTTAATGTTAAGTGTTAATATCTTTCCTTACTAACAACACAGGGGACTAAAATGAAAGATATAGCACCACCCTGCTGTCAATCTAGTGTGTGTCTGTATTCAAGAGTATCTGAAGATGAGGGGCAACTTTGTAATTGATCTGGTCAAAAAAAAAAACTCTTAAAAATAGTCCCCATTAGAGGCACAGTACTTCTGTGCTACAGTTAGTACCTTGATACTACAGAATAAATAGCAAAAGTGAGAAACTGGTATTACCTATTTCCATAGGAATGGCAGCAGGCTCATCTTCCCTGCCAGCATCACAGCAGGTGGGGACATGCTGGGAGCACCAGTGATTTCTTTTGCCTAGTCACTTGGTCCTGTTTCTCCAGACCTCTCTTTCCCCAATATCTTGTCCACACTGGGCAAATGAGACACATTTTTACTTGTTGCAGGTAACACATGGTAATCAGTTTTCAATACCATGTGCTCTGGGCAGACTCAGATGTTTGCCAAGTCCAACCAAGAGCCCAGATCACCATGGAAGTGCATGGGGGTGAGGCAGGTTCAAGGTCAAGCCAAGAATTCAGTTTGTCAGCTGAGGCTTGGGTCAAGAGGGTCCACAGCCAGACACAGGCATGGCTGAGCTGGAGACCAGCACCATCCCCAACACAGCTTGGGCAGGAGCTAAAGGAGCAAGGCTAAGCTTACATTGAGCCCCTGGGCCCACGAACAGGGTATGGGAAGAGATCCTAGGTGAGGCTGCTTAGGGCCATTAAGGCTTGTTGTGCCCTCAGGGCTCTGATGGCCAAGAGGAAACAGGCAACTGATGAAGGAAGAGCCTATTAACAAATTATTTTTGTCACTCTTGAAGAAATTCTGTAATAGCATCCAGCTATATTGTTGCCATCTAATAATGAAAAAGGTGCTAATTGTCAGCTGATAATGAAATGGTAACATAAATGTATTGAAGCAAATCTGTGAACTAGCTCCGTGGACAGCCCCTAATTGTGGTGAAAAATGTAAATTCAATACTTGCATCAAGAGACGCAGTCATGCACATGGCAAAGTAAATGAACATTGGGCAGTTATTGACCATTCATGTACTTAATGTCGTGGGAAATACAGAATGTAGAGGAAGGGTGGTTGGAGGGCTAGGCGCATATGGCTGGTGTTAACCTGTTCCTGGCCTGAATCCAAATTCAGAAGCAGCTTTGGCCAGCAATTTAGGATCCAATTTGCAAAACCACTTAATCATCTAAGCAAGCATGAATAAAATTTGCAGTGAGGCTTAAATAGCTCCATAAAAGCTAGGGATATATTTGTGTACCTTCATATACTGAGGCAGGCTTAAGAACATACATGCACCTTTTCTGGAGTCAGGGTAACAGAGGCTGTAGAGCAGAGATGATGATGTTTATCCTTTTCCTGACACATGTTTCTCACAGCCTCACTGCCTGCTTTACATCATCAGGGTACAGGCTGTCACTGTATGTGTATATATATATATATAAAAATATATAAAAATACATATATCTAGAATGAGAGAAAGGGTGAAAGGGTGTGAGGCCAGTGTTATAATCTGGCTGCCATGGTAATAGAAACTGTAATATTATTACTGTTGTTTTGAAACTTATTTATGTATCTGTTCGTATAAAAATGATAAAAAATACACATATTGCCATTTAATC
>VZZY01002115.1:18155-59001 GCA_013400335.1 Eurystomus gularis
TATTTATGGCTGGCGTTATCTCGGTTCCGGTTTCCTGGAGGATTTATGCCGAATAGATTTATGGGAAATTGAGTTTTTTGCTCACTGTTTTAATAAGGCAGAAAAATCATGTGGTCGGTTCACCACACACAGGCTGTCACTGTATGTGTAATGAGAGACAGGGTGAAAGGGTGTGAGGCCAGTGTTACAATCTGGCTGCCATGGTGATAGAAACTGTAATATTATTACTGTTGTTTTGAAACTTATTTATGTATCTGTTCGTATAAAAATGATAAAAAATACACATATTGCCATTTAATCTTAGTTAGGCATATCTGTGGGAAAGGAAGGCAAACTCTTCCACAAAGTGATGGGAGAAAAAGTTTGGAGTAGGACACAGGGGGAAGATTCCTCCTGCTGCAATACAAATTAGGAAATATTTGTTCTCTTGCAAACTGGAAAGATTAGAAGGTTTTGGTTGTTGGTTTGTTTTTTTTTTTACCTGAGCAAAAAAAAAAAATTGAGTTTCTCTCCAACCTGCTGGGATCTGAGCCTACCATGGGAGCACAGGCATGTTTAACTGGATCTGCAAACCACTTCTGGCAGCTGACTATACATGATACAACCTGTCATAATCTTAACAATAATAAAATAAAACTTGTAACCTCAGCAGGGGACATTTTCAAGCTTTGTGGACGTCTGTATTGCAGCATCATAACACTTTGTTATAGATAACTTAAAACAGTCTTCTACCTGAGGGAATTATCATATCAGGTAAATATTTTTGCAGATTGTGGTGTCTGTACATAATATTTGTCATTTGCCTTTTACCAAAAATCCTCATCCAATATTCTTCACATTATATTTTGAGTTCAAGTATTTATTCTTTAAAAACACCTCTCTGCAGTTGAACACAGGTCCTACGTGTCTCTCAACCGAGTGTGCACCACAGATAATGTTATAGCACTTGGAAAAGTCACAATCTAAGGTGCACCTCAGTGCCTTGGAATAGTCTTGTTCTGAAGTCCAATGAGGGGCACTAGAAATCTACACATAATCATTTTTCTCAAAAGAACGAAAATACAGTTATCTTAGGAGTCAGCAAACTTATCTGGAGGACTGTTAAATCCAACCACAGCACACTGCTGCAGTAGCTGCTGAAGCGCCTGAGGCGGAGGGCCTGCAAGGATGGTGGTTTACATCCGTATTTCAATCTACTCTGCACCGTACTTAACAAAAAATAGAGGTCCTTTTATGAAAAGCTGAGCACAGCTCTTACTAGTTGATGGGGAATGGACATAGAGAGGGATTTATGTGGCAGAGCTCCTGCCTGTGAATCATGAAAGCCCAAGAGGATTAGCGTTTCAGACGGTGAAATGTGCACAGCAGTAGGTCTTGGCCTTGGGATGGGGGAGTCCAACAGTGACTCCATCTTTCTCTGTTTTCTGAACACTACATGTGAGCAAGCAAAGCAGCAAACATAAAACAAATAAAAGAAAATCAGTGGATTGATTCTAATTCTCCTGGTGTAGAGAAGTGCTTAATAAGGACATAGACATGGAGTAAAATAAATGTAATGCACTATAGTACTTCTTTAACATAAATCCGAATGCCAACTAAATGGTATTGTTGTTCTGAGTCAAAACAAAGTATATTTATCTGAAGTACACCAAGGCAGACAGCTCCATATGTATTTGTGGTCGAGAAGCATATTTCCAGACCCCGATTTAAATGGAAACTGAACCATTTCATTTATTTTTTACGCTGCCATCAGCCTGGGTTTCTAGAGGTATTTCGAGTGAACATTAGTTTTCAGACACAGACATATGTATGATTTATTTACATGGGACTGAATCAGAAAATTTTTACTCCAAAACTAGAAAACAAGCCCTGGTCTCTATGGAAACTTCGTATTCAGAATAATTACAAGGTTTCAAGAGTCAGTTCATTTAAATGGTGAATCTGTATTAGACAAATCTGGCTTTGTATAATACTGAGAGAATAATCTGATTGGAAGTAAAAATTACTTTCAATGATAAAAAGCTATCAAAACATCATCTCCATTTTCCAAAAAGGCATTTAACTATATATTACACTGTTACGACGACACTTCATATTGCATCTGGATCTTATGAAGAACACTGCACAGGCCAAAAGAATCAGAGTGAAGGCAAAGTTTTTAGAAGACTGCATAACTTAAAAATGTATTAAAATGTACCTACTTCTAAGAGTAGGACAGTCAGCCCAGTTTCAGACATGGGGTACAAGCTGGCTGCAAGATGGGTTGGAAAGTAATTTTTCCTTCCCTACTCTAAGAGGCTTCACATAGTGCTCACCATAGAAAGTGAGGGGTAGTGCCGTCTTTTGAGGAATGAGAGGCTGCCCACTGTAGCATGAGCAGACACTTGTGTCCTGGTTGTGACTTGTTTTATATGTCTCATGTAGATATGTCTGGGCATATGCATCTTCAGGGAGTTAGCAAGTCCCCTCCTTGTGCAGTTCCAGATTGGTTAATCTCCAAATGCACACTTGTTTTAGGAAGATAACAAGATGCTCTACTGATAACACCCTCCCCTAGAAACACAAAAGAGGGAGCACACAGCCAGCTTTGCCTTCACCAACCTTCTGGCCTGCAGACCTTGCAGGGAGCAAAGTAAGGCACAGTTGCTTTGCTAAAGGAATAACTTGCTCCTGCTTGAACAAACTGTGCCATGAGGCATTGCACCTCGCTCCCTGCTCCCAGCTGGGAACGGCACAGCCCTCAACTATCCATTTACCATACACATTCATGGTTTTTTTCCTGAACCAAAAAATCCATTGTACCCAGTCCTGGTAAGAAATACAGCTCAGAATTACACCATGCTCCTCTGAAGATTTCGGTTTTACATTAGTTCTTGAATAACTGTGTGATCTGTTTCATGCCTGGCATAAAGCAATGACATAATATTTTTTGTGTGTTTGAGATATAGCAGCAATTCTCCTTATTTCTCCATTTCTTCTATTTTTTTTTCTTCTTCCATTCACTTCAGTGAGAATGTGCTACATCCATTTAGTGACCTGAGAACAGTAAAAAAAGAATAATTCAAAAACTCATTAAAATGACTCGGATCCAAGAAGGTATGGTAGTCATGAGAAGTATAAAACAAATGAAGACAAAAATGCTGCTAAAATTGAAGAATCAAAACCACATTACTTTCTGTTTTTCAAACATTTAACAAAGATCGCTCCTTCTCTAACTCAGATTTCAGCTATTTGTAGTAAATACTACAGCCATAAAATAAATTTTCAAGCTCTTGTTTGTGTCTCCTCCACCACCCTAAGGTAATTCCTTTCCAAAACCTCCTCTGTTTACCAACCCACTATGATCAGAGAGGATGATGCTAAGAGACCATGGAGGCCTGTCAATCCTGCTGATAAGCAAAGCAGCTATGCTTTTACAAAGCGTAATTCTCCGGCCAGCTTAGGCACTGATCTTCATTCATTTATTGGTAAACAGTACCCCGTTTTTTAAAGAGAAAAGTGAGAGTGTTGATCTCAGTTTTGACAGAAGGAAAATATTTTAAAAGTGTGGTTGTCTGGCTTCAAGGGTACAGCCACAAGCCTTTTGAGTAACAAGCTGATGACATCTTAGAATCACAGACTCATAGAATATTTTGGGTTAGAAGAGACCATTAAAGGCCCCCTAGTCCAACCCCCCTGCAGTGAGCAGGGAGATTTTTGACTAGATCAGGTTGTTCAGAGCCCTGTCCAACTTCACCTTGAATGCTTCCAGGGCATCTACCACCTCTCTGGGCAACCTGTTCCACTGTTTCATCACGTTCATTGTAAAAAAATTCTTCCTTCTATCCAGTCTAAATCTACCCTCTTTTAGTTTAAAATCATTACCCCTCGTTCTATCACAACAGGCTCTGCTAAAAAGATTGTCTCCATCTTTTTTATAGGCCTCCTTTAAGTATGGGAAGGCCACAATAAGGTCTCCCCAGAGCCTTCTCTTCTCTAGGCTGAACAACCCCAGCATTCTCAGCCTTTCTCCATAGGAGATGTGTTCCATCCCTCTGATCATTTTTGTGGCCCTCCTCTGGACCCCTTCCATCAGGTCCATGCCTTTCTTATGCTGAGGACTCCAGAGCTGGATGCAGTACTCCATTTGGGGTCTCACTAGAGCAGAGTAGAGGGGCAGAATCACCTTCCTTGACCTGCTGGCCATGCTTCTTTTGATGCAGCCCAGGATACTGTTGGCCTTCTGTGCTACAAGTGCATGTTGCCAGCTTATGTCCAACTTTTCATCCACCAGTACCCCCAGATCATTCTCTGCAGGGCTGCTCTCAATCCCTTCATCCCCCATCCTGTACTGATACTGAGGATTGCCTTGATCCAGGTGCAGGACCTTACACTTGGCCTTGTTGAACCTCAGGAGGTTCATACAGGCCCGCTTCTCAAGCTTGTCCAGGTCTCTCTGAATGGTATCCCATCCCTCAGGCATGTCAACTGCACCCCTCAGCCTGGTGAGACTGTGACGCTGTCCATAATGCTGGTGATGCAGGTGCTCCTGGTAAATGTTGGGCCAGCCTTGGGGACCTGCTGTCCCATTAGGACACAGAACGAGAGGGATCTCACCTTTGGAGGGAGCAGCTGAGGGCTTGAGATAAATCACTTGATGGGAGTCTACCTGACAAGACTGTTTCCAAGCATGGTCCTATCTCCTGCTACTGTTTTTCAAAAGCTTTGGGATACAACTCAGCCCTGGAAATACTGACAGCGATCAGGATAGGTTTAATTGTCTACGGCTGAAAATCATGCAAAGCCCATCAAATTTACAGAAAACTTTTGGGCTGTGGAGTGTTTTTTCTTTTCCTATTTAGTGTAAATACAACAATTTCAGAGACCAAAACAATTTTCCTAGCTAGCTTTCCACTGAGGGTACAAAGATGCTTGTACATAGTTCTCCATGCTAGATATATGTCCCTGAGCCTGTAGCACAAATGAATTTGTAACTATATTTTACACTTTTTTCACATTGTACTTAAAATGCCTCATAATTAAAATATTTCTTGAAGTTAATGTAGTCCTAGTGGGGAAGAATAAAAATTTCTCATTAGTTTTATTAGGAGCTGATTAAATATTTACCAAAATGCAGTCCTGACAAAGCTAATTAGAAGTGTTATTAAAAAAAACCCAACAGATAGATGCTTATGAAATATTTAAATATCTAGAAGAAAAAAAATTGAAATTGCATTTGAAAATTGTTCTGATAAAAAAGTGAAGTTTCAAAATAAAAATAAAACCTCTTGAATTTACGTAATCAATAAATTTTTCTCATGACCCCCAAGACATTTGTAAGCATTTTGCTATAATAGCTTTGGAACTCTGGCTTTCCATGCTGCTACAATCCTCATGTTTTCTGTAGAAAGCTGATTTTTTTTTTTGCATAGCTAACTGGTTCTAACTGCACTTGCTCAGATGCAAGTAAAATTCAGATCACAAAAATGCTCTCATGAAGCTACACTACTTTATTTACTATTAAAAACAGATCTAACCATGGACTACCCATTTACCAAGCCAAAATCTATTTTTTTCATGTTTGCCTCCTCTCTAATGCCTTTCTAGTATTAATAACTCCATTTTAAAAGACAGTTTTCCTAGGAGGCAAGTGAATGCAAACACCACTATCATTCCCATCCTTAATCTTGTCCATATTCTTCCAGTAGCATCAGAAAAATGTCATTAGTACTGAAGCTTCTGCATTGCCAAATGGGAAGACATAGTCAGTTTTGGGATGGAAGCTACTTAGGAGTCAGTTTATTTTGTATTTTGCTTTGAGAATACTTATCTTTCTATATTCCTCCATGACTGACTCCTCCTCCTACCAGGTGGAGAAATTATCACAGAGAGGGAACTATGTGTGCACAGGGGTAACGGAGCAGTGCCATTCCCTATTCCCCTTCTAGAATGATAGCTGTTCATTTAAACCTTTCCTGGTACTTTGCACAAAGAGATGAAAATTTAACTCTTCTTGTTCAGTGCATTGTGCAATTGAATAATCCTTCTACTCTGAATGTGGTTGCATGGAGGCAACCTCATCATTCAGCAGTGAGGAAATACATCAGATCACATAAAAACTAGTCACCAAGATGAGAATAGGATGAGTTTCCAGACTTTGTTGATTAAGGGTCAAATAATCTTGCTTTGCAGTGATCTTAGAGTTCCTGAGGTGTCTTTGATAAGTGAAGAGCAGTCAGGAAATTCCCCAGTGTAATTTTGGACAAAACCAATTATTTTACCTCCAGGCAATGTAGGTAGGAAGGTATTTTTAATCATGTGGTATTTCATCTACAGTCATTGAAGAACAGTGCTAACTGGTCAGACTCTACTTTATAAAGCTCATGGAGGTACAGTGGTAGTCAGACATCCCACCACCCCCAACGTGTACCCTTTTCTAAATCTCAGCTAACCCCAGGGAAGTGAGAAGGGAAGGTTAATATTTTTGGAAAACAGTGCAAAAAATAGCCTGGCTACTTCAGAGAACAAGAAGGAAAAAAATACTTGGTTTGCCCATTTGAAATTTGCCCTAAAAATCATTTCATAGGGAGGTCCTTTGAAGATGACACTTGAAATTCAGCAGGGCTGCTTCTCTTCTTCTTCCTTTGCTCTCTCCTGCATATGGCAGGCAGTGATACGCATCTCACAGCTCCCGGGAAATTTCTACATTTGGTTAGAGGCTTTGAAAAATCACTCTGTGCACAGATACAATCAAAACTCGTTAGGAGCTCAAAAGAGTCTGTCTGCAGTGAAAAGTTCCTACCTAGGTGTGCAGGGACAGAGCAGGACTTGCTCTTCAGCATATTTTTCTTTCAGAAGGGAGAAGGGAGCTCTGTGGCAGAGCTTCACAGAGCCTCTGCAAGACTCAGGGCAGTTTTGAACTGTGGTCCTGCTCTCACTCCCTTCTCTTCACCTTCTTTCCTCACTAAGAGTGCTGAAAGACATCAGAATTTGAGGCCCATTCCCATGCCCCAGCCCTTGTGTGTGACTTTATGCTGGGGTGAACACAGCCCAGAGAGCAGAAAATTCCCCTCAGTGGTGCCCACGTCATGCACAAAAGAAACAGGACAGTGGTGAGGAAGCCTCCAAGAGCAGAACAGGGCAAGGATACAGAGAAACTGGGAAGAGATTGAAATTATAAACAGGAGATAGAAGGCAGTAGAAGAGAGCAAGAACCGAGTAACTGAGATGTTGAATTGCAGGAAAAAACCATGAACAGGAGATGAAAGAGAGGGGCAGCAAAGGCAGATGAGAGTAGAGTGGGATGAAGGCAGCTTATAGACACAGGGACTAAAGAATTTTCAGCCACTGGTAAACCTTGTCCTGCACAACCTGGAGCTGAACTCCAATAGCTGTGAGAAAAAGGTAAAGATCACGTAATTTTGCTTAATTTTATAACTAAGTGAGCATGGTACTTGGGTGTTGGGGGTTAGGTGTTCTTTCCTTTTGTTCCTTTCTACCTATAGAATTTTTTCCCATAAGTTACTAGGATACTAATGGCTGGATACTTAAGAAAGAACAAAGGCCTGGGGAAGAAAGTATCTGGGAGTCCCTTGATTTCAAAATTACAATAATTTGGAGGGAAGGGGTTTTATATTTCCCATTCCAAGGGAGGCTCCTGCCTTCCCTGGGAGACACCTGTCCTTCAGACCGGGACATTGGGTAATTCAAGAATGATCCCTCTAGAAAAGGAGTTACCCAGATGAATAGGGTGAAGATACCGGTTAAGTGACATTTGTTAACTGTGACTATTATAAAACCAGAACTGATAAGAGAAAGAGAGGTATGAGTAAAGAAAAAAGGAATTAAAAGAAGATTGAAAACAATAGACTTAATGGAAATACAATGAAGATAAGAAGACAGAATAAAATTGGGTGATGAAAGGAAAGAAGATAACAATGAGGGGAAGTGTTAGAATAGTGTTTCTTAAACTTCCTGAAAGCGTGAGTGTGTTTGGTCTCATCTGTCTCTGTACGACCTCCAGTGGGCTCAGACACCCAGCAGAATATTTTAAGTGTAAGTCATTCTTAAGCTCTTGTAATTTGCAACCTATCCTTGAACCTGTGTTAACAATGGCAAGGATGTTCATCGGTGAGTTTTATTAGGTTTTAGTCATACAGGTACATAAATGTACAAAAATACAGGTGGTGAGAGTAAAAAAGAATATAAATACATAAAATCTCAGGCATGAAGGAATCAAGCTGCTTGCATGGAGGGCTGAAGAGTGCAGTTCCTTCACTGCCAATCTACTAAATCCAGGAGTGCAAAGTGAATTAATTACAGCAAGGCCTCCCTAGCCATATTTTTGTCTCTAAAGTACAAGGTCACTGCCTGATCTTGGTCTGGCAGAGTAAACCAAATTTTTGTTTCACCCACATTCATACAGTAAGATGATTTCTGATACAGTACACCTGGCTTTAAAATAAGGATGCTGCAATCCTCCCTTCAACACATCTGAAAATCTCCTGGCAGCCTTCTATAAAAGGTGAACTTTTCCTACCGCAGTAGCCTTCCCTCTTTTGCTTAAAGACTCAAAGTTTCTGAGCTGAGAAACATAATTTACATATTTGCGTCCTGCTTTCTTAGGTCTCTGGACAGCAACTGTGTTTTGCTCAGTGATAAAAAATACAGGACCCAAGACCTTGGGGCCAGGATCAGTAGGTAGCTCTCACCCTTTACCTCATGGTAGGGCACCCTCAAGGATCTGAAATATTTGGACTTGGATTTGTGTCCCTTATCAAAACTATGTATGCAAACTCTTGCACTTTAAAACTGTAAAATAAAATATCACTGGATTTTTCAGCTGACCAAAATTCTAGGGTGGTTATTTTAATTGGTTGTGAAACCACAAAGTAATGAAAACAGAACGATGCTAATCGCATGTCATAAAAGTGGCTTTCTCCAGATGCATTCTGTATTAACATATCTTTCCTCTACTTGAAAACATACATATTTAGCTCTTTTCATTAGGCAAATAAGAATAAAATTAAAAGCAAGCTTTATTTTTCATCTGAAAATAAATAAATACTAAATCTAGACATCAGCTTTCCTGGATGTATTTTTCATTTTTTTATCTCAAGGGGCTCTTAAATGGAAGGATAGTTAACCAAGAATCAGTGGAAACAAAAGGATTGTTGTTCTGCTGAGCTTCCCACTGAGCAAAATATCCCTCTGACTCCTTTAAGCCATAATAGGTAGGAGGGGACTAGTACCTGCCATCTACAAAGAACCCAGAGTTTCTCAGACAGCCTTCCCATTAGAGGCAGTGAGTTTTTACTGGTGTACAAGCATATACATCCAGTACAGTAAAGTCTGCTTTGAGTTGTTTAGAATAGCAGACACGTACACATGCCTGAGTATGTGCTTGTCCATCACAGGCTCCATGCAGAAAAGGCAGAAGTCTTGGCCCCAGGTGCCTAAGAAGGTGGATTTAGTCATACACCGGACAGCAAAGAGGCCATGGAGAGAATCAGCAGACACAGCCTCTGTCAGAGTGGTATTATGTGAAGCATGCTGCTGCTCCACTTTTCAGTTATGTTACAGCAGCAGCAAGTTGCTGTCGTCTCATTCAGATGTGATGCTCTGAAGGCACCCAGAAAAAGAATGATGAAAGTAGGGATGTGAATTGAGCATCTGCTGGACCTGATGTCTGTACTGGAGCACATGACTGTGTAGCTTAGTGTGCATAACTATAAAATCAGTCAGTACCCAGACACTGCAAAAGATGTTAGGCCTTCCTGGACCACAGGTTGATAGAGGTCAATAGTCTTTTCAATACAGATTTACTAACATTTTCATATACTTAGCTGCTGAGACGAGCCAGGCCTTCCCCTGGCTTCAGTTGTTCAGCTGAGCAATTCATATGAGAAAGCATTTTGGTCTCTGACCTTGATCCTTGTATCAATGCCCCCCAAGGCATTTGTATGTCTAGCAGAATAGCACAATGTCAAAATTCAGAGTTTTGATTTACTTCTACACTAGGGAAAAAAAAAGAAAACTCTTTTTACCGAATTTGTTCAACAGTTTTCCGCTATTAATGAGAAAGACATTATGAAAAAGGTGTCTGTATGAAATCAAGCCAGTGAACATTAAGTGAAAAAGAAAAGGAAACTTCATAACTTCTCACCCTGTCTATAACAGTCAATTCCAGTTACTAAAATTAAAAAGTAGACTGTTGGTTTTGGCACTTTGTTTTTCCTTCTCCTCATAACTCTAATTTTGGTGAGTAGAACAACTATATAGTATTTTAAGAGCAGGCTCAGGGCCAAAGTCTCTGACTTTCCATATAGCAGAAATGCTCCTGGAGCTGGCTGCAGGTGACCTGACAGGAACATCTGCAGGGTGTCCTGGGGGACCCCTGTGCATCAGGGGATACCTACCCACCTATGACTCAGAGGTGCCATATAGCCAAGTGAAACAGACTTTTTTATGCTAGAAGTATTAGAATAGAGCCTGATCCATAATGCATCGATACCTGCTGTTGTCTGTGCACTGACTGCAGTGGATGATGACTCAGGAAAAAGGAAAAGAAGAAACTTTTACTTTATACATGTCATGACATCAATATTTTAAAAGGACTGAATAAATTGTTCAGATGTATGGCACCTGGGCTGAGTCAGGCTTATAGCTAACTTTTTTATAATTAAATCCTCTATTTTAAATGCACAGCAAAGCAATTCATTCATACTGAGGAAGAAAAGTCGGATGTCTGTGTCTGTAGCTCACTCTCATTATCGCAGCATTTAACCCTAGGTGTGTATCTTGCACTATTATTTAAAAGTCTGTTTTCTTTTTGCCACTGTGTTTTCCCAATTCCAGTCAAACTAAGGTTGGGAGATTGAGGCCCCACAGCACGACTTCCTCACGTTACTTACCAGAAACTAACCCAATCAATGTAGGAATTCCAACTAACCAGCTATGAAGGGTGCAGTCTTCAATATAAAGGACCACAGGAAGGCCAGGACAGAAAGGGCTCAACACCAGCCCAAGGCTGACAGAAGAATTCTTCAGGATGGAGTTAGGAAATTAAAGACAGCGGAATGCTTGCCCTTACAGATACACAGCAAGCAATTTCCATCCAACACCCCTTCTGCCTTTTCTTCATGCAGTCCAAGATTCTTATTTCTTCACACCTGATGTAAGTTTGCCTGCGGTGCTCATGCCACAGAGGTCATTTGCAGAAGATTAATGTCTCTGATGAGAGAGCAGGAATTACTCGAAATGTTATCACTGAGCATCTCAGCCCTTTCTTCCCTGGATTTAAATCAGTACAAGGCATCCTGGTTATTGAAATACAGATTATCAAAAGACTGTTCCCTGTGTGTATATCCATCACCGATTCATATTATATAAATACAACGCAGCTGCCATTGCCACTGCTGTATGAACTGCATTTCCTAAAGTTTTCCAGGACAAGGAAAAACTAGAAATTAAGTGATGGACATTTATCAGGCAAAGGACTTGTTACCACAGTAAAACAGGTTTCCAATTAGTCTAATTGCCTGGAAAGAAAGGAATCTTTCTCTGAATACCATCAGAGGTTGATTTTTTTCTTGTTTCTGACACTTTTCATGCCTTTGCTAATAACCTACAGGTATTTCATAAATCATTTCTGTGTGCTGGTAACATGACAGCCAAATGGATGTCCATGGACATTTTCCTAAGAAACCTCTTGTAGTCATGGAAAGATGCAACAACCAAACTAGAGGCAAATGTGTATAGCACTGACATTAGTTATGGAAACAGGAAACTTTCACATTAAAACAATATGCATGTTAAGCCAAATGAATAATACTAAATTGTAGAGTTATAGGAGAGAGGAAAGGACAAATACTTTCAATATTCTCTCTTCATTAAAAAAATAAAACAAACACTCTCATAATTGTTGTTTAAATAAACTAGCCGCTAAATTTTGTCTCCTGGCCTATGTTTTGAATGCCAGCAAAAACTAATTAGAGGTTTCAGTTCGAAGCTGTGGTGAAAGCTCTTTAAGAAATAAAGATCTGTGGGCTTTGAATTGTGGAAGGTACTGGAGAGACAGGATAAAATCTAGCTAAGGGCAGCTCTGAGGTTTTTAATTCCTCTTGTGAAAATAACGTGCTTAACACATATATTAAAGGAAATGATCTTGTGGGAATTTCCCACATTCCCTCAGCTAGATATCAGCTGTCACCTCCATCCATAAAATGGAGACAAAGTTAGTATATTGCACAAGGGACAGTTAAAGGGAGGTGATCTCTGCAAGAGCTCACGTTAGTCCAGTTCTGCTATCTGATCCATGAGAAGCACCTCTTTATAAAAGCTGTCAACTAGAAAGCTGTCACATGAGACACAGCAGACAACTGCCTGCCCAGAAATGGCTTTTCGGATCCTTTACGTTCTGTAACAGAAAGGGCCACACATTGGGTTTCTTTCTACGGACCCACTTCTACACAGTGCTGGTAAGCAGGTCAAGTAACTTGTATTTGTACCATTTTTTTCCTAGAAATTCTGAAAAGAAATGTGTCTAGTTTCTCAAAATAGGTGGCCACTAAAGGCTAAAAACTAGTCCCTGGTCAACCTGCACAGTTTGCATTTCTAAACCATTAGGACATAGATTGCGTAATGTGAGATGTAGAAAGGGCTTTGAGCAACACTGGGTACAAAAGTCCCTTAAAATATTTTTGGAAGCTCATCGTATCAGTCACCCCTGGCAGAGGAGACTTAGCATCAGAGGCAGTGACTTAGTATCAGAGACAGTGACTTGATGTTTCAGCTCTGGACAGGAGAGACAAACTGAAGTGTTTTAACTCTTTAGCATTACGAAAACTGAAAATGGGCACAGAGAGTTAAAAACTCACTGCAGGGAATTACAGATCTGTTTTGAAAATCCAGCCCAGCCTGCTCCTAAAACATCTGACCCTACAGTGCTTAAGAGGTGTTAGAAAACATACGTGAAGCTGGAGGAAATTGGAAGATGAAGAATAAAGTCAGAAACATGACACAGATGTATCCACAAATATAGTATTACTTGGCTATAATTCAAGATTTTACATTCAGTTAGGTTGGCCCTTATATGACAACTGTAATTGATTTAGCACGTCAATATTATCTTTATAGATTTTTTTAGTCAACCTTTTTTAAATTTTTACAACCAGTTATTAATTGTAGGACTTTAGTGTAAGTGGCATAAATTTAACAGCACAAAGCCACAGCTGAATATAATCTAATAAATCAAATATTATTTATGGCCTTATCATTTTTAATTTCCATGCAAAGGCTCCAATCCTGAAACTGTCTCTACAGGAGGATTAAGGCAATCTGAGGTCTTAGATGCAACATAAAACTGGATATGGTCCCACCTGCCTGCTGTAGCCTTTCCATTCTTTTGTGGTTACTATACTTTACCTGTGATGCTCTCAAGAAGGGCCAACCACACTTCTGTTTGGGCCAGTTGGCTTTACAGCCAACTGTTGGCCCAACATCCACCTCTTAATAAGGTGGATCTTCATCAGTATCACACATTCCAGGCTTGTGAACTAAAAACACAGGGCTAGATGTTCATCACATTCTAATAAGCTACTGTCCAAATTTGTTTCCTTTTAATGACAGGGCAGTTATTTTCTGTGACCAGCATCAAGAATTTGCATCAAAATTTGAGTTAAAGCAGAACCAGCTGAGAATATAGCCACAAGTTTCTAGTTATGTATTGAAGAATTTACAATCAATAGAAGAACATAGATAAAAGCCAGGAGAAAAGAAATACCACTATTCACATTTATTAATATAAATTAAAAAATGAAACCTAAGACTGGGACTGAACTTTGGACATTCTAATTTTGGTGGGTCTCCTTCAAAAGGGATATCTCTGTGAACTAAGGAACTAGTTGAATAGCCACGTGAAGAAGAAGGTATGTTATAAAAGCAGGCAGGACTAAGTTTTTGATCAAGGACATGCATGATTGTGAAAACTGGATCCCAAACTCCTATAAAACTTGTAGATCATCTTATTCAAAATATTTAACTGCACAGACAATGCTGATGTCAAACATTAACTTCTCAGTGATGGGTACAAACTTTGGAAATTATCTGATGCCTTGGTTACAGGTATAAAGAATTTAAACAAACAGTCCAGTTTCTCAGTGATAAGTCTCTATAGTTTTTTATTGTGCATCTTTCAGTCAGCCAGCTGGTATCTTGGTCTTCACTGAAACCAATGTGAATTTTGCTTGCATCAGAAGTTTAGGAACCAAGCAGAAAGGAAAAGTATTCATTGCCACAGGACTTAGCAAGCACACTTGCTAAGACCCAAGACCATTGCAAACACTAGACAGCTTATAGAAATTTTTAAAGAACATTTTACCTATTGTCCTTAGACAAGTAACTTTTTTCTGCTAATAACAGAGAGAAGTTTTCCTGACCATCATTGCTCAGAATTGAGCTAATATCCTCAGAAGTCAGATATTTGTGGCACCTCACCATTAGTCCATTAAGTCATCCTACTGTTTTATACCTGATCTTCTCTAACGGTTTCTGTGATAATCTGTGGTGTGTTTTGCAATGCCAGGACACCAGAGGACCAGTCCCAGAGATCTGCTAAGACAGTGTGACATCCTTGGTTGCTCAGTTGCCCTTCTCTTCCCCTCCTCTTCCCACTAACTCACAAACAAAAAGTGCAAGGAGCACCTACTTCATGACATGCTTTGGCTTGAGTGTGAGGGGATTATTCTTCATTCCTGACCATTTAGATGCTGATTCCACAACGCAGGATATATGATCAAGAGGCAGATAGCCATATAGACATCTACACAAAAATCCTGAATGATAAAAAAGGCACACTAATCACTTAAATGTGCATAAAAGGCAGCAATTTCAGGCCATCTAATACATACTCTCACAACCTTTCACAAATATTCCCACTGAATTACCCACTCAAATTATTCAAATAAATAAACACTCCCTGTTTAAAAGGAGACCACAGTTCAGCCTGAAATAAATTTACAGGCAACGTTTATACTCCTCTACAAATGTGCATTTCCTGCTCAGGCTTTGCACATAGGCTCTGAGAAATCCTTTCTTCTTCCCCTTAGTCTGCAATAGATAGGAAAAGCTCACTATTGCCAAGGCATTAGTTAACAGGACACATACCAGCAAAGTGAGACTGTAATTTGATTTTAAATCATCAGGAAATGTTTATGCACTTGTAGACACATAAAATTAAGGAAGTCTGTACACAGGGAGCCCCACTCTATACATAGTTCCTTCACTCATCCATGGATTGCAAGTTTAAGATGACAAACAGAGTGGCTCAGTGGTTTTACTATGTTTATCCAAAACATGTATTTTTAATAATATACTACATTCTATGTTTCTTTACAGATTTCACATTCAGGAAAAAAATAATTTGTTTACACTTGACTAGAGCAAGTATTTAATTTGCCTGACAAGATGGGGCATGCATATCAAGATGGAGCTGAGAAGTATAGAAGCAAGGACCAACAAATAGTGAAATAACATGCCAAAGATTGTCAAGTATAAACATTAAGGCCCATTTTACACAAACTATACTTGCGTGATAAAATCTGTATTGCTTATGAATAGCAGAAGGGCCATACATAGTGAAATGGACCTTTTTCTGTTAGATTTCTAATACTGCTCTGTAACACTGGTGAGCAAAAGAGCATGGTCCCTTCTCTCCAAGCTACTTCATGGCTCTGGACTTTTCATTGTTTGTTTTTCTTTTACCAGAATGGTGTTTTAGAGAATAGAGGTCCTTGAAGGTTCCACAGCAGGGGTGGTCCTACAGATAAAACACAACAGTAGGAACCAGTATTCTTGTGGGGTCTTTACCTTGCTATATCCCTGTTCTTTTTAATTAAAATAGAGCTGAAAATGTCAGCTTTTCTAGACATCTCTACATAAAAAGTCATAAGCTTCACTAAACATCAACTGAAATACATTCAAATACTAAATGTGGATGAGCAGCATTTCATAAGCACTGGAACTGATAAGGCTGTGAATTTATGTCTTATCTCCCACAGCCCACACCTTTTGTAGTACTCCCATGTCCCCAAGCCCAGCTTTCTCTTATAGCCTGTACTAATCCACTCCTGTCTGGGAACTTTGATTCTAAGGCTCGGCAAGCCAAACGGCGTATGCTGCCTGACCATCTGGTTGCTGCCTTTCAGAATGGGTAAGCAGCAGCGTCCTTGCTTTTCCACCTATAGCATTATTACTGCTAATATCTCTCCCCTCAGCCTGCTATCCATACTTACACAGTTCCTGGGAATTTAATCTTTCAGCTATCTGAACCATAACAAGAATCCAACAACTTCAAAAGACTATTGAGAGGAATGAAAGATACACGGGCAAATAGGCTAGGAAACCAACAAAATATAGAGGGTCATACCTCCTTTGTGGACAGTCAGTTTTCTAATTTAAATACTAACAATAAGACTATACAGGTAGAGTCACAAAACGTTTACAAATGAATGGCAGAAATAATTTCATACTCTTCCAAAGTACAACCTTTGGAACAAAGCTGTAATTCAAAAAAGCACATCAACATCACTAAATATTCTCAGGACGGGGAATGAAAAGTGATTCTGCAGGCAGCACAATCACCAGTAAGACACAAATTAAAATTCTGTATCGAAGCGAAAAGTCTTTTTAAAAATGTAGTGCAATACAAAGGTATCACAATGTTAGCTAACACTGGAGCTGGATAGATGCATGAGTCTCAGAGTCCTCTCTTAGGACATCCTTCCTTACATAATGGGCTATATCTTCTCCAGAAAGTCCAGTTGAAGATGTTGGGAATATCCACATGACCAATCATCTCTTCTGTACTTCAAGTACAGAAGTACAGAAGTACTGTACTTTAAGTACAGAAGAGTCTAAATTGGAAATGGATAACCTGTTCTGCTAAAGCCAGTCCTTGTGCATAGTTTACCCCTTTCTCCCCTGCCTGTCCTTCTCCACGGCACTGAAGGGCCTCTTTATACTCATTCACCAAACCTTTTTATTCTTTGTCCGAGTTGTTTGCCCAAGTCTGCCATTTTCCTTTGTAAAAGCCAGTTTTCTTTTTTTTTTTTATTTAAATAAGTAGACATGGGGCAGGCAGAGTATCCCTGGATGTGGGGGAATGTACAGATCTGAAAGAATGTAAAAGACTGCAAGGACTAGATGATTACAGTTTATGTGATGCAGAATAAAGTGTGAGGGAAAGAAGAGAGTTTCAAAGAAAAAACCTGAAATTAAACAGTGCCTGTCTTTGAAAGCTAGGAGAAATAGTATACTTTGAGGATGAAAGTAGTAAATTTATTCATGAATTTATGTCTTTAGAGAATTTTTATAAAGTAGCTCTCATGAAAGCACCATGGATCCTCCGGCCGCAGAGGAACAGGACCAGATTGATGTGCTAGCCAAAACACGGTGTTTCCTGCGCTCCTGAGTCACACACACTGAAGTGGATTATTGATTCATTGACCCCTGAAAGTGTATTAATTGGTAACACATTTCTCAGAGGTTCCTATCCAAGCACTGATGCGGTCCACGGCTGCTTAACCTATGAGACTTGATGGATTTGCAGCACAGGGTGAGAAAATTTGCAAGCCATCTTACTAACTTCTATGATTCTGTATTTTTTTTAATGTCCTGCTACAAAAGTCTCTGCTGCTGATGGTGAGTCAAGTGCAATTTATCTGGTAAGTTTAGGGTTCAAACTGACAAAGTTTCCCAACCTGCACAAGCTCAGGGAGCCTGGAAATATCACCACTCTGGCTTTACAATGTTCATCAGTGACTACAGCAAAAATCAGCCAATCAAAACCACAAAAGATTTCTTTAGTCAATTTATAAGTTACACTCGCAACCTCCTTAGATCTCAAAGTTACTATGGTACTAAATGTGAATGATGTTTACTTCAAATACAGCCTCCAAGAAATCATTCTCAGGCTTACAAAGCAATTTCTAGCCTCTGTTTTTTGGTATACAATCATTACATGTTTCTTCTTCTCATGTATGCAGTATGTGCTTTATCACAGATTATGTTGCAGATGATCTCAGAAGCAGAGACCTCTCCATCCCCTGCCGGTAGTAGCCTTGTGGCGTAAACTCTCTGACTCATGTAATATTCAGAGGAAAGATACTTCAGCATTTTATCACCTTTCTTTCTCCTGCCTCCGAAATACAGGGCTGCAATATACATATGCACACATGCAGATTTACATCATGGAAGAGCATGAGAACCAACTACAAGTACTGGAAAAATTTCTCTTTTGAGCTGCAGTCAAAGGAGCTAAACTGAAATTTAATAAACACACCTGAAGATGGAGATTGCTTAAATTTTTCTAGTCCCTTAGTCAAACCAAAGTCCTCAATATGCCATTCTCTGAAAATCCCCTTTTTCCCAGAGGTAGTGTCATATAACACAAATGTAGGAAGATTATATTTTTCAAAAACTTTCATCTGTGACCTTTAAATTTCCGTATTGAAATCAGTATACATAGGACAATTATATCAATGAAACAGTCAAGTCAATGCTAATGCTTTGGGAATTCTTGCCGATGGGAAGCACTTTAATTAATTAAAACTTTTCCTACAAACAAAATATAAGGCTCTACATTTGAAGTTTCATCTGGACAAAATTAGTTTTGCCGTGCTAAAAAGAGTGTTACAACCTTTCTATCTGTTGAACCACTTAATTTATTTTCCTTACAAAATATTATTTCAGCTCTACACAGATTAGCTTTCAAGTCTTCCATATCTTGGTTGCTTAACTTTGGATATATTTTTGAGACTACTAAACTCAGTTGCCCCTTGCCTACTACCTTTAAAGTAACAGGAACAAACCACAGCCAGGATCACCTTTCTTATACGTACAGGTGTCTTCAGATGTTAACCACTAGTGCATTTGATTCCTATGTTAAATGACCCATTTAAAACGCTCCTTATCTTTGACTTTCATTTTTTTCTTTCCTGCTACAATACAGTCTATAAAGAGATGATAATACTTGCAAAGCATGTGAAATTGTTCCTCTGCAAGTAGCATACATTTAAATTAAGCATCAAAAGGATTTGTATCTCTGCTTAACTAAATAATAATAGGTTGCCATACAGCAAGTAAAAATCATGCTCTGGATTTTTTTTAATTTTCTGTACATCGGTGAATGAACAATTTTTTTCCTGTTTTCCTTTTACTTTTGGGGAAACTGAGGAAGAATTTTTTTTTTTTTTTTTTCCAGAATACGGCCCAGAGAAGTCACTGTTGTTGCAGTTTGGTATACTCTTTCAGCAATGCCAGGAAAACCTGATCTTCATTTTTTTAAAAAAATCATTATGGGACACTGAAGTTCGCATATTGCTAGTAAAACTGTTGTTAACATTTTTTTTTCTAAAAAGAATGACATGAAACAAAATCATATGACATATAGGTGGAATTCAGCAAATAGCTTTGATTAAAAAGGGGAAAGAATATACTTTTTATGAACATATTTCATTTCCTAAAGAAAATTCTTGTTTTGAAGAAGCCTTTGTTATTTTAAAGTGAAAAAAAATCCAGGCAAATAGGAAGGAAAAAAAAGTCTAAGAAGTAAAATATTTGGGTTAACCAAAATGATGCATTTTTATAACTTAATCCAAGGGAAAGCATTTCTGAAATCTTTTCTTTTTCAAGATTTTCCAGGCAGGAGTGAGGGCAGTCATTAATTGCACATCATTATTCTGTCAATGCTGGAGTCAAAGGCAGAACAGTTCTTACAGACATACACATATTTAATACATATACCAGGAGGAACAGAACTGCAGCAGCAGGGAGCTCAGGCTCGACTGCAAAAGCTGTTAGAGTGGGAAGGTAGATTACAGAGACCTCACTAGGAGCAACGCTGCTGCAGATCTTTGTGGCTCTCAGTACTGCACTCCAGGTTAGCCACAGCATAGGGACAAAACTAACAATAGACAGACAGGACTGTTTACTTTTACCTGAGGCAACAGTCTGAGAGCAATAAAATATTGTCCAACAAGCCTAGGAACAAAAGACTTACCCAGATGTTTTCTCTCTGCTTGGACTCCATACAGGCTTTCTTCCTCCAAGTCACCACTGATATCAATTTCCTTTCCTGGATTCTCAACTTCTAGGCTAATTTTCTTTTCATGATTCTACTCATCACCTTCTAATAAATAAAAAATAAACTGCTTGTGTGAGAAACACAACAGATTTAAAAGGAGGCTCACAGCTGTTTCTTTTTAGGCACTCAAGTTAACCTGCTTAAATTAGGGCACTAGGTACCACCACTGTTTTCTGTAATAGATGAAGAGAGCTAGAGTCTTGTAGGGGATAACTCAGCACGCAGAGGTGAGGATTCCTTTCCTAGCTATAGTGAGAATGTGGAAACTGGAGCTGGGCATTGTAAATACCTTTTTTATTTCCCTGCACATTTTTATCATTTTTCTTCTTATGCATGTTTATTTTTTTACCCTGTAAGGCTCTCTGAGAGGAATTTATAGTTTTTCAAACTATGGCTCTGTGTGTGTGATTAAAACTCATAACCTGGGCTACAGCAGAGTGATTTTTTACTCTCTAGAGAGAGGACTATGGGTGCAAGCCTGATACAATTTTCTGACACCAGTAGGATGTGGCCAGGTGCTGTTCCTGCAGAGTTGAAAGGCATTACTTGAGGCAGTCAAACCTTAGTTGGACTTCCGTAACAGGTTGCTAAACAATTAAATACATTCGAGTTAAAGGGGCATTATTCAAGAAGTGTTAGCATGTAGTACATGGAATAAAACTTTGGTTGGTGGTTTGGTGAAGAATAAAGTAGCATGTGATAGCAATTTTTCTGTGGCAATAAGGTACACAAAAGGATGTTACAGAAGTCCTTTAAATGCTGTCCACTACAACAATACTCATTAAAATAACCATGAAATTTCATCAGATGGATTGCTCAACTTATATGTCATTGACTCTGTTATAATTATACTACTTTAAGGCAACAGGGAGGGGTTTATCCCTGTAATTTTTTTAATGTAAGTGATCACTAGAACTTCCTAACATCTGTTTTTCTCATTTTCATAGTTTATATGGTTGGCAGGTACATGATGACATTTGTGTAATCTAAACATACAATATCACTTTTATATGTTCATTGTAAACCATGTACGTCGGCTTATTTGTAAATCTTCCCAGACAACTTTGAAAGTATGCTCTAATTGCTGAGGATTACTAATAACAGATTGCCAAAGTTGTCTGAAGTTAAAACCAGTACAGATTATAGTGATTTATAGTGAAACTGCCACTTGTATCTGTCAAGAATAAAAATTTAAGACTTCTATCACCAGTCCTTCCTGCAATGCACAAAGGCAGTTCAGTGTTAGCGACTAAAAAGAGGTTGCAGCATAGGCAGAGAAGGAAAGAATTTGGGGTTTTTCTTGTGATCCCCCACTCACAGGTACATTAGTTGATGTGATAAATAAACACTGTAGCTCAAACAACCAAATCTTTACATGGGCATCCAATGTCTTTTTTACTACTTTTTTTTTTAATTCCAGTGCCCAGTTAAAACTGTAAAAGCTATTATGGATCCTAGAGCTAGTTACAAACTCATAATCTTAAAATTTTGAAGCAGAACAGGTGAATAAGCTTAAAAGGATAGTGAATTATTCACTTGTTTGGGTAAACAGATCTAATAAATACCTATAGTTAACAAAATGTAAGACAATTTGGTTCTTCTGGGTTATACTACCTTTTCCTAGGTACCTCTGTTTGATTACAAGGTTCTCTGATGTCCCAGGAATTTTTTTTTCAATTTCATAATGCTCTAAAGTCTCTTAAGTTTTCCCAACCCTTCCTCTTCTTTCCTAATTTTCTCCTTCTTTAGGATGTTTAGCATATTTGAACAGTGCAAGTCGGAGTGAGAAGTAGCCTTACGGAAGAAGTGTTTGGGTAAGAAGGGGCTCCTCATATTTGTTGGAACCAAGATGTCTATTTCCACTTCATAAGGAAGGATTTGACTGCAGCTGAACCTAGTTGCAGAAGCTGAGGAAAGAAAGGGCAAAACTTACTGCTGCCAATTCTGAAAATGTGTGGAGCACTTTCAAAAGATGTATTGCAGAGATGACAGCTACTACCTCTTTTCTGTAACTTTTCCTACTCATGTATGCAAGCACTTTTTGTATTGTGGAGTTGCAACAGTAATGTACAGCAAAGAATCAAACTACTGAGGCCCTGATGTTACTGTGGAGTCATTCCAGGGCTTTATGGAATACAGCTTAAGCCACTAGGTGGAGAAAATATCAGACTAACCATAAGGCTATGGTTATATTTTTCAGTTGTTTCCACCCAATTGGTGAAAGCCCTTGCAGAAGGGTAGAATCTGGCTTTCCTCTTCAATAAAATTTTTACTCTTATGTTTATGTGATCCTAGGAAGCACTCGGGGCATGTGACTTGCTTTGCAGATCCAAGAACACAGTTGCCTTCTCATTGCAAGGGGTAATATTTATTGCCGCAAAAAAGTCATATTCACAACTTAGGAAATTAAAATATTTCGAGTGACTCAGAGCCTTTTCTCATGTTATTGAGCTCAATGCCCAGTGATGTCATTTTGTACCAGCGGAGGACACCATTAATTTGTGGTGAATATCAGACAGTTAAGTTTCTACACAACTGGTAGTTGACCATTTTGCTACCCTCTGTATGCATATTTATGTCAGGAAAGATGAGTGCAAAATGTTTTCCAAATTGGTTATATCTGCTTCTGTTCAGTGAAAAGACAACATGAGTTACACTGCTATGATAAATCTAAATCACTGTCAGAAATCAATTCCTAATAATTTTTTTTCAGTTATTTTTCCCAAACCTCATATTTCTCCTTTTATCTAAATCTCCAATTTGGCTTCCTGACAACTAGTAAGTTTTGACAAGTAAGTTAAAGCATCATGCTTTTCATGTACAATATGTCTGAAAAAGGTACTCATAATCTCTTGTGTTATATATTTTAGAATCTCAATTTAAATGCAGATTTTTAAAGTCCCCAGTTAGGCATCCATGAGGAATGTCTCTCACTCTAATAAAATACCAATAGTGCAAATATTTTGGATTCAACATTTTCTTCCAGAGACTGAACATAGTTAATAGGGAGTCCTGAAGAGGATAAAGTTTAATGGATTATTTTTTTCAGGTAATACAGTAATTCTCCAAGTAGGCTTATTTCAATATAACAGAATTTCAATATACTTACTCACAAAGATGTTAATACATTTCAGCTAATGCCCAAGTTATTTTTCCTTTTGTCATCTAAATTAATATTTACCTGCACAGTAACTCTTAACCAACAAGAGCTCCTGCTGTAGATGGAAAGCCCAAGACAGTCAAGGTGCAATAAAGTAAATTGCAATGTTTCACACAGCCCTAGAGCTAACAAAGGTGTTTGTATTGACTACGTTGAAACATATTATTTGGCTGACTAAGTATAATGCTAGTCTTTATAGGCCTACTCTGCAACTGATTGGGAATGGTAGCCTCTTTCAGAGCAGGAACCAATTCTAGGAAGCTAAGGCAAGCCAGTCAGATAACTTAACTGAATAAGATGGTTTCCTCTGACACTTAAGATGGCACCTTCTAGGAATGCCTTTGCTGCATTGAATGCATATATATACATATATTCCAAATCACCTTGAACTCCCATAAGGCAAGTAAGTGCATATCTATTTGTGAATTTGCAGTTTGGGATTTAAAAAAAAATCCCCCAAAAATATTTAATAGAAACTGGAGTTAAATAGATCTTCATTTTAGAAAACTGTATAACAGTTATGAGATCCCAAGGAAAGACTCTACAGCAAGGCTGAAAATTTCTCACTGTTAATTCTTGTTTAAGCAATTGAATTACCCTCTAAAACAACCTTGAAATCAAATACCTTTCATACAATGGATTGCTGAGCTTATCTACAGAGCATGGAAAGAAGGCAAACTAATGTGAATTTTATTCCTTTTATCATTAAAGCCTAATGAAGGGACACACTGAAAAATAACAAAAAACAGCCTTTTAGCACCTGTTTCTCTGCAGCTGTCATAACTGAGTTGATAAGAAGCAGAGGACTTTTGTATGATGACCTGAGCATGTCAGAAGATATACAGACATGTCTCAGAATAGGAAGGCTTCTTTCCCTTTCCATTTGGCTGTGCTCAGTCTCAGACTAGCCCACTGAAGTACTGCTGCCATTGTACAGGAACAAGGAGCAGCAGTGATGGACCCAGATCACTGCACAAAGCCAATTATTCAGGCAACATGAACTTGTTCCTGGCCTCAGAGAAATGAATTTAAGGCAATATCGGACAAATGACTGCTGACAGATAGGGATGCATAGCAACATATGAGGAAATATCACTCAGCATGGTGATCAAAAGGGAAGTAGCCAAATGTTCCTCTAGTCTCCCTGAGGCCAGAGCTGTTTTACTGAGAAGGCTGAGGGAGATAATGAGACACTGAGATGCTTACGAAGAGCTCCTCTTGAATTTGATATTTGGCTCTGCTCGTCCTCTTAACACATTGCATTTGCTTAGCGCAGTTCCCTAGGTTTTTTGTTGTGTGTGTGTCTTAAGTGGATGTTGTTTAAATTGGTTTAGAGAGAATACAAATCCTTCAACATCATTAAGTTCAAACAGTTTCAGGGAACTCCAGACCATAGCAATGAATATGACATGAAGCCTCATCTTAGTCCTTGAGAGAATGAGTCATTTATCCATTCTGTACTCTATCTCAAATGACTCATCAGCAATGGAAGTCCTCATTGACATTAATCGTAGGATGCCCAGACCATCCTTCCTCTATCTCTCACTGTCACTAACTTCGTTTCTGCTCATCTGGGGCAGCATCTAATACAGTTAACTTCTTGTGGTAGATAATATTTTTAGGGGTATTTTTAACCCCACTGATGATGACCATTAATGTCATAATGTCATATCACAACAGCCAGGGCCACATCCAGCCATCTTATCTCAGTTTGTATTTTCCTATTTCTTAAATATTTCTTATTATAGTATACACTTTTTTTCAGAAGTGTTCTGGAATATTTTTTTTTATTCTCTTATGGTGATTTATTTATTTGTAGAACTGTCAGGCTTATTTTTTCATGGGTCCACATCATTTAATTTCTAGGTTTGTTAGGAATATTTTTCCTTGTAAGCTCTAGACCATTTTTCAAAATTGCTTTCAACTTCCAGATTTAACCTGATATCGTTGTAATAGTTTGCTTAAAAGAAAATAACCTCTAGTATTCTATACATCAGCTCCTGTCACAAAACTAAGAACTAAACTAAAAATAATTTGTTTTTCTTCACTTCTAGCCTTACCTAAACCCCACTCTCAAATGTCACACAGTTCAACCTTGGTATCATAATACCTGAGAGCAATATGCTGTTACAAAGGTAGCTTGTGTGGGAAGCAAGTTTTGTTTGCTGTAGTGTGAGCTAGTCCCCAGGAGGTGCCAAGCACATCTGCATTCCACTGCAGTCACCCACAAACGCAGGTGCCCTGCAGTTACTCTGATATTTAGGATCCAATTTTGCTGTAGCACTAATGCTTCCTTTCCATGAGATTGGAGAAAGGATGTTTTCAAATCCTGTCCTAAGACTTCATGCCTGCTCAGGTGTTTGCCTGTGATTTTTCATTCCTATTATTGTTACTCTTTTTCTGTTTTCTAATTTCATCTGAAACATGCAATGACTTTAATTGAAATCACCAGGCAGAGTGGATTTGGATGATTAGAAATTCTTCATGGTGCAGTACCTTAATCCTCTTTGAAAACAGCAATCAGGGCTCCATGCAACTAAGAAATTGTGAAAAACAAAGCAGCAAGGAGAATTTTAATCACACTGCACAGAATTATTTTACAGTGCAGCATGTTGTGTTTAAAGTGTAATTATACAAATGTATAAAGGTGAAAATCAATTGCCCCCCCCCCTTGTGTCAATTCTATTAGATTTTCTTTATAAATAATTGTGGATTGTTGGGGTGGGATGAGGGTAGAGTATTATTCTGAGACTAACAAGAGTCTCCACCTTATTCTTAGCTCAGAAACTCCACGGGAACCAGTTCACACACTCTGCTGTGTGGCTTTTGTTTGTGTACACGTAGACAATCAGAAAGGGTAAATCTGATCAGATCATACTCTGAGCTCTATTTGAAAGTTCTTTTTATATTGTCTTCAGAGTGGAAGACTGGAGACCAGAATGAATTCTCCAGATGCTAGGGAAAAAAAATCAGCTATACTGTATTAATACTGTTTACAGGTCTTTCAGCTGAGTGCTATTCATCTTGCTGAATCTTTGGAGTGCTCAGCAAGACCAGGTAAAACAACCACCACTAGTTACAGAGAAGAAAGAAAAATAAGTCACAACACCTCAGTTCCTTTTTACATCCAGTCCCTGAATCCCTCAATACTTCTGAGCAATTTTTAAAGTTTCACCTCTGCTCTTATGAGACTAAGGGATGATTTCATTAAGGCTACTTTTGTATACAATATCCTTTTTTCAGCTACAAGCATTAAAGCCCTTCTACCTGCCTAAGTTCCACTGAAGTCCTACTGACTGAAATGACCTCTATATAGCTTAAAAAGTAAGCTGAGAAGGTACCCTTTCTCCTTTATTAGAATCATAGAATCATTATTGCAGCTTTCCTAATGTTTTCTATTTCTGTAGCACTCAAGTTCTAACACAAACTAGGAGTCGTGTGTATATGTATCTTCCGTGTGGTTTCTGGTATTCCAATGTTACTTTACTCTGTCCTGTCACTTGAGCTACTGGAGCTTGCTGCCAAGGGCAAAGATGAAATGTATGGCAAACACTGTGTTCCCAGAAGCCTTCTGGATTTTCCAGACAGCCTGCCAAGCACAGCAGCTTGTGTAAACTGACTTTGTACTGGATTCTAACTGCAATAAAATCTTCAAGTTTGAAAACTCCCTGGAAAGTGGGACTGTAACACTCCTCTGGAATGCTCCTTTCCAAGACTTCTTGAAACACAAGCCAAGACCTTCATATAACCACAAAGCTATCTTCATTTTCAGTAAGTCACAAGCCCATCATTTGTCATTGCCTCAGAAAATGCTGAAGGGGTGAGTCCTAGTGGTGTGGAAAAAGGGGACCACAAATGTACTTAAGAAACATTTACTTATTAGAAAAGCTCCAGGAATACAGATACTTTAGCTACTTTAATCTACAATTTTTAATTGTTCAGGCTGTAAACACAAGATTTCACCTTCTGCTGCCTTTTACACCAGTCACTCCATCATTGTGCAATGATTAGGGGACCCAGCTGGAATTCAGGAGAGCTAGTATTATTTTTTCCCTGATTTATCCATGGTCTCTGAGCAAGCCATTTAGTTTTACATGCAAAAGCATTTAAGCTTCTGAATTTGGCATATCTACTTCTGTTAGTACTCCTTTGCAATATAAGGATTTTAAAGAGCCCCTTCAGCTGTCATCTAAATAAGGAAATTTCTAAATTTTTATGCTTTTTAACAGCAAATATCCAAGTTATCTGTACAGTTTTTTGTATCCTACATGCTTATTGCTCTTCCCTTGATTTTTGAAGTAGTCAAGCACCCAAACTCATAGTTGTGCCCAGATCCCATGTACTGGATTGGCCCTCAATGCACACAAACCACAGATGGCAGCAGAGACGTGCTCTCCTCCTCAGCAGCCTTCCTTCCACCTTACTTGGGATGTGAGGGCTTGTTTCTAGAGGATGGTCTGATCTAGTCTGTGAATGGCCCCCATGTTCCAGGCCATCAACCATCAGGTAACCTGAGGTTGGTCCTTACCCCGTTTGAAAATATTCCAGACAGAAGAATATTTGAGCATTTGCTGGCATTTGAAAGCAAGCCAATGACCCTGTAGCCTGTTAAGAGATGCTCAATTGTAGCTCCAAGAAAGCTGTACAAAGTGACCCTGTGAAAGCATTGAGGCATTACTCAGTAGCATGCCAATGTCCTAATGGTCAAAAAGGCAAGCATCATGAATTTGAATTGATTTGGATTTAATTTGGGATAAAAAAGAAAAATCACTGAAACTACTGGGATAGCTGGGGAATTTTCCAGGGACTCAGAGGCCTTGGATTTAGTCAGTTTTCCAGTACGTCCCTAATTAAATGAAATATTGTTACATCAAGGACTGAGACTTATGTTTCAGAAATGCTGGACCATTTTGACACTCTTCCACATAGGTGTCCTATCTTGTTTTCCAAAACCCTGAAGAAGATTTAGGACTTCCATGGAAAGCAGAAGTTTATCTGCATTGCAACACACGTTATAACTTTGAATATAAGAGTATCTACTCAAAGAATGGCTATTGGGCACAAAAGAGTTGAAGTAGGAAGGGATCAACTGAGATCACCCAATCTAACCCCACTGCTTAAGCAGGATCACCTGCAGCATGCTGCCTGGGGTCATGACCAGTTGGATTTTTAGTACGTCCACAGATGAGACTCCACATAATCTCTGGGCAGCCTGTTCCAGTGTTTGGCCACTCTCATGGTAAAAACACATTTTCTTGGGTTTGGATTGAATTTCTTTGTTTTTCAATTGTGTCCATTGCCAGTTGTCTTAGAGCAATCTGTCATTTCATCTAGTGGCTGACACAGCTCTTGGGCCAATAAACCTTGACAGGTTTATTTAGCTATGGTGCTCATTACTGGAGTTGGATTAGCTGCACTTCTTGTTGTAGGAGTTGGAATAGTGGCAGGGCTCGTTGCCAGAGTTGAAGTGGGGGCAGTGCTCATTGTAGGAGCTGGAGCAGCAGCAGTGTTTGTTGGTGGGGCTCATGGGGTCTGAGTAGCTGCAGTGTGTGTTGCAAGGACTTGCAGAGTACAAATAGTTGTGATGCATGTCCTGCATGTTGTAAAACCTTGCTGAGTCTGGATAGCTTCAGAGTGTGTCTACGGCAGCACACACTCTATGAGTTGAGGTGGCTGCTGGACACCAATACCAGCACCAATATCTAATCTGACACCACACAATCAAGAGAATGAAAATAAATTGAATGATCATGACAATGACAAGATTTTGATTGTAATAACCATATCCACTATCCTCACAATTTCATGGAATTCCAAAATCTAGCTGAGTCAGATTAGCGTAATGGGGAGAAGTATAACTTCCCTAGGTAAAACCAAAAGTCTTCTTAGCAATAAAATCCACTATGTGATGCCTGTAGTACATAGACGCATTTGCTGCCTAATTCAGCACAGCATAAATCAGTGATAAACACCACAGCAAAGTGGTGGCTTTCACCCAGTGCCTGGAACTGATAACTTTCAGAACAAGTAAACGATAACAAAATGCATACAGCATGTAAGGGAACAATACAGCATTACACTCTGAAGCAAACTCTAAAAAGACATGAAATAATGCTACTCTCAGAAATGACATGATTTAAATGGTCTGCTTTAATTTTCAACCCTTAAAGACTCTCAGGAAAAAAGTCTGATACTCTCTCAACCAAGTGAACCAGAATTTGAACTATTCAGTCAATCTATCAGAGCTCCAATTGAGCCCCACATTGGGCACCAATAAATCTGTCAATGTTTAGAGCTGGGCTAGCCACTGGATGAATGACAGGTTGCTCTCTGTTAGCCATTGTCCCTTCCCAAAGGGAAAGAGAAAGGGAATAAAGGGAAGAGACTTACGGATTAGAAAACTAAACCAGCTTTAATAAAAGTAATAATAGTACCATGGAATATATACAAATATGTACAAAAACCAGTATTGAATCCAACCCCCCTGATAGCAATTGCATCACCATCCTCATTGATGCGGTGGAGTAGGCACAGGGGAAGTCCCAGGATGGACACAGCAGCAGGTGGGGACTGTATTCAGGAGATGTATTCTGTAACTGGATGTAGAAACACATGGGTCAGGACTGAAGGCAGAACTGACAGAGTCCTCCTTGGACACTGGCCATTGAAGAAGAGAGCTTAACCCTCATGATCCCTCAGCTCTATACTGAATATGACATATATGGGATGGAATACCTTGTTGGTCAGTTTAGGGTCACCTGTCCTGTTCACTCCTCCCCGCAGGTGTGGTCTTTTACTTTCTGCACCCCCTGATGTGGTACACAAGCGCTAGCAGTGACCTTGGTCTGCATACTGATCCTTGGTAGTAACTCTAAACATCAAGCGTTATCACTGCTAGAAGCAGACACTGTCTGCAAAAATATGCCGTTATACTTCAGGAAGTGCAGTTACTTAGAAGAGACGCAGCTGAAAAGTAAAATCACTGAAGAGAATTAAGTTCTGCTCTGTCTCAGACCAGGCAATCCCTGTCACTGGGCACTACAGAGAAGAGTCTGTCTGCCTCATCTTCATTCCTTCCTATCAGATATTTATACTTGCTGATAAGATCCACCCTTGAACCTTCTCCTCTCCAGGTTATTGCTAAATTAATGCTTGGTCTACTGACCTACCATGGAAAAATCTTGTTTCTAGTTGTGCTTAATTTTCTGAGGAGTTTGGGAACTCCTCTGAATCCCAGAAAAACTCCTTAAATGTTTGATAAGCAGGATAAAGAAAACTACAAGCCTCAACGGTAGCCTATGGAACTCTCTAAGCACTTTTCTAGCGCTTTGAATCTTGTTCTTGGTCAGCTCTTCTTTGAGACAAACCTGCAACAGAAATGGCATGTTGAGTCTAATAAACCTCTGTGTGTATATCCTTATTTATATACTCAAGATCATCAATAGCAAAAGGCTCATAATTTCATTGAAAAAAAATGTAATTACATTTTTTAAGTATTCCATGAACTAAACAGAAACAAAAACATATTTGCTATAAATATTTTATCTGTCTCTACTTGGTTGAGAAATCAGAAATAGTAAGAAGTGCTGAAAGAAGCATATTCTATTTTATTTTAAGCTTCAATATATGCTGGAGTGCTACACAACAGATGGCAGATAGCTAGAGATAGAGCAAAGAAAATGTACTATAGACTTTACTAAATTTCTTGGCAAAATCAATCACAGTAAGCACAGAATTTGATCCCACAGTTAAAATGGGAATTAGTGTCACCCACACATACAGTGTCATGGTCCACTGGATCATCCATCTCTTGATCCAGAACCACCAATATGCTCTCACTGACTTCAGTTAGCTCTGGGGATAAACAATTCTGATGAGCAGTCCAGAAGTGAAATAATGGCAAAATATTATCTGCAACTGGTGAAACAGAGAACACAAAAACCTGATCAAAAAATAAAAGGGGATTGCAATAGCTTTGTCCATACTGGGCACATTTGCTACTGGAAAGCTGGAAAAGAAGTCCATCAACTATAGTAAATTGACTTCCACTCTCAGTTATAGAACATAATTTTGAAATAATTGGACTGGAGCCATGCTTTTTTTATCCATGTGTCTGAAACCTGAATCTCACCAATTTTGTTTACAGGTGGACTGCAATTGTGCTGTCTGTTAGAGGCATGGTACGGTGTCTACTATTGCTCATTGAGGCAGTCAAACACATGGTTTAACATTTTTACTCTCCAGGTATCTTACCTGGTCTGAGACACTATAGATGAGTACTTATTTAAAGTGAAGGCTATATTTATTCCTCAGCAAAACTGTGACTAAATTCCATTACAATTATAACCTCAGTATCAGCATGGGTGTAACTCATGAGAGACCTTCATTGTGTCTGAGAGTGTAGCCTCTTAGAACTGACATGGAAAAAGTTCAGTGACTAAGAAGAGAGTTAATTGAAGGGCAGGTAGCAGGGATAAAAGAGATAACTGAGCAGTACTGTATTTTCATTTTTAACCAGCAGGAAAAACTGCAAATGAAGCAGTTGTGCTGTGAAGTAAACACAAGCTGGGGAGCAGCAGAGAAAGAAAAAAAATGGACCTGGATGAAATTATTTTGTTTTCATAAAAAAGAAGCTTTTGTTATTTTATCCTGATGTCATCTTTTATGTAGAACATCTATGTATTTCATTTCCAAAGGTTTTTTTGGACCAAAAAGCCCCAATATTCCACAACAAAAAATTGCAACATTACTAGACTGTATAGTTTGGGAAGAGAGGAAGTTCCAGTTGAAAAGTCAGCAAAACAGACAGCTTTTAAACACATTTCAACAACAAAGAAGAAAATCAGTTCCAGTATACCTACTAGCCATAGAAAATAAACACAAAAAAATCCTGCCAACCTACAGTCTTCATCTGTAAAGGATATTTATTAACACCAAGATGTTTAGACAAAGAGCAAAGAAACTTACAACATCTGAAGCTTTCCCAGTTTTTGGCAGGGCGAAAAGGACTATATATAAGTGCCCTTGAGTTTTATATTTGAAGTCTTAAAACTGAGCTAAAAGTGTGGCTACGTGTGTTCTCTAGGAAGCAGTAATATGATTAGGTGCTTAGTTATCTCTTCCCATTATGTGCCCTGCCTGGTAGCTGTAGTTCACAACAGCTTGTAGACTTGTGGAGCTGTGATCCAGATTTTTTAAATGTTTCCACATCTAACACTCAGGGAATTAGTATGAGGCATCTAAAAGCTTTTGAAATGTGTCCCATACACATTTCCAACTGTATTGCTTTGCCATCTCACAAAACCTGCCTGCACAGAAAGGGGAGAAGTGTAGCTTACCTACTGAAAGCAAGTGCAAAATCCCCAATCCTTCAAACAGGCTGTCAGGTTTTGTTGTTTCTCTCCAGGATACAGACAGAGGCACCTGCGGGCTTTGTGAGTGTGGGACCAGCAGGAAGGTCCCCAAAGATTGAATCTCTTTCATGTGTCTGAGCAACCTTGACCTTTGCAAATGCTAACTAATGGGGAAAACCTTAAAGGCTGTTCTGGAATAGGATGATAATTACAGAATTAAACAGCTAAAGTGGAAAAGCACTGCTTTTCCCCATCTCAGTGCCCTCTTCTCAGCCTTCACTCCCTGGCAGCACTCAACAGAATGCCTGAAAACTCTTTCAAAACAAAAGATTTTCCAGTGAAATGGTAGCCCAGTGGTAGCAGTGAACACCACTGTTAAAGAAATTGTTCATATAACAGATAAAAAGAGTGTTAGGTTTCAGGACAAACAGAGTTTGTTGTGGCCCCCGGGGGTGAAGGGGAGCAGTGTAGAGCCCCAGCTGCCAGGGCTGCAGCCAAGGATGGAACAGCAGCTTTGCTCATTGCTTGCCAGAATGCTTAATCACACTGGCCAAGCCACCACTGTCAACTGGATGTTAAAACTACAGTGAGTCTTTAATGTAACAACGAGTAGGTTAACACACATGCAAAGCTGTTAGAGAAGAAGAAAGTGCTGTTGGTCTTTTTCAATACCCAAGTCCTACTTGTTTGAAGTAAAACTTTGGGGGAAATATGGTTTCAGTCTAGACCTCACGAAGTTCTGGTTATCCTCATACTTCAGCAGAAGACTGGTGCTGGTGGATGAAAAACCAGATATGAGCCACCAATGTGCAATCACAGCCCAGAAGGCCAATCACATCCTGGGCTGCATCAAAAGAACTGTGGCCAGCAGATCAAGAGAGGTGATTCTACCCCTTTACTCTGCCCTGGTGAGACCTCACCCAGAGTATTGCATCCATTTCTGGAGCCCCCAGCACAAGAAGGGTGTGGACATATTAGAGTGTGTCCAGAGGAGGGCCACCAAAATGATCAGGGGAATGGAGCATCCCTCGTATGAAGACAGGCTGAGAGAGTTGGGGCTGTTCAGCCTGGAGAAGAGAAGGCTCTGGGGAGACCTTATACTGACCTTCCAGTACCCGAAGGGAGCCTACAGGAAGGCAGGGGAAGGTCTATTTAAAAGGGTTTGTAGTGATAGGACAAGGAGCAAAGGTTATAAGCTAGGAAAGGATAGATTTAGGCTGGATATTAGAAAAAAGTTATTTAACACGAGGGTTAAATCCAGATCACCGGAATGGGCTGCCCAGAGAGGTGGTGGGGGCCTCATCCCTGGAGTCATTCAAGGTCAGGCTTGATGGGGCTCTGAGCATCCTGACCTAGGTAGAGATGTCCCTACTCGAGTAGGGAGGCTGGACCAGACAACCTCTAGAGGTCCCTTCCAGCCTAGAACATTCTATGATTCTAAGACGAGGAACAAAGCTTGATGCCATGGTTAATAGTAAAGTTGTGGTCTTTGCTTCCTTCCATAGGCTGGCCTATACATGCTATATTCTATGTATTGTTTCCCTGCACTTATCCTTTCAGTGATCCTTCACCCTCTCACACCTCTGCTCCTCCTTTTTTCCCTTTTTTTTCCCATCCCATTTCTCTGCCTCCTATCTCCATCCCTAGGTGCCACATGCTAACTGCTCTATTGCTGCCCTCTGATATACACTTGCCTTTTCTCCAGCAGAGCCAAGAAATTATATCCACTGATTGTTTAATACAGGGGTGTTCCACTTACTGCTACTCATCACAAGAACTCTCTGAGTGTGAAAAATATATACAAGCTGAATAGAAAGAGCAATGATGCTTCTCCCAGCCCACCAAGAAAATAATTCAGCTGAGTCTTTGTTCTGCTTTTCTTTAATTATGGCAAAACATTAATTATTTCAGTCCATTTTCTCAGCAAGGCCTGAGTGTGTGGAAAGGGATATAATTGTGAGAAAACCCAGCATTAGGAAAGTATGAGATGCATCCACAGTCATGACTGTAACTAAAGCATAGCTCAAATTGAGCATGCATTTATGGGCTTTCATAGAATTTGGGACTGGGACATGGTGGTGGGTGCGTTAAATACATGCTTTTGTATAAATGCTTCATAGAGATAAGATCCTCTTTTAATTAAGTGTAGCTAATTAAAGTAAACAGCAGATTTCAGGCTGCAGAGTTTATCTCATTTGCTGCACTGAGACAAAAACACCCGAAGCCTTGCTGCACTAAGACTGTACAGCAAAGTAAAGATCCCAGGTCAGCTGCTCCAACATTTTTCCAGACATATTCATAATTTGATCTCTGTGTGTACCTAATAGGGATCAGGTTTGGAGGCAAACAGGAGCATGTGTAGATTGGAGGCTAGGAAAGAGGCATAGTCTATTTCTTTGCAAGAGGCAGACAGTCAGGATTAAACAAAAGGGAAATCAATTCTGCTACAAAAATGGCTTGTGACATTTCCTTTTCCTGTGGGAAATGAAAAAGTGATAAATGCTCTAGTACTGCTAAAAACTGTTTCACCAACTAAACCGTGTATCATTTCCTCAGAGAATCAGGCATTTCTCTTAATCTGATACTATAACAAAAAATAATTTGGTAACATCTAGAAAGAGAGAATGAGAAAAGCATTGCTAGAAATTAAGCACAAAGCTCGAAACCGACAGATAATTATTCTCCTACTTTTTCAAATCTTCCCTATATTAGGGCACATTTAAAACATGGTGTTATCAGGACATTAGGATATGGAAATAGGAGGTAAGCAGTAGTAAGACTTCTAATGAATGGTGGTCTAGCACTTTTTGGAAGACCCTTGCTCACTTCATTGCCCTCTTCTACTCCACGAGCAACAGCAGCCATAACCTAAGAAAGGAGAGCATCTGGAACTTAGAAGACATTGTTGCCTGCTCTCCATTGCTTACCACAATCCATTCTGTGCCCCATGGCCACCTACACTTTTCCCTTGCACAATCTGTCCCTTGCCTCTGTCATTAAATATTTCCCTGATGACAGAAAGAACTGAAGTGGGGGCTCTGGGCAGCCTGAAGAGGTTATAAAGAACAGGTGGAGAAAAGCTCCAAAGAGAGAAACATGTCCTGTAAGTGCTAAAGATGCTCACTTCAGCCCTGCCTTAAATTAAGAGCTTTAAAAGGGGTTTAATCCCTCCACCTCAGTTCCAGATGTGTATGTTGTGCATAATAAACACTCCTTAACTCGCTGAGATGTTACACAGCTAAATCCATGAAGGAATGTAGAGATCCAAGTTAATTGAGTGAGGACATCATAAAAAAGCCCCAAGGAAATAAATAGTTGGAGGAAGGGAAGGAAGAACTCAAAGTACCCCACCAGGCAACAAACTACAAAAAGTAAAAAGTTAGTGTTAGGTCCAGTCACTGAATAAGCAATTTTTTACTTCTTTAGGATTTCCCATGGAAACGAATCTTACTTCTAGTACCAAAATTCATAAAGTCTTGTTTCTTCTGGATTTATGGACTTTTTAACTGGACTTTCGATGGACTTTTTAACTGAATGATAGCAACATTTTCTTTTATCTCCATATATAACTGTATTATGAAGTGGATGTAACCCATTTTCCCTTCTCTCCCCCTTCCAAGTGCCCTTCAGCAAAGTAGGAACAAAAGAAACCATGTCTTTGTCTACTTAAACATCTCAAGTATGCGGCTAAAGTAATCTATTTCCCCTATGTTATCTCCACTACCCGCATGTATATGAGCAGCGACAGCCAAGGGAATAGAAACTCATCCAGGACAATGTTACAAGTGTTTATAAGTAAATGTTTCTTATCCTCTAGCACCCATTATTCTGCAAATCTACCAGAACATAATTGCTTTTGAAACCTCTATAACTGGAAACTGATTGAAATTCCCCACTGGATATGGAAGTTTTTAGGAGGTGATATCACACTCTGGTAGAGTGATTTCCTAAGCTTTGTTTCCATTGAAATTAGCATGAAAATAGTGAGTGGTTACCTAAGAAGGTGTGATGTAATAATGCATGTACACAAAGAAAAGAAAAAAAAAATGAAATCAGGTTTTCTTTGGCTTTTGAGTCTTTGAAGTCTTTGCAACCTTAATATTAAGTTACTACCTTTTGAATATCTCTTTCTCCCTAAATATATTTAGAATATATATAAACATACTTTGCTTAAGTGTATATAATTCTATACACACATATTTCTATGCAAGACAATACAGTCATTTATATATTTACACAGATGGAATTTTACCCACTGGATTATAGTATTTGATTTTATTATTATTTATGCAGCTGGGCTAATTGTTCTTCAAAAAGCTATTAATACCCAGCTCTGATCTATTATACTTCCAGGAAACACTTCAGTGCAAAAAAATAGGCTTTAGCTTTACTGCTGTTGCCTGGTGTAACAGAAGTCCTGTTAATTGCAAACTGGGGATTCCACTATGAAGATTTCAATAATTGTAGTATCACTCGGGAAGTAAGTAATAAATCTTCTTTGTAAAAGCAGCTTAAGTGACAATTGCTCATCTTTACATACAGAAGAGGTCTCTGCATGACATGAAGTAGTGTGTTATTGCAGTCAAAAAGCCTTCTGCAGAAAGCTTGGGGTTTTTCTAGCCTATGAGGAAAAGACAGGTAAGTGACTATAATGATCAACATTCATTATTTAAGTGGTTTAGGTGGAAGCTGCACTGCTCAGACATTTACAAAGATAAAACTGACATACAATTACCAGTCTCAACTGAAACTGATGAAAAGGGTGTGATTGATATCAGACCGGGATGCATGAGTAGGAAAGGGCAGAACTGGGCTTGAAGCTCCATGCAGTTATCAGAATACGCAGCAGCAATTTAAAATTGTAAAAGTAGAACTGGACAAAAGCAGGATTTTTCAGTGCTTACAAACCTGGACTGTCTTTTTTTTCCACTTAGCTTTTTTTCTTTGTCCATTGAAATGGTCAGACAAAATACTGTTTCCACATATTAGAAACAAAAGTCAAGGAGGCAAAAGGATAAAATTACAAAACTGCCAGGGGAGCTTACATGTGGATGCCTAAATTTAGACACTCTTTGCTACTTACATAACAGAGTAGGTAAAATCCTATGCACCACTGAAGGCCCATTCAAGTTCTTTTTTAAGGGTTTTGGTGTAATTAACACAATGAGCATTTTGCTCCACTTCCCTCTAAGTAAATTTTCTCAGTAGTGATATAAGGGTGAACTTATTCATTAAGCACTCAGCAATCCTCTTGTAGTTCCGTGAAATGTGTGTATTCCTTTCAGGGGTCAGGGATAGGGAAGGGGAGAAAGACTAATAAAAGAAACATGATGGGCCAAATTTCTACTGGCTACCCACTGAATACAATGTAGAATTTGTCCTGATGACTTGTAATGACTTGTAATATTTCCAATAACTCCAAATTTTACAGTTTATTTTAATCTTAATACATCAGGGAAAAAAATACCATGCAAGTCAGAACAATGCTTAAAACTGTAAATGACAACTTTAAAAATCTTGTAGTGGATTAGTGAGTATTAAAGCTTTGTGCTAGATAGGTTGTTCTATTTTTGATGAGATGCATCTGAATTAATATTAAAATAGGGCAATGTAGTTGAAATAACAAAGCTAGTAAATTTAAGAGCCATTTCCTCCAGCACAGTGTAGTTCTGGCTGCACTGTGTGTTCTGGGGATGAAAGCAAACCTGTAAACCAGACCAGCTCCAAACTGGGAGAACAGGCAGATGTCTCAAAGTTTCTTCCATCCCTCTTTCCACTTGTGCTTCTAAGCGAGCAATGGTGGCAGACTTCTTCAGAACAATTTCTTACAGCCTTACTCCAGTATAGACATTGGTTATCCTAAACACATATTTATTTTTAGGCTTCAGTTAAACTCATCTTTTCAACTAATCAAACATGTAATGGGATTCAGGCTTGCATTAAAGAAAACCATATGTTTGTTCTGTCCAAATGTATTGTTTAAGACTATTAATTCCTAGGAAAATTGAAGGATTTTTATTCACTCAACAGAAATTAGATTAAGACACTGGAGACCAGATCCAAAGAGGTGCTTAGGCACCAAAATAAAAAAGAAGAGAAAGAATAGAATAGAATAGAATAGAATAGAATAGAATAGAATAGAATAGAATAGAATAGAATAGAAATAGTTGAGCACTTACAACTTTTTATGGGTCTAGGCCTTTAGAGTCTGAGTTAATGTCTGCCCCAAAATGAAATTCACCAAACTGAGTATCTTAAACCTTTTCTAAATCAATATTTTGAGGATATTTTTTACACATTTTAAGATGACATGCAGGTAAACCAAATCTGATAAGGTTCGATGTTAAACTCATTCTTTACATCATTTTTACATTTTTTTATTGTTTGCTTCTAAACACAATGGAAAAGTACACTTAATATGGCAAACATCCATCTTTCATTATTATATTTAAAGATTTTTCTTGCAGTACTAGGACAAAGAGTTAAAATGAGATTCTGGCTGCCCTTTTTCATTATCTTTTTATTAGAAATTACCACTGTGAGCACAGTTATTTATACAGGTCTGGTTTTCTTTCCATAGAAATAATACTCAAGAACATATTGTCCCTGAGAAAGAAGGGGAAAAAAAGAGAAAAATTCTGCACATTAATACATGGCAGCATTTCTGATGCTGTTCAGTTGATTAGGCCACAAAATTGATTTACCTTTAAAGATGTTTCATATTATAGCTACTTCCAGACTCCCAAATGTGGTTCTTTTGAAAATCAGTCTTCACTGATAAATGTTTATGACAAAGCAATAACAAATGGGGCTGAGAATTGCTCCAAGGGGTATGCTTATTGCTGTCTTCTCAGAACACCCAAAGGCGCTCTTAAGACCTGCTTCATTGTCTTTCCTGACAGTAAACTTGCAGGCCCAACTCCCTACTGCAGATTAAAAAGCATCTTCCAGAGCACACAGGACCAATATTTAAAGCCATGATTGTTGGTTTAGTGCAGCGTGTTGGAAACAAAATCCTGCCAAGCATTCCTGGTCAGGCCACCAATGAGGTAACCACTTGCGTGGGAACTTACTAGAGGCCCCTGGGACCTCTTTTTAAAAATGTGTTAGATTTAGCCGAACAATTTATGAGGACCAAGAAGAGCAGAAAAGATATTCAAAGGCATGAATGACAGCTGTATATCTCACTTCCATTTACTTTCTGTAGAAATTAGGCATGTAAATGACATCTGAGGCTTTGAAAAGCTCCACCTGCTAATTTTAAAGCACAGTATGGTAGCATGTTGTAATAAATTAGAAAGCATGTCATTCTGAACAAAAGACATCTTGGACTACTAATCTGCTGCAGGCTCATCAAAGAAAAATGTCATTGGGAATGCATTAATTAAGTTAGTGCATACATTTAGTTCTATTGTTGTGTAAAAGCTGTGGTTTCTGCTGATTGTTAAAAAATAAGAAATACATCCCCTAAAACCATGAGAAAAAAAAAAAGAAACATCATACAGGACACTTCATGTGCATAAAGGAGAACAATGTACAGCTGCTAGGAGACATCTGGGCATTTTAAAGAGTTTCTACAACAGGCTATTTCATTGTAGGACACAGCAAAGATTGTCCCCATGACCACAGGCTTGCTTCTCTTACCTCTTTATCCTCATAAAACATGGGTGACTTATGCTAACCATTGTAAAGCCATCTGTGAGGGTTGGTATATTACATCAAAATGTGTTCTCTCTGCATAATCTGATGTGTGCTGGGACAACTACAAGACAGCATGATGAATTAGGCCCACCTGTTGTAAGAACTGGAATACATGTACTCATGGAAACCTTCAAATGAAGCTAAACTGGCAGACAGGATCCTGCTCATCTTGACACTTTAGAAACTGTACAGTCTGGAACACGTCTCTTAACTCAAAGGTGTTGTGCTTAGTTATCAGGACATTATATGTCAGGATAATTAGTGTGAAATTACATAGACCTGATTTGATTTTCTTTGGCTCCATAGGAAGAAATGAGAATAAGTGTAGCTGTTCTTGTGCTGAATTTTCTAGCAGTTGTGATAAATCAAACTGCTGAGAGCATGTTTTTGAAGCCATGCACAAAACAATGGTCTTGAAAAGACATGGCATATGTGCCTTTCCATCTGCTTTTGCATTTCTGTGGCCAATAAGGAAATGTGGGGTTTGTGTGTGTTCTGGGTCCGTTTAGG
>VZZY01002116.1:0-17857 GCA_013400335.1 Eurystomus gularis
CAGTGTCAAAGGGTTTACTGAAGTCAGGTAGACAAAATCCACAACCTTTCCCTCATCCACTAGGCAGGTGGTCATAGAAGGAGACCAGGTTAGTCAAGCAGGATCTGCCTTTCATAAACCCATGCTGACTGGCCCTGATCAATTGATTGGCCTGTATGTGACTTGATGGCACTCAAGATAAACTGTTCCATAATCTTCCCTGGTACTAAGGTCAGACTGACAGGCTTGTAGTTTCCCAGATCCTCCTTGCACCCCTTCTTGTAGATGTGTGTCACATTTGCTAACCTCCAGTCAATGGGGACCTCCCCAATTAGCCAGGATTGCAGATAAATGATGGAAAGCGGCTTGGTGAGCACATCTGCCAACTTCTAGATCTTGGATGTAACCCATCCAGGCCCACAGACTAGTGTATGTCTAAGTGATGTAGCAGGTCATTAACTATTTTCTCTTTGATTATGGAGATCTCATTCTGGTCCCCATCCCTGTCTTTCTGCTCAGGGGGCTGGTTATTCAGGGAACAACTAGTCCTGCTACTAAAGACTGAGGCAAATGTGGCATTCAATACCTCAGCCTTTTCCTCATCTTTGGTCACTATATTTCTCCCTACATCCAGTAGAAGACAGGGATTCTCCTTAGTCCTCCTTTTGTTGTTAATGTATTTATAGACACATTTTTTAAATTGTCTTTAACAGCAGTAGCCAGGTTGAGTTCTAGTTGGGCTTTGGTCCTTCTAATTTTCTCCAGCATAACTTCACTACATCTTTGTAGTTGTCATGAGTCGCCTGCCCCCTCTTCCAAAGGCCATAAACTTTCCTGTTTCGATGGAACTTCCTGCGTTCCAGTTCGTGTCTGTTGCCCCTTGTCCTATCACTGGTCACCACTGAAAAGGGACTGGCCCCATCCTCTTGACACCTGTCCTTCAGATATTTTAAGCATTAAAAAGATTCTTTCTAAGTCTTTTCGTCTCCATACTAAGCAGACCCACATCTCCCAGCCTTTCTGCCCAAGAGACCCCTAATGATCTTTGTAGTCCTCCGTTGGATTCTCTCCAGTAGCTCCTTGTCTCTCTTGAACTGGGGAGCCCAGAATTGGACACAGTACTCCAGATGTGACATTACTAGGGCAGAGTAGAGGGGGAGGAGAAACTCTTTTCACCTGCTGGTCACACTCTTTATAATACACACAATGATGTCTTGAACAACGGCTAAAACTCTTCCAGGGAGCTTCATTGAAGATCTACTGGTAATGTGTGTGTGCATGCAGTGGTTATATGCTTCTCTCTTTTGATCCCCGTATTAAAATCTTCCATAGAATTATAGAATCATTTAGGCTGGAAAAGACCTCTAGGATCATCAAGTCCAACTTTCATCCCAACATCTCCTTGACTAGACCATGTCCCAGAGTGCCACACCTACGTGTTTTCTGAACACCTCCAGGGATGGTGACTCCACCACTTCCCTGGGCAGCCTGTTTCAATGCCTAACCACTCTTTCAGTAAAGAATTTCTTCCTTTCCTTGCTTTCTTCCTTTCCTGTTATCTTTTTCTGAGGAAGATCAATGTGCAGAGTATTTGCTTGTATTATATTTTCTTACCTCCTGCACATTTTCAACTTTTAAACAGCTGAGATTCTCACTGCTAAATGATTGACTAAGATAAATAGATAAACACTGCAGCAAGGCAGAGATATGGTAGCCTGCAGTTCAAGCAGTACTGTGATTTTGACCATCTTGGCAGAGGAGGTAAGATATGGACCATCTTGCTACATCTGTTTATATAACAGATCTTTTAGGTAGATGGTGTTGTAAGAAGAAAACATGGTTCTTTGGTAGTACATTATCTCTTTTGCTCTCAGCAAAGCTCAGTAAAGCTCTGGTGGTTCAGTCCCTGCCAGGAGCTGAGCTACGTGGTCGCTGCCGCCGGCCCACCCCCCCTCAGACGGGAAGAAACAGTAGAAGGGCTCAGAAGTGCCTTTGTGAGTTGAGATAAGGAGAGTTTAATACAGTAACACACGAGAAACAATCAGAACAACAACAGCAGTAGCAACAGCGAGCAAAACAATGTACAAAACAAACAGTACCGAGCACGCAGGCAAGGCAGAGCAGTCCCGGACCCTGCGCACGCCCTGCCCCGCTGAGTGGTGCCCCCAGCTCCCCAGCACCAGAACTGGCCCAGAACCCAAGCTGGGGCATGACATCAGCATGGTATGGAATAGCACAGGCCATGGCTCTTGCTGACCAAATTAACCCTGTCCTGGCTGCACCAGAACACAAAGCTATTTAGTTTTACTGTTCTCCTTTCTCTGTAGCTTAGTGTAACTACAATGAATACTGGCTTTATAAGACCTTGGAAATCTTTCAGAAGCAGATACTACGTGGTACTACACGGATTTCATAAGAAGATTGATATTTTTTGTTGTTGCTTATAAAATAGCTTAAACTCTCAAAATGCATTCTCTCTTTTTACACTACCAAAGTTAAAAAAATGCATAGTATCTGGAATGAAACTGTTATTATACAAACCAAGGAATAATATACTTTCCTGTTCTGAGCAAGTTGCAGTGGTCACTTTTAAGTGAGGGTTGCAGAAAATTAATCAATAAAAGTAGGCATAGTGGTCAAATGAAGGTACAACCTGTGCACTTGACTTGATTGGGAATCATGATGCTCCATCTGATGAGTTTTCATGGAAAGTAATACTGACATTCATCAGCTGAACCAATAGTCAGTAAAGAAGAGCTTAAGAAAGATAAAGTGCTGAAATACCCAGCTGAAATCATCATTCAGGCACCTCTTCAGACTGGATTTAGTTTGCACCTACTTTCAAGCTGACACCTCGAGGCCTTTTGTAAACTTCTGACCATATGTACTTAAAAAATTAAATGAGAAGCAAGAGTTCTTCCACACTTTTTGAAACTGCTCACATTGCTTCCTCATAGCATTTCTTCATCAAGACCTGATAACCTTCTTCTTTTCACTTCCTATTCATGTTCTACCTTCAAAAGAGCAACTAGTAATTCGAGATCATTAAAACAAACAAAACCGTCACCATAGAACACAACCCTCTGACTTATGTGCTGGAGATCATCTTTTCCCACTTATTTGCAAAGTAAGATGTTAATTTCTACAATGGCTTTTTGTTCACGCTGTACATTCTGTGGAGCTCCTGATTTCTTGAAAGACAGGAAAAGGCTGCGATTGCACAACTCGCGACTGGCGGCGGCGGCTCGCGGCAGCAGCCCTCCGGTGGCAATAGCGGCGACAGCGAAGTGCTCCTTGGCACGGCGTGGCAGAGGGAGAGCGAGTTTTTGTTTTTTCTTCAATTTTATATTGCCGCGTTATCACGACTTCGGCTTCCGGAGGACTTCCCAATGATCCATGGAAGTTGTAGTTTATTATCATTTGAGGGTTTAAAATAAGACATCCCATCAACATGTGTGGGGGGGGGAGTCCATCTCCCACAGTAGTATAGAACTAGTCACTCTCTCTCCCTTTTTTTTCCCTCCTTTTTTTCTTTTATGGTATGTCTGGAGTTTAGCAGGTCAAACTGTCCCTATACCAAAGCACAAACAGGCTTAGTGATTCTGAAAGCTGGGATACTGTTTCGATTTGAAATGTGGGATTCTTTCTTTAAAGTGGAGAATAAATGATTGGCAATAGGGGTGTAGGTCGACTAAGAATAGAAAGTTTCCTATTATGAAAGTGTCATATGATCTGGCTCCCGGGGCTTAGTGGTGAACCCTCACTGACCAATGGATTTCTGTTCATCTGTGCAACTGTCAGGCTGTGATTTGAAAGCTATGCTGCTCTGCCTGGCAAATAAGCTTGATCTTTAATCTCAATATCTTCTTCAAGGACTTCTCCAAGGCCTTTGACACGGTCCCCCACGACATCCTTCCTCTCTAAGTTGGAGAAATACGGGTTCGATGGGTGGATTGTTCAGTGGATAAGAAATTGGCTGGATGGTCACATCCAGATGGAAAAAGGTGACAAGTGGTGTCCCTCAGGGGTCAGTACTGGGACCAGTGTTGTTTAATATCTTCATTAATAATATTGACAGTGATATTGAGTGCGCCCTCAGCAAGTTTGCTGATAACACCAAGCTGGGTGGTGCAGTTGATATGCCAAAGGGATGGGATGCCATCCAGAGGGAGGTGGACAGACTGGAGAGGTGGGCCCAGGTGAACCTCTTGAGGTTCAACAAGGCCAAGTGCAGCATCCTGCACCTGGGCTGGGGCGACCAGCANGTTCTGGAGCCCCCAGCACAAGAGGGACGTGGACCTGTTGGAGCGGGTCCAGAGGAGGGCCATGAAAATGATCAGAGGGCTGGAGCACATCTCCTATGAACACGGGCTGCGAGAGCTGGGGTTGTTCAGCCTGGAGAAGAGAAAGCTCTGGGTAGACAGCGACTCTTATAGTGACCTTCCAATACCTGAAAGGAGCCTATAAGAAGGCAGGGGGAGATCTGTTTACAAGGGTTAGTAGTGACAGGACAAGGGGTAATGGTTTTAAGCTAGAAAAGGGTAGATTTAGGTTATAGATTAGGAAGTTCTGTAATATGAGGGTGGTTGAGCACTGGAACAGGTTGCCCAGAGAGGTGGTAGAGGCCCCATCCCTGGAGTCATTCAAGGTCAGGCTTGATGGAGCTCTGAGCACCCTGACTTAGGTAGAGATGTCCCTCCTTATGGTAGGGATTCTTCAAACTCAAAGAAAGCTTGTGAGATTCCAGAAGGTTTGTGTGCATTCTCGCGGTGTTTTCCTTATTTCAGGTTATTCTGAGTGAGAGGATTTGCATGTATACTTTTAAAAGTATGCTGCAATGATTGGACTTGGTATTGGGGTGTCCAACCCAATTGCGCTTTCCCTATTTATGCTCACTTAAAATTAGAGACCAAGCCCAGGGTTTAAAAAGCTAGCAGGTAGGCGCAAGCAAGAGACAATGTAGTTTTTTTCGGCATCGGATAAAATAACAATTTCTATAACTTTTCAGAAATAATGGAAGTTAGTGTGAAAGGATGAGTTCTTCTCAGAGAGCACACTTTTCAAAAGAATGATGTACCATGGACCTCTTGCTATATTAATCATGAGTGCATGGCCTTTCCATTACTGTTCTGCCAATTACCCAGCCCAGCACAAAAAATGCCACTACCACGAGGAGGCAGATGCATAAGCAGATATAGATTTTATTCTCTATCCCCATGGGGCGCAGAAATGACACTACATGGCTGGCAATAGAAGAGACAAACCCACTCACCGCGGGTGATATAACACCAGAGAGGTGCACCAGCAGTACGTGGTACGTTCCACAAAGGTACATGGCTAAACTACGACAGACTCCAAAAGGACAAGCAATCAAATCCATTGCCAGTATTACCCTTGTCCTGCCCAATATCCTCGTTCTGTCCCGCCGTTGCTGGGGAATCCTGGTTGCAGCGAGCAGCTGGGGGGTGCCTCAGAAAAAACCCCACATGGTGCATCCACCCGCAGGTCGGCTTCTCCCAAGTTCGCTACAAGCAGGACCAGCTTTTATACTGTTCGATAAACAACTCAGCTTGCACAGCAGTCCTCAAAAATAACTTCAAAAGCGGGACACCTGCTATTTTTCCTCCTTATTGGGTTCCGTCCAAGGTCGGCCAAGCCTGGAAAGAAACTCAAAGAGGAGGAGGCACGTCTATCTGCTTTAGTCTGTTCTCACGGCTAATCAACTAATTTCCCAGCAGAGAAAAATCCTCTGCTGGTTCCAGTCATACTGTCTGGTTGTGAGATTCATCCATGTGTCAACTTTAATTCAGGGCCTATTGCTCAGGCCCCAGCACTTCAATTACGCATTGCAATGCCCAACCTCACCATGAGTCACTTCAATCTTTGTACCAGTTACAAGAACTATTTTTATGGGTAATTAAGAAAATTTTGTAGGGATTTGGCTTACCTGAGTTAAATTTCAGAGCTGAAAACTATGTCGTCATGTTGCTTTGTATGGATCAAGTAGTAAGTGTTTTGCAGGAAATGAGTGTTTCTGGTTGTTTCTAGGAAATGAAATTGGTTACGTATTCCACTGCTATCCACAGCCTAGTACTGGGATTGCTGATCTTCGTAGCTACAGTTCTTTTTTCAGAATACTTTTTGTTTTAAGGATATTTTTTCTCCCACTTTATTCCATTGTTCATTTGTCCCAGTCATGTGGACATCTGCTTTCAATCTTGGGAGTATCTTGAGGTGAATCAGTATCAGCTGATTCACTCCTGACCCTTACAGGAATAGGGATCAATCACCCTTCTGCCAATTAACCCACATCTTTTACCTAAACAAGTAAAATTATGCCTCTCTTAGGACTAGTCTTGATTTTATAAATATGCTGAAATGCTACTGGTATTTGTGCATTACCAATGCCAAAGAAATCTCTGCTCTGCTTTTGAATCTGCATGAAATGCAGACTCTTGAAAGCCCTCTGTGTAATTACACACGAATGCTGCTTTACTTCTTCCAGCCTAAATTCTGTGCCAACATATCTTAAAGGGACATATTTCTTCTGTACATTATTTATCATCCTGTTTTCTTGATCTTTCCTATACTGAATTAAAACAGGCTCCCCATGCTAATGCATTTTTATCACACAGGTGGAATATGCGTAGCATCCCACCTTCTAATTTCTGGGATCTTAAAGGAAGTCTGTGTGGCTTTTTTTCATTTCAGCTGGAAGAAGTGGCAAAAAAAAATTTTGACCAGGAGATTTCCTACTAGTAATTTTTGCTTTTCTTCTGGGTTAATCCTTTACTTGAAACTTTCTATTCCAGCTCGCAGGTAGATGTGCTACTTTAGTCAAGACTCTTTGGAAATCTCAGAAATATTAACCAGTGATAACTTACCCAGGACAGGAAACTCTTCTTCCTATCACTTGTACAGTTTGTTAGATAAATTAAACACAAGTGAACTGGAGACACAGGAAAAGGCTTTTGTTTTTGGTCAGTGTTCTTCTCCCAAAGCCCTTCTTGTCTTTTTTTTTTGTTTCTGGTGAAATATCTCCCTGACCACCTGCCAGCTGGACCACGATAGAGAAAGACTTCTATCCTGCAGATGCATTGCTGCTTCCACTGGGCTCTGTAATGATGTCTGAGATCCCCTTTTTCTGTAAGGGATGTTTCTGCAGGCTCTAACTTGAAGTGCCCCTGCTGAATCTTGTGTGATAGTTTGAGAATATTTATCTGAGAAGTTGTCTGGGATGTGTATGTTTGGGGGGGTGGGATACTGCTTTTAGATCTATTGTGTGCCTGGTAATTCAAAATACTGAGGTCTGTGCTGTGTAGAGCCCTGCTTTTTTTTTTTTTTAGAACATTTGCTTTGTTCAGAGTAACAGGACTGCCAGTGCTATATACTTTTGAGATCCTTGGATAGGAAGATGTTACCAAGGTGAGAAATATCAACTTCTATCAGTGAAAGTGTCTCATTTTCTCTTGCTGTCTGGATTGGCTGGAACAATTTGTTCAACTCATTCCTTAGGGACAAATATGATCCTGTTCTCTTGGCTTTCTCTGGCAATGGCAGTAACACAAGCTTCAGTGTCAGAAAAAACTTTTAGCTTGTTCAGTCCTGTACTGCTATACATCATTACCTAAATAAATCTGTAGAGTAAACAAAGTCCTCCTCTTTAAAATAGTCTCAGTACCCTTGTGGAGGGAGTGCAAGGGGGAAGGGCCGGGAAAGGGACAGATGGGATGCCCATGAGAAAAGCCACTCACTGAAGGCAACCTTACTTGGCAACTGGAAATAAGCTGAATTATCTGCTCATAAGGAGGAGAAACTCTTAGAGCTAGCTTAGACCCATCCTTTTTTTTTTTTCCAGTCTCTGTGTATGTAGGCCTTATCATTGTCGTTATCTTGCTGTCATCTGCTCTGCATCTTTCTCCTTTTCGCAGTAACTTGTTCTGTCTTGTTCTCAAGGATAGTGTAAGCTCTTCAAGACAGTAGTGATATTGTACTGCATGTACTTTACAGCATCTAGCATTGCAGAACATCATCTCCATTCATGATTTGTACAACTGTAGTATAAAAGGCAAAAACAGTAGTGAGAAGGTCCTCAGGGCTTTGACAGGTTGTGCAAGATTCCCCTTGTGAGAGACCAAGCTATGCATTCGAATTTGTCAGTGAGACTTTCAGGGGAGAGGCATTGGTTATTAGGTCTTTTTAGTGTTAGTTCTGTGTGTTTTGAGCAAATCAGTAGCCTCTGAGAGGTAACAGTACTTTCAGGTTCATACATAAAATGTTTATGTTCTCTCTCATATAATTGTATGAGCAATTGCAAAAATAATATTTCATGTGTTCCTCAAATACCCTCTGGTTTCCTGTGTGTCTTCAGCCTTGGTGGAAAAAAAAAGAAGACAAAATTATCACCCTCAATGCAAGACTGCACTGAGCTATGTGATGGATGTGAAGCTGCTGCTGTCAATGACTGAGCTGTGAAGCAGCCCTTTGGGCTGATAATCTCAGCTGAGATAATGTGCTTGATGGTTCCTGGCGGGCTGTTGGGATTCCTTGACCCCTAGGGCACTGGATAAGAGTGCTGTCTGCCTCTCCTTTGCTCTTCAGTTATTGGTGGAAAGAGGATAAATATACGTGCTCAGATGCAGCACTCGTGCTGGAATCTCTGAGGAGCAGATTTTGCAGCTAACGTGAATAAATTGCTACTCTACAGAGTACATGGATTTGCAAGACTTAAATTGTTGATAAATCTTTCTGGGGAACCTATAATAGGTGCATATGTCTCCACTGAAAGTGTTGCTAGTGGAGGCAAAGCCTTTTTGTTGAAGTCCATTTGTTGCCTTCCAGAGAAGAGTTGTCAGAACAGCGAAGTCTCTTCGTTATGGTCTAAGTTTCTCCAGCCCATATTACAAATGGGATTTCAAGACCTCTTGTCTGCTGTGCGTGGTATATGAGTTTTTTATGAGAGCTATGGAAGATTTGGGGATTGTGGATAATTCAGTTTATTTGTGATTAAAATGATGTGAATTTTGTCCAGAACCTTTTGCCACCTGAGGTGTGCTTTTTTTTATTATGGAATTGCTCGACAGCAGAAGCAGCCTTGCGATCTTCATCTGGCAGGCAGGATCCATGAATTCCTGATTGTCCCAGAGTTGTTTCTTTGTAACAAACTTTGCAACGAGTCCTAGCCTGACAAATATGCTGGTTGTGATGACTGCTGTTGAGTAAACAGCTGGAAAAATGCATAGCTTAATGGGAATAACACAGTGATGCCCACTGCCGTTTGTACATACTGCCAATCTATTAGAAAATTCTGCCATACTCCAGAATCTTACAGGTGAGTGGGCACTCACTCAGATGAGTCCAAACCCTTGCAAATAAATCTGGGGGGATGTAAACAAGCTTTTTGGTAAGCAGGACAATCTTGGAAGGCATGTAGCTGAAGGAGTAACGTAGAATTGAACATGAAAGACAATGTTTAACATTGATACTGTGTGCCATAATATACTTACAATATTACAATACTGTTTTGGTGACAGAAAAATCTACAGAACTTCCCATAGCATATGCATGTTAGCACTTGATATCAGCATCTTGTCAGCACAGGGTAGTTATCTGCAGGTAACTCTTCACTTACACACTGACTTGAGCTGCACTAGGCTCTTGCACAGTGAAGACAGACAATCACAATTTTTTTATATGGTGTGGCCAGATTATGATGCTTCTAGTGTGTACTCACTAGTGCAGCACCGCAGTCTTTGTCCACTGCTTTCCTATTCTTTTACATCATGGAAAGTAATGTATTTATTTAGGGTCTTTGTCAGAATAGTTGCAGCAGAAGTGGACTGACTATCTTACGGAGATCTTATGTAGTTTGGGTATATTTGTGTTCCATCTTGTAGCCTTGAATGTTGAAATGCAACAGATTTGCCATGAAGTTGAGATTTTTTTAATGATGGTGAAAGCCAATTGCATATAGGCAGTGTTGATAGCTAATAAAACTGAAAAACAGATGTTTGAAATTTTCCAAAAGCCCAAGTCCAGAAATCTGACAAATAGTACAAGCATTAGGATTGTGTTAACTTGTTTGTGCTTTTTCTCTGGGCTAGAGTTGTAGGTACTATCCTCTGTCTAGTTTTAGTTCATAACTTAAGCATAATTCTCTTTGTGCTTTCTTTTTTTAAATTGCTTTTCATTGTAGTTGTTAATGTTACTAGTACAAATGTGGAGATGTATACGTGATCTCAGCTGGTAGTTAAAATCAGACTTCTGTGACACTTCAAATGTGTAAATTTATTCTTGAAACAAGTCTGGATAGTTTAGGGAAAGAGGGAAAAGGACAAAATTCTAGGGTTACTGAGGATTGATCTCTCCGATCTTGATTAGAAGGTGGTAGAGAAGTAGTTTTTCTTGTTATGTGCATTTGTGATACAGTTTTCCTACTCCCCCAGTCCATCCCACTGCCTGCATGTGGCAGTACAACAAAATAGGTATGGAAGTCATTGCTCTTCCTAAGATAATCTTTAAGGACCCTCCTGTATGTGCGCTTTTTGTGGTTATTTTGCCGTAACTCATTTCATCAGCTGGGTATTTCATACTGGTCATCCTTCCCGGGATGCCACAGGGTCTTTGGTTTAATTTTATTTTCTCCTTCAGTCTACTTGGTTTTAATATCTGTGGTATTGGGCAGTTCCTGCCTTATCCCCGTCTTAACATTCTGACCACAAACCTCTGCTCTGTTTTAGTTTGTATTCTTGCAGAAGTGAAAGAGTCCTCAAGTCAGAATTGGTGGAACTGTGGCAATCTTACATTGCATCTTCCACTGAGGAAGCAGAGCTCACCATGATGCAAAATAGATATTCAATGCTGAGATCACTGTTTGACAAGCACCTTTCTCCATCATTCTGGAAAATCATTCAGCTGTGCTTGCTGAGTCACTGTGGTGAAATACATAGGAAAAAATGAGGAAGATAAATAGTGACATACCACAACAGATGTAGTGGGACTATTTAAAGACCTTTGCATACAATCTGCAATGCGTATATAAAGCAGTAACCTCTTTATATGCTTGGTCACATGCTGTATGGATTGGATTTCCTGCGGCTTCTGTAAATGTTTTCAAGAAAACAGTTTTAGTGAAGGTAGCACCTGGAATTCAGTAGAAATGCACTACAGTACAGCAGCTTTGGAAAAACAGGAAGTTTGATACATGTTGATGTTTTTTCCCTTATTATATCAGTTTTCTTATTATTTTTAAGAATTGCAAGGCATAGCTTTGTCATTTTTTGTTAAGAACAAAAGTAAGTTTTTGGAACATACTGTTACCTCCAGTAAGGCTTTTGATTTCTCAAGCTGTAAGAGAGCTGCTGGTGGATACGTGATAGCTTCATCAATAACTATACCTTTTCCTGTATTACTAACTGATGGTTTAGTTCTGGCTTTAATGAAGCATTTTGGCATGAATCTAGGCTACTATGTGTGTATAGGAGATCAGTTTCAGAGGAGCTCTTGGCTTCCGTCTATCTAAGCTTATAAAACTTCGTATTAAAGTGGAATAGTGTACGTCTGAGGAACACTTTATTTTTTCCCAGAAAGATCTTTAAGAAGAGATGGATCAGAATGAAGGGGTTTTTTTGCTGGGTTGTCGTTCTGGTTTGGGGTTTTTTGTTTGTTTATTTGTTTTATTTTTGGTGTTGGAAGGACTTTTGTTTTCATAGTTAGGTTATAAAATGTTGTGGTGTCACAGAAAATCTTGAGGAACATTTCTAATTATTGTGCTAAGAATACATGTATTCCAATGTGGACAAGGCCAACAAATGTAAAATTTCTCCTAAACTGGTTATGTCAAGCTGTAAAAATCAGCAAATACCTGCAGCAATAAGATGTGATAAGATCTAATAATAGGATTACTTATCCTTTACAGGATAAAATCCCTTAACTGTCTTGGCATCCCCGTGAATAGCAAACTGCTGAAAGTCTTGTAGCTTGCCTAAAAAACAGATTTTAAAAAGTTGGCTTCTGTTCCTTTTCTTAAATAATAATAATAATAAAGGTCTAGTTTCTAGAACTCTGGATGTCTTAGAGAACCTGAGACTTCTTACTGCTATGTAGTGTTGAAACCATATGGATTCCAGAATACATTTGCCTTAGAGACTTGCAGTAGCCTCATGTCCTGCAAAATTAATCCTATTGCATATCTTCAAGTTAATTAGAGAAACTGTAGCTAGTCAACACTGTAGCCAAGCAGTTGTAGTGAGCACACAGTGGTTTAGCAATCTCTAAATGCAGAGTTAGCATTAATGTCAAATAATGAAGCTTCACCTGTATTAAGGAATTCTGTCAAGGTTCATTTGTTGCCATGATGGAAATATTGGAAGCTGCTCAGTCTTTGATGTGCTATATTTCTTGTCAAGGCAACTGAATAGGTGAGAGCTTATTCGTTGTAATTTTTTTTTCTTCTTCTGAAGTTCTCCAGTCTAACCAAGACTGAAAAGAGCAAATACAGGAGCTGCATGCACAGCACCACTATTTAATCTCTTTGGAAGATTCAAGTTATAATTCAGTAGTTCCTGGATAATCACAGCCATAACATGATTGTGCTGTTACCTTTTAAAATAATTAAAAATCTGATTTGTTGATGTTTAGTCTAACATGGAACTGTCTTACAGTAAGAGATACAGGAGACTAGGTGCAGAACAGAGAAAGCAAGCCCTTATTCATGCTTATAGTTTGGCCTCAGCTTTCTGAGAAGCCAGTTTGCCTTCACTCGACATTATGCTTTGATCTCAGCAGTACAAGATGGGTGCAGTTATTAAAAAATTTTCGAATTCATACTCCTACTGTAGTGGATATTGACATTTTGGTATCATCTCTCTCCAGCCAATGTCAATTCCATAGCTACTTCCAGAGTTGTTGTTAGGCTACAGGAAATCTGAACACTACCTTGTGTTGCTTTTATTTTTAGTAGTGTTTCTCTTCTTTGTGTCATCTTCACACCCTTGCCACAGGTTCACTGCATAGTTTGTGTAGCATCTTTCAGCTAGTAAATGAATACCCTCAGCATATACAGAGGTTATAGACCAGTTAAGTAAGGAATTTTCTTCTTGTTCCAAAATGCCTAGGTGGACCAGCTTGAACAAATACTAAATCCATTAGCTGGGGAGTTAGCAGGGTCTTTGTGTAGTTACAACTCTGGATCTTTTATTCATTTATTTATTCGTTTTAGGTTTGAGGGGAAAAGGGTTGAGGGGCTTTGAGGGAAGGTGAGTAGCAGCTTGCAGCGATCTCCATAAAACTAGTTACAATGGTATTCATGCAGCTGTCTCTGTGATGTGCAACTCGCTGTAGTTTCTACTGTAAAAACTAAATCTCTGTTTATAGCAGCAAGACCTTTCTTGACTCACTGAAATACCATGTGGTCTGAAATAGCACCTGATCAGACTGAAAGTGCTAGTCCTGGGTGATTGATGCTTATCTCTGAAGGCTTCTTTACTTTTCCCTTAAGCACCTTGGAGGGCTACTGCAGGGCTGTTTATTGTCTTCCCATTGTGTGCCCTTTCCCATCTTCCTGAATACTAGGTTTCTCAGCTCGTAAGTCTAAGAAGCAGCTTTATTGCAGAGTAGAAAGGGGCCCCAATATGTGGTCTATTATATCCATATCAGATTGCTTATCCTTTTCAAACAGCTATTGTGTTTTAATAGGGCCCTGCCTGGCAGGGGGAGTCCTTAATTCCTCCTATATAGGAATGGCCAGCTTGAGTTACAGCAAACTGCAGGATGCTGCTCTGATCAAAAGGCCTCTGTTTTCAGTTTCCCACTCCCCCACACTCATTTGCCTTTTTTTTTTTTTCTTTTAAATCCTGGGCTAATAATTCAACACAGTAAGGTCATTTTAGCTTTTGATTTGAAAGCTTCAAGGTGTGAAATTGCTCACCTAGCATAGGAAGAATTAAGGGGGGGGGGCCTCTGAAAAAGATGAAGGGATTCTGGGTAATAAAGAGCAAGTACAGCAACTCTTTCAATCCTTCCCTTTTCCAGCATCAGTAGGCTGGTCTCAGAGGGTTTGATTTGACACAAAGCAACATAAGAAAGCTTGTTTGCTGCCTACCCTGAGCTGTGTCACAGGTGCTGTGGTTCATTCCATTTCAAACAGTGCTTGGGATTATCTCTGTACCACCTGTATTAACTCTGCCATGAATACAGAGATTCCTGAGCCTATACTAAGAAGCCTGAAAACAAATCATTAAAATTTGTGTCACTCCTTTCCCTCTTTCAGCATCCTTCAGTTGAAATAAACTTGAGTGGGTAAGACAGAAAGCATCTCCAAAAATCCACTCTCTGTGTTTGCAGTGTTATATCAGACAGTATTGCCAAAAATGTTAAAAGTCTTAATGATTTCCTATCTGCCTGATTATTAAAAAAGGGTTTTTTTCTATAAAGCCAGTCATGGGGAATAACTTTTCAGCATCTGTTTCCTCTTAACATCGCTAACACATTTCAGAGGAAGTACCTAAAAAGCATTGCTAATTTTGTTAGGGGAAGTTGGTGATTTCCTTGAAGCTGACTTGATTGCCCCAAATTTTAATATCCATGGAATTTTAAAAAGCACTTGATAAAACAGCTTTGAATTGAAGAATGCTAATGCTCCTACTCTACATTCCAAGGGGGATAGCTAAAGAAACAATCCAATGATTGGTCTGAGTATTGCAAGCAGCTCGTACGCTTAAACTGGTAAGTGATGAATAGAATGATCTCAAATTAACTATGCTTGTGCAGCAGGAATTCATCACAGCAATGAAACTGGGATTTTTTTGTCCCAATGGTGTCCACTGTTATAAGTGTTCCCTCTCAGAGCTCCTTCCAGGCAAGGTAAACCTCACTGTGCTATTTCAGAGCATAGCCTTGGGGTAAGTGTGATTGGTCACTTGGGGATACTTTGTGTGTGGATGAGTTATTTAACAACAGAAATTGCCTGGGTTTTAAAGCCTTTGAATTTCATTATTTTCTGTTGCTAGAGCTACTTCTTTGTTACCCATTGTACCATAGTCTCTAATCCTAATACTCCTGATTATCCCTGCTTACTGTGCTTTGGGTCACACCATGAAGCAGTCTTGGAGCTCATGACCTGGGTTCCTTTCAGATGGAACTAAACTGGAAGATGTGTTCCAACTGCTCATGAGCATTCAGCCCGTGGGACCAGACTAGAACTAGTCCAGAATGTTTCAAGAAATAAAAGAACTCTGAGATACCCATAATGTTGACATTAGGTCCCCTGCACTTTCTCTCTACAGATGTTTCAATCAGTCTAGTCGTAGCCTCCAATGGCAACTTTGCATTTGAGACTACCTTATATTTGCTTAAGACACTCAATTCTGTTTTAATGACTTAGACACCTGTGGAACAGAGAAGAAAAGTAATGTGTTTGTGGGGAAATTGTTCACACTGGAGAAGCAGCATAAGCCTTCGAAGTTATTTTCTTCTTCATCACGCTTTTGATGGAAAGCGCAAGCAGAAATGCTGTAAGTTAAGAAATAACATCCTTGTTCCTTGTTTTCCATTTAGTAGAGGAGGGATCCTGTGAGCTCATTCAGCTCTTTGCATGGTAAGCAAAGGTGGCACCTGCTAGGGGGACAGCAGGATCCTGGCAAGCTCTTCTGTCCTACTTGAGGACTTGGGGCTCTCTCTGCATTGTGCATATTTGGCTTTGCCTGAGTTCAGCAGGCAGAGGCTAACTACTGTAGTGAGTTTCAATTGGGATGTTACCATAGCATCCTGGGACTTTTACAATCTATTTAGAAGTCCAAAGGTTTGAAAAGAGTGCTTGAAAGCTTCTGAACTCTGGCAAGTTGCCGAAATGTAATTACACAAAAGACAAAGCCTTACTGAAAGCAAGTCTGTTCAGAGAAGCAGCACCTGAGTGCTAGAGTTCCCAGCATAGCCATTTCCGAGTGCTGGAGCTGTTAGATCGCAGTTTTCTCCTCAAACTTTTTTTTTTCTTCCTCATGTGCACATGCCATCCCCCAAGCATAGACTGGGTGTGCTTCAAGAGGCAGCTTTCTCAGCAGCAATAGAAGAGACCATTCTGTTGTTTGGCTGCTCTGGGGCATGGAAAGGAAAGGAGTGAAAAAGTAAGCGACTTGAAGCGACTTACTGCAAAAGTTTCTTTAGATCTTCCCATCAAGTGAGAACCGTGCTTTATGTTTCTCTTATATTTCTCCAGAATATGCTCCACAAGTGAATGGGAAAAGCTGTTTTGTTAATGGAGTATCCAGTTGCATAACAATTGTTGTGCAAAATATGAGTGTTTGCAGTGAACTGGTGTTAGCTAATGAACATTCAGTTCAGTTTCTAGTCTCAGTTTCAGCAAGACAAAATCACATCATTAGTAAGTTTTGTTAATGTTCTAAGTTGCCTGTTCTTTTTACTGGTAATGTTGGGGGCTATGGCAACCATAGGTTTGCAATAGGAGGCTTGGAGACTTGCAGAGTTGTTAAAAGCTTTATTCTTGAAGGAATCTCTTGCAGATGGCTGCACTAAATGCTTAAAAGGGGGAAAGGAGAAGTTAAGAAGAGAAATGAAAAATTACTTTTCCTGCTCTGCATTCACAAACCCACCTCTAAATGATTGAGGACAAACTAATACTGTATCAAGATACCCTATTCTGTTCATAGGTCTTTCTCCTGTAAATGGATGGGGTCAGGAAGGCCGAGGCACGGCTGGAGCTGACCTTGGCAAGGAATGCAAAGAACAATAAGAAGTGCTTCTACAGGTATATCAACTGGAAAGGAAAGTCATCTTGCCCCCGATGAGCAAGACTGGCAAACTGGTAACAACAGATAAGGAGAAGGGTGAGGTACTCAAATTTTGCCTCAGTCTTCACTGGTAGTCTCTGTTCCCCCACCTCCCAGGTTGATGGGACTGCATCAACAGAGGGAGCAAAGTCCCTCCCACTGTAAGAGAAGATCAGGTTTGTGACTGCCTGAGGAACCTGAACATACATTAAGTTTATGGGACCTGACTAGATGCATTCCAGAGTCCTGAGGGAATTGGCTGATGTAGTTGCCAGGCCACTCTCCAAGGTATCTGAGAAGCCATGGCAGTGAGGTGAAGTCCCTGGTGACTGGAAAAAAGGGAAACATTGCACCCATGTAAAAAAAAAAAAGAAAGGAAGACCCTGGGAACTACCGACTTGTCATCTTCACCTCTGTACCTAGGAAGATCATGGAACATATCCTTCTGGAAGCTCTGCTAAGGCACATGGAGGACAAGAAGCTGATTTGAGACAGCCAGCATGGCTTCACCAAGGGCAAGTCCTGCCTGACCAACCTAGTGGCTTCTATCAGTGGTCAAAGGAAGAGCTGCAGATGTCATCTCTCTGGATTTCTGTAACGCCTTTGACACAATTTCCCACAACATCCTTCACTCTAAATTGGAGAGAGGTGGATTTGATGGGTGGACTGTTCAGTGGATGAGGAATTGGTTGGATGGTTTGCTGTGGTTTAGACCTAGCCAGGAGCTGAGCACCATGTAGCCACTCGCTCACTGACCCCCCCATACCCTGAATGGAAAGGAGACGAGGAAGAAAAATACAAAAACATGGGGTAAGATAAGAAGAATTTAATACAACAACACAAAAGGACAAATAACAACAGTGATAGTAATGAAACAATACCCAAAATGAGCAATATAGAATAAACCCAATGAGCGGTGCAGCCACTGAGCCAATCGCCCCAGCCGACAAAGCCCATGCTTTGCCTAGCTCACCCCAGCCAGCTGCCTTGGCTGATTTGAAACTGCTAATGGCCTGCAGACCATGGCTGGCCTATGACCTGTCCCAGTGAAACTAGGACACCAGCCCAGACAGCCAACCGTATCCTGGGCTGCA
>VZZY01002119.1:0-15685 GCA_013400335.1 Eurystomus gularis
ATTACTGAGATTACAAGAAATCCTAACAGGAAACACCAAATTCAGTAATTCCCGTGTTTCTTCCCCACTATCATATATTAATTCCTTTACTTCATATTTTTTCCATTGCTAGATTTTATCATTTTAACATTAGATGACAATAATCATTTCGGTTTAAGAGCAGCTCAAAGAGATGGACAGTGTAATATCCCTCAATGTAAGCTCAGAATAAGAGCATCTGGCCATGTACTCAGTGACAACAGCCTCCTCATCAAATAATGAACAATTTTACTGAAGTACATTGATCCACAGAATGGTTTGGGTTGGAAGGGACCTTAAACATCATCTAGTTCCAACCCTCCTGCCACAGGCAGGGACACCTCCCACTAGACCAGGTTGCACCAAGCCCCACCCAACCTGGTCTTGAACACCTCTCCAGTGATGGGGCATCCACAACATCTCTGGGCAACCTGTTCCAGTGTCTCACCACCCTCACAGTGAACAACTTCTTACTGATTTCTAATCTAAATCTCCGCACTTCCAGTTTGAAGCCACTACCGCTCATCCTGTCACTACAAGCCCTTGTAAAAAAGTCTGTCCCCATCGTTCTGACAGGCCCCCCTTTAAGTACCGAAAGGCCGCAATAAGGTCTCCTCAGAGTCTTCTCTCTTCCAGCCTGAACAACCCCAACTTGCTCAGCCTGAACCTCAACATCTTTGAACATTTTCAAATGTTTCTTCACTCTACCAGTATTTGGGCTTCACTATTAATTACCTGAGTTTAGAAACCCAGAACAAAAAGAGAGTAATTTTGAATTGCCTTCCAAGTTCACTTTCCTTGTAAATCAGTACTTGACATTTTCTCACTGTCTTTTCACGTATTCCCACACTGATATTCTAAACAAAAACGAGGCCGAGGAGGGGTGAGTTGGGTTTAATTACCTGAAGCTCTTCCGTGTATCGTTTAGTTGAAGGTTCAGCTTCAATCACATCTGTTGTGGCAACTGCTTTAAACTTCCGTTTAAGAGACGTAAGAGCAGAAATAGGACGTTCAGCAGAAACACGAGAACAATTTCCACCTTTTTCTTTATTTAACCACGTAAGTACATGTCAACATTTGGCATAAACTTCATAAAAATACAGTACCTTTTTGTGCTGTTAACACTAGTCACAATGTTTATATAAAGATTTTTTTTTTCCTGCTTCCTTGAATTCAGTTAACATTTAAAAAAGTGACTTCCCAAAAGCCCTTTTGGTGATAGTTTCCTTATAGAAATTTTTCCAAAATCTACTCCGTAAAAGTTAAAAAGCTAATGCGCTTTCAGCCATTCTCCCTCACCCTCTGAATAAAACAGATTTTTAAAAAAATAAGAAGTCTCAGAATACTGATCAGCGGTTACACTACTACTATATCACAGGTTCCCATTTAATTTATACTGTTATAGGTGTGATGGACGCAATTCCTACAGCATCTACTGAGTACTAGATGCTATCGGGGCTAAAAAGACCAGTCATATCAATAGACTGATGTCTGAACAAAAAAAAAAAACCAAACAAGCCAAAACCAAACCAAACCATGAATGATATACAGGAGAAACATCAGACTTTAGAAGTCTTGTACTGTAGAATCACAATTACCATGGTATTTCCCAATGGCAATAAACATATAAAAATTCTATCAGGTCAGTTAAACGACTAAAGGGTGTCCTTGCACTGGGTATTTTGGAAAAGTGAATTCCCTAAATTCTTTATAACTGCAATACTGGTGTGGCAGCAAGATGACAGGAAAACCACGGAACCGATTGGAGCCACTATACCCACACAACTACCTACACTCCTATCACAACTGGGTTAAAAGTTTAATTGTTCTTTAATGCTGATGATAAAATCCAGGCAGGATCTAATACACGGGGAAAGAAAACAGGGCATAAATTTTGAAAGTAATTTCTTACCAAGTTAGGCGCTGAAGGTCTAGTTAAGGCAGTGAAGGGTTTATTTTAGTATCTTTCTAAGGCTATGACAAATTTTTCCTGAATAAAGCATCTTCCCTTAAAAATTTCATGTATATCATGCCAGTTTATTCTGAATGCAAAAGAATGCTAAAAATCCTTGGACACTGAGAAGCTAAACTATTGCTCGCTGCAAATTATTACCCTTATTAGTCTTCTTTTTTTAATATCACTAAGACTCCAAGAACATGCACCTAAATAATGAAGTTTCAAGTCTGCCTACAAACTTTTCCATTTCAAAAGCAAGTTTCAAAGCATGTGTTAAGTGATCCAAAATGACGAATGTTCTTAATCCTCTCAATGGAGAAAAAAAAAAAAAAAAAAGAAGTATTTCTCTCAGACATGACCAGTGAAGCTACGTGACTTTTAGGAGAATTTCTAGTACCACCTTGTCCAGAAGGGAGATAGGCAATGAAAATGACATGGGAAATGCGATGCCAGATGCTGCAGCACCATTCCTTTGTTCCTAGCTGCTAGCACTGAAGCTTTGAACAAACTGGCTTTGCTAAGACATTCTGACAGTCCCATTTCACAATATCATTGGTTTGGAGAATGGAGTTACCTTCCATAGCTATTTTTAACTCTTTTTTGGATCAGTGTTAAATAAAATGTGCAAACATATAATCATTTGCATAGCAAATCTCAAGGGACTGACCCTGAAATAGAAATCCAAACTGTTAGGTTTAAGATATTTCTATAATCAGAATTCACTTAAAATGGTAAAAAATAAAATAGGCGGTTTTCCATTTTAAGTCTAGTAGAAAAGGTATTTCTGATTTAGAATTCTTATTGTTACTCGTTTAAAAAGTTGAAAGACTGACGGTTCTTTGCATTGAAATGTTATTCCTTTGGAATCTTCAAGACTCTGTAATTGCTATTTTCAAATACTGTGATGAAATATGGCCTGGAATCCTTGCTCATAACGGTACACAAAGGAATTCTGCCGCTATTAGCAGGATCTTCAACATCCCAAATTTCAGGCATACTGCAACCAGGCCTAGAAAACATACGAATACAGAAAAAGAAATGAAGAAACGCCATCAAAAACCACATAGCTCACTGAATACTGTTTTGCAGCCCTCTATGAACACCTGATTGTGCCATCTATGCTTTTAGAAGTTTGTCTTTATCAAACAAAACACCTCTTACAAAAGAAATTCTTATCAGATTACAAAACCAATAAATACGGTAGTCATTTAAAAAATAGTATTGAGAATGCATAAAATCTTTTTGCTTTTGTGGCTGTATAAGAATTAATTTGGAGGAGGCAGCATATAAACCACCTCAAATTATACAATATGCATTACCAGGGACCCTTAAAACTTCCTATAAAATGGAAGGTGGTGTTCACACTCCTAACATTTGTAAAGAAAACTCAGGAAATAAAACACCTTTGGAAAAAAGAAAAAAAGTAATAATTCCTTGCTTTTTACTAAGGCATATAACCAACATCAATTCCTCTCAAAGTTAAAACTACTGAGAATTTCCTGATTTTGTCAGGGCTAACAGCAGAGAAATAGAACAGATTAATTTCATTTTATTCTAAATGCAACAACAACAAAAATCACTCACTTTTTTCTGCTTACACACAAGGACTCTTCCAGAATGTAGTAATTCACTCCTAGTTTTATCAATTCTCTTTTTACTTCTTTTGCAGGTTTTCGACTGTACATTGAATACACTATTTTAGTTCTGGCCCTTCAAAAAGAGAAATATAAAAGTTAGCGAGCAACATGGCATGAAAATGTAAACTTTAAATTTCAGGCTGGACAGGAAGGCTTTTTAGGTCACAAAAAACCCAGGCTAAAAACAAAACCAAACCAGACATTGCTAACACCCGGTCATTTTCTGATACAGTATCATCTCTGGCTTATGTTCCCCCAGCATGTTCTGTCCTATATTTTAGAACAGAATATTTCAGTTGGAAGGGATCTACAGTGATCATCTAGTCCAACTGCCTGACCAATTCAAGGCTTGCCAAAAGTTAAAGCCACTTAATGCCAGACACAGATCTAAGCCTATAAGGCACATAAAATTACTCCCCTCCTCTTCTCCTTTATCCCTCTCTAGCTTGTTGTTTTCTGCTTTGTTTTTTTTTAACCAGTTCTACCAAATTACTGAAAAATGATGCTATGATATTAAGAAAATAAGCACGTGAACTTTTCAGATAAATCCATTTCAATTTAGGAAATTACCCTGATTTTGAAAATAGCAAGGTACAAAACCCAGTAATTCCATTACAAAATTTCAGTTTCAACTACTCTTTGGTATTTCAATAATTATATTATCATGCAAAAAATGACAACCCATCAAAGAAAGTTAATAGGAATAACTAAACTGGCTATCTTGAGAAAAGAATCGAGTCTGTCCACAATGGCAGGAGTAACTAGAATGAAGAAAGAATATAATAGTACATGGGAACTCCAATTCCATAAATATATAGATTTTTTTAACACGAATTTGAAGCCATCTCTCTCTGACAAATTTTACAGCATAACATGACACCATTCCTACTGTGTATCGACAACATTGAATCATTAGCAAATAAAAACAAATCCTCAACCTCAAAACTTACCTTAATCCTGCATCTTCATAGTGAGGATGATTTACAATAGGACGAAGCGTAGACAATTTAACACTTGCCATTGTAGGCATTGCCCCTGCAAAAACTGCATCTGAAATACAGAAGGCAAGGCATGTTTGAAATTAAGAATCAAGCAGTAAAAGCAGAAAAGTAATCTCAAATACCTCAACAGTAATCCGGCAGAAAAACATAGAGAGGGTAGGATGTTCTTTCTGAGATGGCCTTACATGGCACCAAGAGGAGATGCACAAAATCCCTCTATTTCTTTTTAAAACCTTGAAATCAGTGTAAGTCACTAGATAACTAAACATGTAAGGATGGAGATTTAATATATTTTATTTTTCTTGAATGGGTAGAACTAAATATTCGTTGTGACAACCTGTTTTTATTTGTCACTTCTTCCACCGTTGTTAGATAATCAATAAAATCTCAGTCAGCTTGAAAATGTTTCCCTGCTAAAAGGGCAACTACTTTGTTTCCAGCTCATTTTCTGACACTTTTACTCATTTTAGTAAGAGGATGGGTGCAACTACAACACATGCACTTTGAATTCTCTTCTAGCAAAATGGTGATTGTGGACCCACATGCAGCATCAGTATCACTGAAGTAAAACACTATTTTAATTGGAATTTGCAAAAAACTTTTGTTGTAGAAATACCACACCAGTGACTAGAACCTCCAAACCGGTCGCCTGGAGTCCAACAAAACAAGCTTTAGGTGGTTTTTTCATTTGTGATAGCTTCTATATGGACAAGTGACTAAGTCATGGCTTTAGCATAATCCCAAGGCAAAGCAATAGTAGCAATACCTCTGAAGTCATTCATTCCAAGTTCTATAGTTACATCTCACAGTAAATGGGGAGCACCACACACTATTAAATAGTTTACCTTGTCTGGTACCGACTTTTATCCACTCTAGAAGTTCCTCCTGTGGCAAATTGCTAAATTCTCCCATGATGTTCCACTGTGTTTGAAGGTTTGCTGACCCTTCTATTGCCATCAATGCTAAAATAGCAAAGACCAATGTTTTGGGCTGGATTTTACAGAAGAGCCATCCAAACAACTGAAATGCAAGAATCGATTAATTTCTAGACAACAATTCTGTCATGTTATATGCAGCACAACTCATTGTTATTTCTCTAGAAAGAACCTAACATATATCACAATCTGAAACATCTCTGTTATTGCTGCTCCACAAAACTTCAGTGAGGCCTCAGAAGAAGTATTAATGATTACTGAATATAGGGCAATGTACTTGTAATTCTATTTAAAAACCTGACATTAACGCAGCTTTTAAAGTTGTAGTTCAAACGTCAAACTCCGCAAGTGAAGATGATTCAATAATGCTAACTGCACATTTACAGCATGTACTCTCCTATTTACATCAAGAGTTTCTAGCGGTAGTATACGGATTAGAGATTGTACTGCAAACTTCCAAAATCATCTCAGAAAAGCAGACTTTGGGGATATAAGGCTAATGTTGCTTTATATGCTACTCTTCCCTTTCTTGAACCAAAACAAGACAGCCCTTGCATTTTTTCCTAAAGACAGTTTGCTGGAGGCTCTAAGTAAATACTGAAACATGTGAAATGTGTAGTTCAGAAGAAAGAAGTACCAAATTTGCTATGTTGAAGTTCAGCTTCAGCAAAAATGCTTTCTCTCATCCATATCTGACCTAAACCTTAAACAAGACAAAGTATGAATTACAATTTTTCCCCAAGGGAATGTGTATTAGAAGCAAGGCTTCACATTTGTCTTTTCATTGGGGCCTACAAGAAAGCTGGGGAAGCACTTCTTACGAGTGCTTCTAGTGACAGGATGAGCGGTAACGGCTTCAAACTGGAAGAGGGGAGATTTAGATTAGAAATTAGGTAGTTCCTCACTCTGAGGGTGGTGAGACACTGGAAGAGGTTGCCCAGGGAGGTAGATGCCCCAACACTGGCTGTGTTCAAGACCAGGCTGGATGGGGCTTTGAGCAACGTGGTCTAGTGGGAGTGTCCCTGGCATGGCAGGGGGTAGGAACTAGATGATCTTTAGAGTCCCTTCCAGACCAAACCATTCTATGATTTCAAAAAAAGCAAACCTGCACTAAATAAATACATTTCATTCAGAGTACCTTTATCCTTTTTTTCTTTTTCTTAATTAAAGCGTGAAATGATAAAATTTCACAGTCCAACCTCCCACTAGGCTGACTACTCCGGTTAGGTAGTGTGTGGTATCTTTGTTATAAATTAACCATAAACTGCTTTAGATTATTAAGTCTCTCAAGCCACCTCTCCAAAAATAGTGCGTATTCTACTCTTACTCTCAAAAACTTGCTAACCTTCCAGCAAGGACAGCAATACTGTCACAGAAATCTCACTTCAAGAGTACGTTGGAACTTTGGAATTCTTTATTGAGTTCCACGGCTTTTCAAAGAAGATCACATTCCTATCGTGCTTTTATAACACATCACTGATGTTCAAAGTATCTAAACTTACACTACTTTGTTTACATAAAGAGCCTAGAACAGTCAAAATATGCAAGGCAAAAGAAGCATTTCTTTTACGGGATGCTGTTCCTCACGTAGCTTTTATATCCATTCAAGGTTTTTATTCATTTGACAAAAACAAACGAATACATTAATTCTTTCTCCAGCTATTTCTCTCTGCTTTCAAAATTTCCACTCAGGATAGAATCATTCCTCCTAACAGCAAGCGGAAACGTGTGGATGTAAATAGGCATTTTTGTTGTTCCACCGGCCTTCAGCCAGGCTTGGTACCACTGATCAGCCCCCCCCGGGCCCATTCAGCCACTTTTCAATCTACCTGCTCCACAGTCAAAGGACTCCTTACCCTACTTCTTCTACAACCACAAAGCTCCTAAACCAGTTATTTAGATACAGATTCAATCAAGTTCACTTCTCAAACGCACAGATGCGGAAACACACAAAGCCAACTCTTAAGATCTCTTCTATCTGGAGAAAAATCTAGTAACGTGTTACGTTATGGTCGATTTCAAGCTAGGAAAAATTAAATCTGAATTAGGCATTGGACTTTTGATTTTTAAGCCTGCGTAAGGTTTTCAACATGCAAGGCTTCAGAACTATACTTCTCTAAAGAATTAATACACCCAAAATATGCAAGGCAATAAGCCCTAAAGCTGTGAAAGCACAGTGTGTAAAAAGTGAAACACTGTTTGGACAAAATTAGTAGTCAATAAAAAAACTTGCAATGACAGAAGTGTGTCAATAAAGTGAAATCCAGTGTGTGTCTCCCTACACTCAAGCTCAACACACAGCATATTAACTCATACAATAATGCAATCAGACAAGTTGCATAAAACAAGACATTTGCTTTATTTGGGGAGAATGGAACTTGTGTAATCATATTTTTTGACAGGCAATATAATCTGGTTTATTTTTAACTGGTACAATCAGATGCAGCAATTACACACAGAGGAATTTGCTTTAGGACAAACGTGTGGGTAATATTTTAAGTACTGAGATAGCTACAGGGTTAAAAAAATACCGTACCTGTTTTGAACACACCAAGGAAGCCATAACACAGAGATGAGGCGTCAAAAATAGCTTTAATCTCATGATTAAAATCGCTAGGACGCTGTATGCCAAGAGCTGCAATGCGTGGTACACCAACTGCAAAAAAAAAAACCACAAACAAACACACAGGAGTAGAATTCATTTCTGTCTTAAACATACAACTTCATTTCCAGTATAGCTTAAGTGACAAGTTTGTCTGAAGAAGAGTCCAAGTCAAAATACCGCCCTTGGTACCCACACAAGCACAGGCAGGTGGCTTTAGAATTCTCAAAAAAAGGTCAAAAAACCTCAGAGATGTCACTTGCCACTCCTAATGTGGAATCCACGTCACTTGTGGAAGCGCTGTGGTAAATTATAGAGGCACTTTTGCAATCTGTGTTTTTATCTACCTGTTTGATTAGCAGATTTTTAACAGCATGAGATTTCTCTCATAGCACGAACTACAACTCAACTGCTGTCAAGAAAGCTTTGTGCTGTCCTTGCTGACATAATTGCAAATGAAGAAACCACATAAGGAAGCTGCCATTCAACTATATTTTTTGTGTATTTTTTATTAAAAGAACCACCTGTAGAATTCTTTTCATTAAGGTATATTGCAAATCAGAATTTTAACGTTATCTTGGGAAACCCTGGCAGAGGAACCAATCTCCTTCTCAGTCCAGCCTAATTTCAGTGTCTTTCTGTACTGCTACAGCAAAAGCCCAAAAGACTCCTCTCCTGCACTGCCACCCCACCATTAGTTAGTATCTTTTTGTCCAACATACCCGAATTATTCTAGGGATGCACTGGATCCAGTTTAAGATGGGGGAATAAAAGATGCAGATACTTACCTTCGAATACACCATGAATCAGGATCACACTTTTGCAATCTGTATTTCAATATTGAGTATTCACATTAACATACAAATAAAATTGTGTAAAAATAGAATCTTACCTCGCCGTGGTTAAAACGCTCTTCTCTGAATAAAAAAAAACAAAACAAAACAGAAAATCACATTATTTATGTGCTAAGAAGCAGTGGGTTTACTTTGAAGTCATCTGTAGTGGCCCTACACAACTGAACTAATCCACTCAGCACCCACACTGATTTTTTTGCCCCTCAAACAGGTTTTGAAGTATATTGCAAATCAGTAACTATCCTCTTCAATCCCTCTATTTGGAAATCTGAGAATTAATTTTAGCAGGTTTTTTAATTACTTCCATGAATTATTTCATATATAGAACAGCCTATTAAGAGAATGAAACTTCAGTAATGTAAAAAAGGAAAAGCGCAGGTACCAAAAAAAGGCATCTGTCATTGACTCATGTACTATATAGGTTGGTTTTGGGTTCTCAGAAGGAAAAATAAGTGTGGAAAGAGTCAAAATCATGTATAGTTTTTCTCCAAAGACATCTGTGAAGACAGGATGCTGAATCCTGCTCACACCTGTTGGAATTTTGATAACGACCATTTGACTACGGAAAGCAGAAATCACTGAAATGATAAATTTTTAAAAAAAGTGGTAAATTAAAAAAAACCCCAACAACAAAACAGGGACTAGAAAGATACATCAGGGAAATGGCAATGCTGAATTAACAAACTGCCTGCTCTTGATCACAGCATCAACCAGTGACGCTCAAATAGCTGTGATGGGTAGAGCACGTATTGCAGATCTTTAGAAAATAAAATTAATACAGTTGGGATCCCTTCCTAAAGATGAAACTCACATACCTTTATAATCTGGACAAAATATAATGGGGAGAAAAGAATTTGCATTCATTATTTATAAGAGAGCCGTGAATAGGCACATAAATAAATACTGGTTTAGGAACAAAAAACGTAAGAAAAATACATTTCTATTTAATAAAAACAAAGTAAAAATGGAAAATTTGGAGGTAAGAAGGTTAAGATGTCTAAAATTAAGTTCAGCAGCTTAACTCAGTTTTAGACATCCTATTAAAATACCACATATAGTATATCCAAGACCTTCAGTTACTGAACTATATAGTTTACCCTTCAAAAAGGACAAACAACGTAGAAGTCTGAATTATTTAGCATACAGCAAATAGAAAAAAAACTTCCAGCAGAAAATTTAGTTTCACATTAAAACACAATATTTACCTTTCATATTGGCCCGCCTGAGATAAGGCCCACATAAGATATTTAATTGCCTGAAGAGAACAAGAGGCAACAAATAGTATGAATAATCTTTCAAAAGCATTCAAAAGCTTTTTCAACATTTGCTAAATTGAATTACACCTGGGTAATCTCATTTTGAGATAATGCTAAGATAAAGACATGCAATGTTTTAGCTGGAAATTCTTTTTGAGGCTGTTTAATTAGCCAGGCAGTTAGCAGTTATCCCATCTGTTCCTGTATAAACTGTAAGTTGTTTTTACACAAATTACACATAATCGAATTTGAAAAAAAAACCAGTTATAAACTTCAGTTATAGTATTCATCAGCTAAGTGACAGAAATTTTTTTGGCGCTTAACACCAAAGCAAGTTTTACCACAGATTCAGGACTGGACCTTTGCAAAAATCTGTGTCAAGACAATACAGAATTTTAAGCAAATATTTTTGAAAAGCTGTGTTTTATCTAACTGGACTGGGTTTACAAGGCAAAGTTTTGGTAGCTGGGAGGCTGCACGGGTGGCTTCTGCGAGAAGAGACCAGAGGCTTGACCCCGTGTCAGACAGAACCAGTTCCAGTCAGCTTCAAAATAGAAGCCGGTCAAAGCTGAGCCATCAGTGACACTGCTGGTGCCTCTGTTGATAACATGTTTGAGGTAAAAAAAAAAACAAAAACAACAAAAGAACACTCTGCAGCAGCTCCAAGAGAAGGTAGTGAGAAAAACAAGAGAGAAACAACCCTGCAGACACCAAGATCAGTCAGTGAAGGAGGGGAAGAAGGTGCTCCAGGTGCTGGAGCAGAGATTCTCCAGCAGCTTGAGGAAGAGACCACGGTGATGTAGGTTTTTCCCCTACAACACATGGAGGACCAGATGTGAGCACACATCCACCTGCAGCCTGTGGAGGACCACCAGTCAAAGCAGGTGGACGTCACCTGAAGGAAGCTACAACCCATGGAAAGCCAGGATCTTCCTCCTGTGTGGGCAGGAACTGCAGCTCATGGAGAGGAGCCCACATAGGAGCAAATTTTCTGGCAGAAGCTGTGACCTGTGGGGGACCCACAGTGGAGCAGTTTGCTCCTGAAGTGCTGTACACTATGGATATGCTGGAGCAGTTCCTAAAGAACTACAGCCTGTGGGAAGGATCCACTGAGCCTGAGAAGAAGTGGGTGGAGATGAAGGGAAGGTGGTTTTAGTTTTGGTTTTGTTTCTCATAACCATATTCTGTTTTAATTGGTACTAAATTAATCTTCCCCAGTTCAAGTCTATTTTGCTCATGACAGTAAACAGGTAAGTGATCTTCCCATCCTATCTTGATCCATGAGATTTTTCAACTCTCTTTTTCCCCACTGTCCTCCTGAGGACTGGGAATTAGAGCACATCTTGGCATGCACCTGGTGGCCAGCCAAGACTAACCCACCACAATAAATTCTTCCCATCTCAAAACAAATTGTGATCCCTTCAAAAATCCTAAAAAGTAAATGCAGGGTAAAGGTGCTTTACTAAATCAATCACTTACCCTTTTGACGATTACCCCAAAAACCACAAGAACAACTGGTAATAGCAGCGTCTTTGTGTATCTTACTGGAGTCTACAATGGAAAGAAACGGCATTAATTGCTTTCCATTAACTTGTAATTACTTCCTTGGTCATATTAAAGAAAACAATATAAAGAGTTCTTCCTCGAGGAAAATGTAAATTTAAACATTCAACAAAGTCATCTTAAAAAAACTTGAATTTAAGCTCCACCCAGCAACCACACCTCAAGGCTGTAACACTTGAGTCATTAGTCATTCCCAGTTCTCTGGCAAGACATCCAAAGACTAAAATGAGATTGTATCTCACCTGAATTTGAGTACTATGGGTTGAGTAACCCATAAACATTCTAAATGCGTATCTAGATACTGATGAAGTAAAAAAAATAAGTCTACTAATGCCGCATTAAGAAGTTCTGATGCTCTTCTGTGGTCTAAATCTACCACACAAATCCTGTACAGATCTCAGCACGTTTTCCATATGCTCAAAACCAGCCACCTGAAATCTAAATTTTGCAGAATAACCTTTTGTTTATCCTTGTGCAAGCGTTTTCAAGCAAGCACATTTCCCAGATCCAAAATCAAAACACTGTTTTGTTTTGAATTCATTTAAAAATCTATAAAACCAGTTGAATTTAACTTAAGTTCATTAACATCTCTAACTTCATGAGCAAGCGCTTGAACTTACGGCAGTAGAAGGTTACGGATCTAGGATGTTTTAAGTTATAAATTAAGGTAAACCAAAAAGCTCCCTCTTCCATAATCACGTTTTGATGAAATTACCTCTTTTTCCATGAAGTCAAACTCTGCAGCACAGGTATACATTAAAGTATCAAAATCCTTGTAGCCAATAAATTTAGATTTTAATATATTTCCTATATGAGCCTGGTAGGATATAAAGAAAAAAAAATAAGCAGTAAGCAAAATACGTTTTGTTTTCCACAACAAAGTAGTTTAAATGTATATGAGAAATATTTTTAATTAGAACAGAAGCTTATACAATTTCCAACGTTGTTATAGGAGCACATGGATCTATTTCTGGTGTATTAAATGACATCTTTGAGTGTAACACAGATTGGACTGTGTTAAAGAAAAAGCAGAAAGCAGCAGAAAAAAAGGGTGTTACCATTACAACTAGGTTCAACGTGAGTATAGTTTTGCATCCTCGTATTTCAAGATATATTTAAGGTATCTTCTGCCCCTTGGTGCAGACAGGTTTTTAACAATAGAATCTGACAATAAAAGGGTTGAAGTAAAGCGATGAGTCCTAGTTACAACAAGCATTTCAAAACTGTCTTACAAATCAGAGGAAAGTGAACTAAGAAATTGAGTAAATAAAGAAAAGAGGTAGGTAGAAGATAACCAAAATAAGCAAAGCTCTATAAACCCACATTTAAAAACAAACACACACAGTTTACTAACACAACAGTAAAAACATTTGTCTTTTCACAAACTTCGGTAAGTAATAACATATAACAAGAGAAAAAGCAAATATGTAATTCCTCTCCCATTTCTGCAAAACAAGTCTTGGAATTTCAGGAAAATGTATCAGTGAGATGCCAAAACTATCAAGAATTTAAAAAAAATTTGAAAGACATAAATCAGATACTCAGATAAGAGAACTTACATCATCAGCTATTCCAAATGCTAAGGAAGTTAGGTATTTCAAGGTGACTGTCCCAAATAACCAGGCACATCCTTCAATGACCTTAAAAAAAATACATTCAGAAAGAATAAACATGGTCCAAACTTTTAAAGCAACCTCTCCTTTTTTAAAAAGCCTTCTTAAATTGAGCTACTAGTTACAAACTCTTCTGTGTTATCACCAATAACTACAGTAATTTCTAACAAGTGCTGCTTCCCAAATTTCAGTACACTGGGGTGTTTTATAAGGTATTTTCTATTACAGTTGAAATAATTTTGTGCAATGGATTTATATTACAGCTGTACCACTGCACTCGACATTGTAGCAGAGTCCAGTGGAAGCTGTGAAGATGCTGAGGGGACTGGAGCATCTCCGTGCTGAGCCAAGTGATTATTTCCCACCCAATACCCTCTTCATATTATCAGGTTGTACTACTCTGATAATTCGAATCTTTGGAGGAATTTGCTAATTTTTAGTACCTTCTCAAGATCATCTCAAGCTAGATCTGAAAGGAAATAGAAAGAATGTACAGCTACTACTTTTAGTTGCATACCATGTTTATCCCCGTACTAGAAAGATTAAATTCTTGGCAATCTAGCTTAATCTAATTCTTTATAAAAGATAACTGAATAGGACAACTCGGCTCCGTATCTTGTATCTGGGACCAGCAGCAGGTGCTTTCAGAGAGAATATACCAAAATACAAACCGATCTTTACTTTCACGTAACCAGAGTTTTTTGTGACGACAGACTGCAATCAATCATCCAATGTAATGGCTTTAAAAGAACCCAAATACCTAGGAGGTATCTAATCCTTTCCTGAATGCCTCTTTTTTCTTTTTTTTGCCTGCACAGTATCTTTCTTCTCTCTTATAAACTTATTGCTGCTAGCATAAGGCCACTAAATAAACTATAATTATATCCTACATCTATTCACGGGCTTTGTCATATTTACCTTTATTTAACAAGATGAAGAATTCTAGCCTATTTTAAAATCTCACCTATGTAGTGATTCTACTGTAATAATTATCTTCAGACTCTCTCTACTTAAATTTAATGGTAGTACATTTTGGGGGAAGGCATTTATCTTTTTTTTCTTAAGTAAGACACAAAGACTGCAACTGGATGCAATATTTAGGATGCTAAGTATGAGTTTATTAAAATTATATTAAAAAAACATACTTTCTGCTTTCTCTGCAGTTCCTTCTCCATGACTTCCATCCTGTATTTTCCTTTTTGATGCCTGCTCAGTAATGAGTTGATGTGTTCCAAGAACTTTTCTTAAGAATACCAAGATTTCTCTGCTGTGCAGCAAGAACTTATTTAGGATGCTATTTTATATACATACTGAGGGTGGTGATCTTCTTTTGAAAATTTACCATTTAATCCCACCCTGTGTCTCTTACTGGCTAACATACACATTTTATCCCACGGAGTTCCTTTTCTTTTATAGTTCCAGTTAGGTATCTTCCCCAAAAGATTTCTGAAAGTCGAGTGCATGACATTCACCCATGCACCTTTATCTAGATCCTTCAAAGAAGTCAAATACATTTACGAGGAATGACTTCCTTTCAGAATTGGACCTATCTCATTTTATTCCTTGTAAACACAGCCGCAACAACTTTATTGCTGCTCAAGTTTTTACTCTTCTACACAAGTTACACTCACTGGTCTGCAGTTCCACAAATGCCTTGGATCTCCTTTTTGAACCTGACATGAGATTTGCCTACGCTCCCATTTTCACTAGTATCACAGCACTGCGGTTGGTTATAAATATATTTTTTAATTCCTTTATAATAACTGTGTGAATTCCATCCTGTTTTGAAGGTTATCCTTCATTTAACAAGAATGCCTGTCTTAAGCCAGGCTTATCTCAGTAGGCTCCCATTTCAGGTGTTTTTACAAGTTACTGTTTTATCTTACGTAACAAATTGCTTCTTGTGTTTTCTACACTGTTATATTTTATTTGTCACAGATTTGGGAGCGTCCTTCAAGTCTGGCCATGACTTCTACTGCTGCAAACCCCACCTGCACACCCTACAGTGTTCTACTCCGACTTGCTTAGTTATGTAGTTAGAAGTTGCTTTCTTTTGTTATAAAAAATATATCCTAAAAAAATTTAAACAGGACACATTTTAGTGAATATTTAATTATTAGTCAATATTTCATGCCGTATCTTAATCTCAATTAAGGCACTCTTAGCCTTTTACTTGCCTTTTCCACATTGTTCTTTATTTTAAATGGATTTTCATATGGATCTTAGGTTTTGTAAACATGTTTCCGTTA
>VZZY01002121.1:0-19681 GCA_013400335.1 Eurystomus gularis
CCTGGATATACACACACTCTGGGCAGCAAGAGGCTGGAGAGCTGGGCTGTGGAAAGTGATCTGAGGGTTCTGGTTGATGACAAGTTGAACATGAGCCAACAGTGTGCCCTGGCAGCTAGGAGGGCCAACTGAGTCCTGGGGTGCATCAAGCACAGCATTGCTAGCCAGCTGAGGGAGGTGATTGTCCCACTTTANTTGTCCCACTTTACTCTGCACTGGTGCAGCCCATCTTAAGTACTGTGTGCAGTTTTGGGCACCACAGTACAAAAAGGATATAAAGCTACTGGAATGTGTCCAGAGGAGGGCCATGAAGTTGGTGAAGGGTTCAGAGGGGATGCTAAAGTCACTTGGTCTGTTCAGCCTGGAGGAGACTGAGGAGAGAGCTCATCACAGCTTACTGTGATGTGTTACTTACCTCGCTAGGGAAGAGGAAGGAGCAGGTGCTGATCTCTTCTCTCTGGTGACCAATGATAGGACCCAAGGGAATGGTAGGAAGATGTGCCAGGGGAGGTTTAGGTTGGACATTAGGAAGAGGTTCTTCACTCAGAGGGTGGTGGAGCACTGGACAGGCTCCCTAGGGAAGCATTAATGACACCAAGCCTGACAATATTCAAGAAGTATTTGGACAATGCCTTCAGACACACGGTGTAAGGGTTGACAAGCACTAAACCAGGCTGTTCAGGGAGGTGGTTGAATCACTATCCCTGATGATGTTTAAAGGACATGAAGATGTGGGGCCAGGGGACATGGTTCAGTGGTGGACACCATAGAGTTAGGTTAGTGGTTGGACTCGATGATCTTAAAGGTCTTTTCTAACCAGAGTGATTCTGTGATTCTATGTTTAAGATCTGTTTAAAATTAAAAGCAAATGCATACGGGATAGTCAGGAGGGTAGAAAACAGAGGCTGAGTTACAAACAGGAAAAAATGAGCAGATCTGCACATACAGGCCATAAGCCTCATACTAATTTTCATTTCCTCAAATCATCACTAAGGTCACTATTAAATAATATCTCGTTATTGGAAATTTCATCCATAAGCCTTTCTTAGAGATCTAAACCACTCAAAAGGTATCATCCCACCATCTCTCCTGTGCTGCCAACACTCACTTTATTTCTGCAGAAAATCTCTGTAACATGAGAGTAATAGTTTATCTGTGAATATGGTATACAGACACAGAGAGATGCAAAAAGGAGGAGCAGAGCATCAGTAACAGGTTTAATACAAATTCACAACTTAAGCAAAACAATGGAACAGCTAGGGCATGGGTGCTATAACAATATGATCTCTTAGCACAGCATTTCCTCCACGCTAATTAGTTTGGCCGCAGCACTTAGTCATAGGGTGTCCCCTGGCACGGGTTAGAGGCAGTGGTGGCTGAACACGGCCACTGCCACTGAGGTTTCACCCTGTGGCTTCTATGCTGGTTGGAGCCAGCCCCATGTGGTGAAGCTGGAAAGGAGGAAGACAATAAGAGTAGAAGAGCAGCACCAGCCAATCTGGTGCCAGCCTGGTCATGCCAAGAGCATTCCACCATGCTCCCCACAGTGCCGCTGGCCTCAGCTGGAACTCTCACAGCAGTCAGGGCATGAAGGCAAACCTGCTGGGAAAGCAGGACCGCTCCCTACACAAGAGCTTTTCCCAAAATAAGTACATCCACTCTGCTTCCTACAACTTTTATTCTTCACTATTCACTTCATTCAACTAGATTTCTTCAAAACACAGCCAGATCCAGTATGGAACAAGGATTCTGTCAATGTTAAAAGCCCTTGGCTGTTTTGCTTATGTCTGCAGCTGAGGTCATTGACAATACAGTGACAGGACAGTACCTGCTGTTTGCTATCAGGAAGTGTGTGTACAAAGCTGTACACTGGCACCTCTTTCTCTTTCTGAAGTTAATGTTTACCTTCCTTCCCTGCCTGCCCAAGGCACTTGCACCTCTCTAGTTTGTGACTGCTACTTCTACTTTTTGCATCGTGAGAAGAAACTCTGGATTTGGTGTTTCCACATATTAGGTCTCAGTGACAGGATTGCCTCAAGAATCAATGAAGGCACAATGCTGTGCTGCTGCTGCCACTCACTTCCTCCACAGCTGGGAAGAAGGTGAGGATGTGGTTATGCTCTGCTTCCCACCCTGTGTCCTGCAGAGAATTGTCCATGTTGCTCTGTAGCCTGGTGCAGTGGGATGGCGTGTTGCTCTCCAGTAGACCTACTCAAACCGTGATGGACTGACACTGAACCACCATCTTGCCTGTACTTCGCTGTGTGCCCACCCTGCTGCATGCAAGCTATAGAGTGCACACAGCTGAGTGCTCCACCTTGATGGTGAGGTGGGGTCCCTTAATCACAGGTCCCCTGCATACATAGCTGTACAGAAATGACAGCACCAGCTTGTTGTTTCTTCTTAGTTTGCAGGCAAATACTAACTAGAGAGTAGGAAGGAGAGGGGGCATTATGACCAGAGCCAAAAGAGGGTTATTACATTTCAGTCACAAACTGAAGAAGTGTTTGTAAAAGCTTAGTGCAGTAATAGTTCCAAATTTAATTAGTATATTATTATCATACCAACAGTTTTCATGCTATGCACCATGGGATTCTAACATATGGTTAAAAAGAAAACAGAGGGAGAGAGGGCACAAGGCACAAAATCAGTTGTGCACCCCAAAGGTAAAGCAGTGCATCCCAGACTTATTCAGGCAGCCACTACAATTCTTGAGTCACAGCATAGAACTGGAGAAATGGGATCAAAAGCCTGGAAGTTAAATAAAATAGAAGAAAAATTTCAAGCAGTGGGTTTTTTTTTCCCCACACAGTGAGTGAGGAAGCTTTTGAAGTCTATCAACACACACTATCAGCACAGCAGCTAGAAGACAAATATATTTTGCTGGACACTTTAAAAATATTTAGGAAACACTGTAACCCTAAAGTGAACACTGTATTTGAACAGCACCAATTTTTGCCTCATCATGTTGGAACAAATGAGGACGGACGAGTATACAGCCAAACTGAGACAGAATGAGCAGCAGTAAGAGTCTGAGATTACTGAAAATTACATGCTTAGAGGCAAAATTGTTTTCCATGGGACTGACAAAAGGGAGAGAGGTTATTAAGGGAGACAGATTTGTGCTAGCAAAAAAGCAATAGACATCTGCCAGGTCCTGGAAGACGCACCATGCTAAAAGTGATGTCTAGGCAATGTATTAAAAAGTCTGTGTAAACTGTCAGCTGTAGCAGCATGGAAAGTAGCAGATCTATAGCTCAGCCATGAACAAGACATGCAAATCAGTAACTGAGACAGAGATGAGAGCAATCTTCGTGGTGCTGAAAATTACTCTGCATGGACACCACAGGAGATGTTAAAGCTGGAACTATCTTCCCGAAACAAACCACTTTGCCAAAAATCACATGGGCCTGGTGTCTCTGCCAAGGCCATGACTGCCAAAAGTGGAAGAAAGAAGGTACGTCAGCTTTTATAAGCAGCTTCTGCCTTTTCTGGTGCTGGAGTTGACACTAAGTAATAGCTGATTTTGTAAAAAGAGCCAAGGAACTAACCAATGAAAGTCAGATCCTAATTCATCCAGAACTTCAGAAACAGAGACCCCCGTATCACTAACTCTTGCAGAAGCCATTGCCCAGAATCGCAAAGGAAAATAGAGCTGTACCATGTACCCTCTGCAATCACGGGAAAAGACATAGTGATGAGACTATAAGGAACAAAAATAATTGTGTCTGTAATCTGTCAGAATAACTGAAATATTCATTCAGGAACATTACTGTTTTATGAACCCTGTGCATTTCACAAAGATCCATATGTAACTCTTCCAGGGAGACTGAGGACACAGAAGACCTGTGACACAGGGCGCCAAGCAAGCTGGGTTTTTTTCCATTTTTTTAACAATGACTCCTACCTTCTCTTCTGCTGCTGCTGTTCCCATGTGCAGAGAATTAGCCTTATTTGGGAGTTAGTCAGAGTGACAGCAAGTGATGTAAAACCTCCCTTGAGCGCGACACAACGCCACTCTTTGCAGTGTTGCTAAGGCACAGCAGAAGGCCAAGTTCTGCCACTCACCCTGAGGCTGGGCAGGAAGAGGAAATCAAAGAATCATAGAATTGTCCTGGTTTTAAGAGACTTTGTGGTGGTTTAGTAAAGCCATGGTGGTTCAGTCCCTGCCAGCAGCTGACCCATGCGGCTGCCACGTGACCACTGCCTCTGCCTCCCCATCACAGACAGAGAAGAGAGTTTCAAAATGCCTTTTTGAGTTGAGATAAGGAGAGTTTAACACAGAAACACATAAGATCGCAGTAACAACAGCAATAACAACAGTAAGAAAGAAATCTACAAATAAGCGATACCTCATAGACAAAAAGATGTTCCTGAGCGGATCGATCGCAGACTGCGAGTCACGCCCCCGCCCCAGGAACCAGAACTGGTCCCAGGTCATGATGTCAGTATGGTATAGAATAGCCTGGCTGCACCAGATTAACCCTGTCCTGACTGAACCAGGACAGACCCTCAAGATCATCAAGTCCAACCACTAACCCAGCACTCCCAGATCACCACTAAACCATGTCCCTTGCTGATTTTTTACCCTACCACTTTTGTTTGCCTTCTCAGAGCTTCTCATTTCAGCTCCTATGCAAGGATTTTTATATATATACAGTGGCAAAAATGCACTAGAGATTTCTGAGCTGGGCAGTGCTCCATCAGGGAACAGGCCATTTAAGGCTCCAAGGTCAGATGGGCTTCAGGAACTGGTGCAAAGCCCAGAAAATATTGGCGGCACTGTCCCTAAGACAACTACTTCAGGAAACACAGTTTCTCTTGGGACTGAAGATGCCAATCACACTCTGGGATTCGGTTTTGCTCATCTGGTTAAAATCAATAGCCTTTGCATTAGCAGTTTTCTGTAAGCAGTGAACTGCCTGGATATGGCTGGAAAGTTGCAAAACTCTCCTGGGTAGTTTAACTACAAGCTTCTGCATTTGTAATTCTGAAGACAGAAGACTTCAGGGAGGAGGTTCCTGCTATGATCAGATGGCACAGAGAAGCCAGGGCACAGCACAGAGATAAGGAGTCTAGTTCTACTACAGACTCAAACCAACTCCATGGCCCTTGGCTGAACACAGCCACTGCCAGCCTTCAAAAAAGAGCTGCTGCATTCATTGCCATGCTTCTGTTTCCTGAGAAATGCACTGAAAGAGCCTAACTGGAGTCTTATCTTGTTTTGAACCTAGGCCTATTTACCAAGGTAATGGAGCAAGGGATAGTATACAAATTCAGTCTCCAATACCACCAGTTATCCTGTCATCCTCCCTGGTGTGCCTGCTTCACAGCCCAGACTTTTTCTTAATTCTCATCCCTTGGCACTGCAGTCAATTAACAGCCTTGAATCACAATGGGCTGTGGAAACATTGTCTCCAGGTGCAGATTACAAAACCTGGATCTGCAAACAGACAGGTGCATGAGCGTGAGAATCAGGTATATTTTTATAACTATACCATCTCTTAATGAATAGATTTTCTCAGGCTTAAAACATATTCAGCCCTAAACCTACCTCTGGCAAGTAGTGGGTACTTACTTTCATACATATTTTCTCCCTGAACAGAATTATTTCAAGGAGGATTTTTTCATTCTTATTGTTAATTGTTCCCAATTTACAACTGATGCTTCTCCTAAAACTGTTAGGTTTGTCTGCCACATCTGTACCATACACAAAAATGGTCCAGAAAGCTACAGCCCAAACTATGCCAAATGGGTGTTATTTATATATATACATATATTCTCTACATTAGGATGAGAAAGTATAATTTAACCTGGAGAGTGTTATGTTTGGCATATCTATTGCATATTGTTATTAAGGAGCAAAACTAAATCTAAAATAGAAACCTCAATACCCCACTTTATATATAGATAGAATAATATTTTCCAAAGAGCTGTTCACAATGAAACTGGTAGCAGGCAATGAGACATTATTTGCTGTCTGCAAGGCCAGATAACAACCATCTAGTTTAGACCCCACTACAAGGCTGGGACAGCTTTCCCAGCCAGCATCCCCACTTCAAGCATGTAACATATAGCATCTCTTCTGGCAACTGTCCCTTTAAACTGAAAGCTCCAGCTGAAAAAGAATACATTATTCTGGGTAAGATGCTGCCACAAAATCATGTGAGGAACATGTGATGCTGCAGATCACCTAGATGGAATCAAAGAAAGCAACTGTGAGCTGCCAATCTGCTATCTCAGCCAGAAAGGACAGATACTACAGGGGCAAGCTGCCTTTGTGAGGTGTTACCTTGGTATTCTCCTCTAGCTTGCTCAGCAGCTCCATCCTCCTTGCAAGGAAGCCTTCTCTCTGTAAAGCTGATCATAACACCCTGGATGTTCCTGTGTGGTCACTCCCTACCACTCATCTGTGATGCCTTCTGCCTTTACCTTGTCAACTTAACCAGGGCTCAGTCCTCACTGCAGCTCTGGATACAGTCTCACAGGTCTTTCTTGGAGCCAGCAGCTCTTGGGTGAACCTGGGCATGTAAATCATGGCTGAGACATGCACTCACAGGAAAGTTCATTAAAGCTTAGCAGACTTCTTCAGAAAGGCAGGGTATAAAGGCACCAGTCTGTTCCTGTCTGTGTATACTGATGCAAACACACAGCATAAATGTGAAAAGATGCTGCAGTTCATCAATCCTTCAGATGCCTCTCATAAGAGGAATGTTCTTTGCTCCTTATCTACCTTTTTTCTTGAAACTTGAACTGTCAATAAATTAATTCTCCTCTCCTGTCCTATGGCACAGTGTCCCTCTCCTCCTGGCATTCACAAGTACCCTGTGCATTTTGATCATCACTGGAAATGTCTATCTTGCAGGTGTATTCAGCAAAGAGGTAAAAGGTAGCACAGTCTTTTTAATATGACCTTGGATTTCTATAAATTAAAACATTTCTATTTCCTCTGCTGTTACAGAAGCACAAATGTATTTTATTAACCATCTATTGATAGATATTTAGCAAACTGATCCGTATTTGATGTCTTGAGAAAAGTCTATTCTCAAAGGCTTTTAGCCTCTGAACTCCTCTTCTGTTTGTCAGTCTGTGTAATCAATAGGCATATTTGCTAGGAAGCAGGAAAGTATTGACTTGCCTAGTGAGTGTATGAAGTAACTCAAGTGATTACTATTACATACCATTTAGTAATTGTTATAGAAGCCTACCTTCTAGGAGGCAGCACATGTCAAATTTTTTGCAGAATGACTTTGTAAAGGAACGGAAATCAAAGATAGAGTTTGTGTAATATCATATAACTCATTTTATTTCTGTTAGGCTACTAGTATATTCCTCACATAGTAAGAAAATTCTCAAAAAACATATCCAAAACTACAGTGCCCAGTTCCCCAAAACTGACGGTAAACAGAAAAAAGCACAGAGTAAACTAGAACCAGGAAAACTGCAGATATATTTCAGAGGAGTTGCTACATCAAAAATTTAAGAATATAAGTGTTCCTTTGAGGGCCGTACCCTGCTTCCACACTAAGAAGAATGGAAGCCTGTATATAACAGCATCTCCTGGGAAGTTTCACAATAACTGTAACTCCTGTTCTGTAAACCTAGTGGGTTGAATGCCATGAATCTCCTGCAAACTCCAAAGATGTTGTGCTGCTTGGCAATGTATCTAGAACATCTTTCACATAAACATAAGACAAGAGCAGGCTTGCACCAGATTTTTTCCTAACTTTCTTTCTCCTTCCCTGCAGTTGTAGCGAATACAGGCCTTCAGTGACATGCAAGAGTAGCCTCTCATCCATTCTCTGTGGGGTGATTGGTTGCAAATATGCCACTACTGTATCCTGACACCATTGCAGCACTCCTGCATCCAGCCTTACTCTTTTCTTTTCTTTTCTTTGGGGCCCAGCAGCAAATAGGGACCTGGCTTACCTAGTAACAACTGCTTGGACATAGGATGCCCAGTGCTGTATGTGACATAACAGACATCACTGGAAAAGCATGCACAAGCATGATCTCAAAACAGGGAGCCAGGTCTCTGACAGGGAGAGCCACGGCTCTGGCTGCAGCAGGCTAAGACATTCCCAACACTGCTGTCCCCTGGAAACTGCCATGAATTCAGCAGAAGATGATGTTGCCCATGTCTTAGTGCCCATTTCACCATCCTGCATATTGAACTGCCCATGAGGGTGGGCTGGTGCTAAAAGCCACTATCCTACACTGGAGTGGGGAAGGCAATAACCACTGACAGCTGACAGCTATCAGAGCAGTGAGATCTGAAAGCACTGCAGGGGTTTGCTGTGTTATATGGTTCCTAGTCTGTAAGCAGACCCGTGCAAAATATGTACCATGCCATGTGCTTACCAGAAGGGCAAAAGTGAAAGTTGGTGAAACTACAAAAGTTGTTGGCTGGCTTGTGGCTGGATGCTGAATGATACAGAAGAGCAGTTGGAGTTGTGGCACCATTTGCACTCAGCTCTGTGGGTGCTCTGTGGTTATCTCATAAATTAGCATTTTACTTTATCTCCTGGCAGCAGGACAGAGCTGTATGCAGACATTTATGTAGCCCTGAAGTCAGCTCTGCACCCAACAGCACAGCCTGCAAGGAGGCATAGTTTGAAACAGGCTGAGACAAAAGCCCTGGGTGACAAACATGCTCCAGTCAGCCTCACTGTATTTTGTTTCCATCCTGCTCTGAGATAAAACTGCCATCCTATGAACAAGAGTTAAATTAAAGACTGTTGTGCATTGCTGTTTCACCTGATCCCTGTATTTGTCCATTTCAGATATACTCCTTCCAAATTAGCAGAGACTCATCAAGCAGGAGCTTGTTGAGCTCCAATACAGTGATTGCCCCTTCCTGCCTGGAAGTCTCTGAGACTCCTGCCCCACACTCAGGACAAGCAGACTGGACAGCCTGCTGCACATATTGTCCTGCTACCACACAGCACTCTGCCAGGAAATGAAAAGCTCTGGAGAGCACTGAATAATCAGACAGCAAAAATTGGTCGTAGATTTCTAAGAAGTTATTTAACTTTTTTTTTTTTTAATTATTTGCCCAACTGTTGAAAGGATTATTTGATTATGTAAACCTCTTACTATGTTTGCACTTCAAACACTTCATATCACACACATACACATACACACATATGTACATGCACATACACACGTATACAATTTTTTTACATCTGCTCTTCCATTCAGATTGTAAACTCTGGTCCAAACAGAGTTTTTTACCCTTCTCTTGACTCTTAAACACCTTTTTTTCTTCTTTTCATAGCAGTTTTCATAAGAACAACAGAATTGCTTCCAGCAAATGAAGCCCATATTGGTTAGTCCATGATCTTGTTCAGGCATCTACCAGCAAGGTAACACTAAGCCCACCTGGGAGAGGCAAAGGAAAAAACTGTTCATCTCACAAGTCTGATCTTTGCCTTCAAATCTCCATCTGCACTTACTTTCAGGTCAAGTATTTTGCCATTAATTCCAGACATCCAAGAAGGAAAGGGTTATTTTCCTTCTAAAGATGTTTACTGTGAAATTTTGCCTCTCCATACTCCCTCACGTAACTGCTGGAGCTGCAGAGACACAGGGTGATGCGGGAAGGGTGGACAGTGGCAGCCCTCAGCAGCTTACCTCTTTGCTGTGGCAGCTGTGCACTGGATCCCATTTCCACTAGGGTCAAGGGCACCCAGACCCCTGCTGCACCTACAGCTGAGATCACCTGCCCTGCTGGTCACCCCTCATTCATCTCCTGACAGATTGTTGAACAAACCCTAGCATAATGCAGCCGAATCCAATTTCAGCCCTCAGTTACAGCTGTGCTCAAGGGTGCAGGAGGTAGAGATCGATGTCTTTAGTTATTAGTTCCACTCAGATCCCCAGCATCTTCAGGGATGTGGGAGATGCCCATGATTCTCTCCCCAGTGGAGCCCAAGAGCAATTTGCAGTGGATTGCTTTGTTCTGCCTCTGTTGGTGTACAGCTGCCAGATGACACATGGAAGAAACAGATGACTTGAGAAATCAGCTCCTCTCCTGACTCACATGGAGGAATGATGCCATAGTGACAGTCAGTTGCAGATATGAGAAAGTGAAAATTTAAAAAAAAGAAAGAAGAAGAAAAGAAAAATACACCCCAGCACAGCAGGGTGATATGCTAATGACATGAAATGGATGTGTCAAAAATAGAATAACCCCACTTAAAATGAATATCTCTTAAAAGAAATAAATGTCCTTTGCAGAAGACGAAAGGCTGCATAGAGTAACATATGGGAAGGTAAATAAATGAATTACTCATTTCAGGAAAGGTAACTACTCCAGTGTGAAGAACATTTTCCAGTTCTCTATGCTGCTACAATTCCTTAGTACTCCTTAGTGTATTGTGCACATTTTAATTTCTTTGCCAGGCCTTTAACTTTCTAGGAAGATCAAGTCTTTGGAGCCAGTGTGTGACAGGCAGCACCTGGTCACCCAGACTCAGTATCACACTGAGTGCAAAAGAGCTGCTCTGTGGGCATGTCCAGACACCCATAATTCCTCATAAAATTAGACAAATGAGTGAGCTTTTGTTGGCAAAAATTAGATCTGCAAGTTAAAAGGCTTAAGACATTATCTGATGTAAAGGGGCAGCACCGACAAGTTCAAAGACCCTAAGTCACATCAGCAGAATGGTATGCTGAAAGAAGGCAAAAAACTTTCAGGACTCATGTGTTAGGTTTGTTTCTAGAGGGGGTTTTGATAGTGGGGGGGTATAGAGGGGTGTTTCCTGTAAAAAACTTCAAGAAGCTCCCCCAGCTCCAAGTTGGACTCGACTCTGACCAAGGCCAAGCCAATATGGTGGAATAGGCTTCCAATGGTGGAAGCATCTCTGCAATAAGATATTTAACAGGGAAAAAACCTTATTGGCAACATATTTTGTTTTGGAAAGGAGCGGGATTTGAGAGAAACAACTATGCAGACATTGAGGTCAGCGAGGAAGGAGGGGGAAGATGCACCAGAGCAAAGACTCCAGTGCAGTTTGTGGTGAGATGGAAGACTGAGCCCCTGCAGCCCAGTTACTGTGGAGCAGATATCCACCTACAGCCCATGGAGGACCTCATGCCAGAGCAGGTGACTGCACCTGAAGGAGCCCATGCCAGAGCAATACATCACTGGGAGGCCTATACCTCATGTAAGGGACCCACACTGGAACAGTTCATGAAGAGCTGTAGCCCGTGGGAAGGAATCATATTGAAGAAGCCCATGGAGAACTGTCTCCTTTGGTAGTGACACCACGTTGGAGCAGGAGAAGAGTCTAAGGAGTTCTCCCTCTGAGGAGGAAGGAACAGCAAAGACAAGGCATGACAAACTGACTGCAACCCCCATTCCCTGTCCCCCTGTGCCACTATGCAGGAGGAGGTAAAGAAATCAGGAACAGATCTGAGCCTGGGAAGAAGGGAGGGGTGAGGGTAAGGTGTTTTTAAGATCTAGTTGTATTTCTCACTATCCTACTCTGATTTGATTAGTAAATTGGTGTTTGCTTAGTCTTTTAAATTCATTTTTGTTGTTTCCCCAAGTCCAGTCTGTTCTTTGCCCGTGACTGTGATTAGTGAGTGAGCTTTCCCTGTCCTTGTCTCATCTATTGAGCCTTTTGTTATATTTTCTCCTCCCCATCCAACTGAAGGGGGGTAGGAGTAAGAGAGCAGCTGTGTGGTTGCCAGCTAGGTGGGCCTAAAACACGACAATTCACAACAGACAAAATTACACATAAGCCCTTAGTGAAACATGATGGTATTAAACAAGTAAATGGGTTTACCAGTGTACAAATGAGGGAATAGGATTTAGCGCTGAAGTCTTTCCAGCTCTCTAAACAGAACTGATGAGTTCAATATCAAAATCACATAAATTGTTCAAATGCCTATGCTTTTAAAGAGATATTAAAAATAGATTGCCCTATACTTTTAAAGGGGTGTTAAAATTAAATGGAAGAGACTGTCATGAGAAGAGAAATTGAGGTTTGAGGACAGCCTTACTGTGTAAGTGATTCAAGGAGCCTGAGCTGCTTATCAGCAAAAAAAAAAAGAAAAAAAATTTCCAGAAGATAGAGGGGTGACTTGGTTACAGAGTACAGGAAGATTCACAGAGAGAAAATCACAAATATTAAAGAGATTTTTAACATGGATAAAAAAAGACGTATATATTTACTGTCTGGGAGTTAATGCCAGACAAATGAGAAACAAGGAGCAATTCGTTACAAAAAGGATGACTAACCATTAGGACAAGTCATTACTGAAAGCAGTGCATTCTTTTTTTGCTTCCAATTCAGAAAAAAATATTTTATTGGCAGGGAATTTTATTCCACAAGGTTATGGTCCTATACACAGCAGTAATAGATGAAAGCATATCATCTCCACGGCAGCAGGCTGTGCTGAATGTCTCTTCTGGTCTTCATATCTGACCTTCTCCAGAATGAATTGAAAAATACCTGACCTGATGGCTACTGCAAATAGAGTTTTGAAGGAAAGGATCAGGCTTGTGAGGTCTCACAATGGCCTTTAATCTGTGGCTGTTAATGACAATCCAGCAAAACATATCTCCAAACTCAAAATAAATTATTTTTTTATTCCTAAAGAAATGCAATTGGATCAACATGAAATTGATGCAATGCTCCAGTTGAAGGCAATGTTAGCTGGAGTGGATATCATTTCTCAAACCCTTCTCCAGTGACCTAGTGTGCCAGGAATATTATTTTTAGCATTTTTCTAAAAAGCAGAATAACTACAATCAAAAATGTGCATCTTCTAGATAGAGTAAAAAAATATCACTGACAGAAACCTTAAAAGTGTGTAAGAAACATTATGTACTTGTAGCTACACAAGGGACCAACTTTTCTACTGGTTATCGGTTACACATAAAGCACTTTATACAAAGATTGATAAGAAACTAAGTCAAACCTTCTTTTTTTCTGGCACTGGAATGAACTACATTTCTGACAATGTTGTGTACTACAGTGTATTCCCTAAGCTATCCAGCTTGAAGTTCATATTAGACAACTATCTCTCTCCTAAATTCAGGCTGGTTTTGTACCAAGCAGCAAGATAACCTGAACAGTTATACCAGGTACAAAGTTTCTTGTAACAGCAAACACAAATCCTCTAAGCAGATTATTTACTTGGTCATTCAAAAGCATCTGCAGTTACAATAACGAAGCAGGTGCCTCCAGATTCTGGAGAGACACACGTGTGTCTGGGAAGTCCTTACACTACGTATATTGGATGGCCTTCACAACAGCTCATATATGCTGTGCATGCATACATGGCAGTTATACCTGCTCTCACAGCCTACCAAGGATGGCACCAAACTGCAATCATAGGGCAGTCTCTAGCTGCACAAAAATCAGCATTCATTCCTTGCAGCATTAATTGCTAACTTTAATTACTAACATACACCACTGATGTTTTCTAGGTTGCAATGTATGGTGTCTTTGGTTTGCTAATCCCCAAAACTCCTTGAAATGTCCTGGGATTAGCACACTAGACCCGTGGAAGGATCATCATGAGCTAGCTGCTCTGTCCCTCCCAGACTTTCTGCAACTGGTTATCTGAGCACAAAGTCGGAAGGAAACTTTTTACTCCTGAACTATACCACTTTGTGAGTTGGGCTGGCCAACAGTAACTTCCTTTCTGGCAATCCAGTATATATGTTTCCTTGGAAACAGGAACCAGCAGAATGCTCTCTTTAGCCACTGGTTTGCTCCAGTCTCCATGGAAACAATCATTGCACAGGTGAAAAGAAGGGTAATGATTGCAAAGTAATGACTTACTGAAAGCTTGCCTCTGCCTTAATTTTACTTATTTCCTAGGTCCTTATTTTTATGAAAAGACGAGGACATATATGATGATGTCTCAAATCCTTGATGTGACAAAGGTCAGGGTCCGAGATCAAGGGATGAAGCTCCCAAGACCTCAGGCAGCCCAGCACCAGACCCCTGAGAGACATCTGGAATGCAAAGGGTGGGTTTTCATTCTGCAGAAGAAGATGAGACAAAGAGCCACCCAGCTTGTGCAGTTAGACATGTTACCTCCAAACTTAGCCCATCGCAGACTCCAAGGCTACCAGGACAAGAGAAAGCAATGCACCCCTGGGGACTGACAGTCACTTGCATGCCTGGTGAGACATTCCCATAGTAGTAGATGTCTTGGCAGAAGGAGGAGACGCCCATGAGGTAATTCCAAGGCACACATACCACTTTCTCTGTTCCCCCAGCCTCTTACGGTTTCTCACCAAAGCAAACCAGCTTTTTTGCCCTTCTTTTACTTTTTGTCTCTTACAGAGGTGCAGCAGTCTCACTATATTACTCCCACAGAACTGCCTCACTTTCCATGATGTGATCTCCAAAGCAATTACAACTGCTTTAACACAACAGAGATCCAGCCTGCGAAAATCAGCTGAGCATTTTCACACAGTCTGCATGTGATCTGAGTTTTTATATATTTCTCCTTTTTCCTCTGAGTAGCCTCAAAGAGACTTTCTGCATTTGCTTTCACACACTCCCTTTTCTTTCCTCCCTACGGTCACTAGAATCTTTGGGCCACATATATTTGCAAGAAAAATCCACATGGGCACCTATTTTTGCTAGTAACTGCCATTCTGGATTGTTGGTTATTGTTTCACTTCAGCTTGCCTGCTGCAGACATCCTTATCTCTCACTTTCTTCTGGAAACACAGACAGAGATATTCCATCAAGTTGTGGTGCACTGTGCAGAACCAAGCCTGCACTGCCCTAATATTTCTCACTTATGTGTCTCACCAAACAGAAGGAGACATGTTACCATGTCCTCATGATGTCAAAGCCCATCCAGTCTCTGTCTTTAGGGATGAAATGGTATCACCTTTTACCCACAATGTCTTTGTGCAAAACGGTTGGAAACAGTGTCGTTGACCACACAAAGGAAGAGTCAGGACAAGTTGCAATGCAACCGAGGAAGACTAACAGTATGGTGAGGGATCTGTAGCCTAGCAGAGATGAGATCTTGTGCCCACGTAGGCATAGTAGTACATAAAGGCTAGTTAAGCCCTGGGAAGCTGAATATGTGTTTTGGGTCCGTAACCCTTTAACTGACTTTTACCTGTAAAGGTTCGTGCCAAGAAACATCCTTCCTGGAGCAGCCCTGGCCCCAGTTCCTGCATTTGTTCCTTTGCCTTCAGGGTAATGGATTATGAATTACTTTGGTGTGGCTGCAGGCACAAGTGCTTTTCACTTTTGGTGGCTATCTGAGACCAGCAATCCTCCAAAGTGCTCCACTGTCTACTCCTGCCACAGAGTCATGCAGTGAAACATTCCCTCCTGGCTGGTGCACGAACTTGTCTCTCCAGCAGCAAAGTTCTTTTGTGCTCAAACTGACTACCTGAAGGTATTCAGGTGCCTATTTGATCTCCCCACAACAATCATGTGAACAAGGCTCCCTTCTGCTCTGGCAATCTAAGTATTAAAACTCACTGCTAACCATTACCAGACTATAATTACAGGGCAAGAAATAATTGAGCCATTTACATGAGGAGTTCACAATGCCTTTGGGTTCTTGTCCTGTTTCAGCTAGGATAGGGTTAATTTTCACCAGAAGCTGGGAGGGAGCCATAGCCAGGATAGACACCAAACCAGCCAATAGGCTATTCCATGTCATGCCTATGATGCTCATGGTCTGAGCCAAGTGTTGTCGGATTTGTTTCAGCTCTCTCAGTCTGTACAGTTTATCACTTGTTTTGTATATTGTTTCATCACTGTTACTATTGTTCTTCTTACTGTTCCTTTTGCATTGTTGCATTAAATTCTCCTTATCTCAACCCGCAGGGTTTGTACTTTCCTCCCTCTCCCCTTCCTGCCCAGGGGCAGAGGGGCAGCAGGAGTGGCCACATGGTGCCCAGGTCCTAGTTGGGTCTAAACCACCACAATACTCAGACTAGTAAAGTGAACAGTCCTAACATTCATATAGTTCCTAACACTCTAATTATTCTATGACTGCCAGAAAATCAGGCCTAGACTGCTTTTCAATGGGATTTAGGGACTTGGGGGAGGAAGATAATCTAGTGTTCCCGGTGATGATGAAACTATGAAAGTTGTCCTTTATTTATTGTACCACAGTACTGCCTAGAAGCCCAAAGGTTATATAGGGACACATACTCCCACACCCCTCTTGCCTCCCATCCCAGCACAGTGCTCTATACAAAGGGGATCCTTTCCTAGAGAGCTAACATTTTCATATGGATTTATGGGACAGAAATAAGATAATACTGGTGCTAAACATTTGCTAAGGGAGGAAACAAAAGCAAGTGCAACATTAAAACTGCATGTCAGTAATACGGTATTTCACGGGAAAGCTGTATTTTATCCTCTGGTTGATAATCTGTTTTGTACCTCCAGAATGGAAAACCAGGGCAAAGGTGGCAAAAGCAGTTTTAAGTATACAATTATATTTAAGTGTTGAAATAATGATTCCTTCCTTTTAGTAGACCAAAAGGCACATTTGTCTCACTCCAGCTGTCATAAAAGCAAAACAGAAAAATGCAAAGTCCAGTGCATGAATGGCCACAAATCCAGAAAGTCCCAACAGCATTGTGATCACAGAAACAATGACCTAACAAGTCTTTCACAGGCCGTTGTTCCTATCAATCTTTCTGTGACTGTCTCTTCTGTTTAACATCAAACAACTGTCCCTCCTTCTCTGGGAGATACCCAGAGTTACAAAGAAGAACCTCATCCAATAAAACATTTATTTTGTATTATGATTGTTAAACATGTTCTGTCATGAAAACCAGCTTCAGAAACGCGGATCCTGTAATACCCAAATAAATAACAAGTAGTTGAAGACATAATACGCACATTTATAAAACAATTGGAAAAGGTGGAATTAGAAAGTTAAGATGAATGAAAACGTGGCTACCCAGACACAAAGACACTGAGTAATTTCCCAGCCAAGGCAGCTTGCTTTTATAGTATAAATGTATCAGAAATATTGAGAACTTCATAAATCCCTGTTAGTAGATTTCAGGTTAGCTGCTACATCCCGCATTATATCTAAGACTGCAACAAAGTTAAAGTGGATTGGGAAGAAAGACCTGCAGGATGACAGTCTCTACAGGGTAGTAATTCTGTGTGTTGATATTTCCACTTAAGGTATGTGTATTCTTTGCACAAATGACAAGTGAACTGTGATAGTTACAAGATTTAAACAGCATATGGAAATTTATCTCCAAATCACGTCACATGAGAGAATTTGGCAAGTCACTCCACTCTCATAAGAAAATTTCACCAAAACACAATCTGCATAACACTGGCAATGTCCGAGTTTTGCTTTCTCCTTTATCCTGACTTAACACAGATAATGGAGGATGCTCAGCTGGAAGATTCACATGACCTACATTCTGCACTGCCTTCCCAACTGTGTTCGATTCTCATTTTTCTAACATGACTGTCCACCGCAGAAGAGCTTGGGACACTATAAGGAGGCTGTACTGTACAAGTACCTAGATAAGTGCTACCTCATTTGCTTTTCATGGAGCCTGTAGGGTAATTTTACTCAAGCCCACATAAGCAGGAATCAGCATGCCTGTTCCTTTCTGCAGGTGCACACTTCCCCTGGTGAGGAGCTGCCAATCCTCTCCAAAAGGCAGGAGGAAACATAGGCTTTCCTGTAGGAGCATGGATGATATTGTGCTCCAGACACAGGGTGATTCCTGCCTCTCAAGCAAAGGAGAGGGCACACATGCATGACCTCTGCAAGGATCCAGAAACGCTCCCCTCACCGAGGTCATCATTGTGGCATTCTCAGTATTGCCAGTTACCCAGATCCCCCTCTGCCAGGAGAAAAGATGTCATGAAACTGTTATCCTCACTGTAGGATTTAAAGCTGGACAAAAGCAAGCACGAATCACAGTTCTCAGCCTAGCTTCTAAAAAAGGCTGTACCTCCTTATGTCTCTGCCAAAGTGTGTGTAACACTTTCAATTGCAAAGTCAGCCGTAAAGTGATAGACAATTAGCCGTGACTTAGCCTGCCTGCTTGGTTATGGAATTTGCTTCCCTTCCACTTACCCTCCCAAGCTACAGGAACAAGTATCCTGTAATTCTTACAGTACCTATTTCCTCCCCATTTTCACCTCAGCTTCAAACTTCTGTCCAGTACAAAGAGAAGAGAAAGAAAATTAACAGCCATAGCTACCATAAGAAATGTCTGTCCTTCTGGATCAAGTTACCAACTTATTTTTCTGTGAAGACTTCTGTGAACTGCATAGCTCTTTATATGTAAGACTAGAACAATGTTTTGACAACAGCTGCAACTTTTCTAACTGTTGGAAACATTAATTTGAGCAAAGGGCAAGCGCCATAATTACAATCTGTGGATAATTTTAATTTTCTATTCCTATACTTTCAAAACACATAATTTCTATTTATCCGAACTTCAGAATGATTGCTTCAAATCCTTGAATTATGATTTCCCAAACAGAACAGAAGACATTCTGTTTCTCCTTACCTTTCACTCTCATTGCTGTGAGAACCAGCATATCACCTATATCCCTCAGGCTTACTGCCTCACCTGGATCCCCATCACAGAGAGAGGCCCAGCTTCCAAGGAAGGCATGCCTTGCTGCTGTGTCCCAGTGTGGTGGTTCAGTCCTTGTTGGGAGCCGAGCCACGTGGCCACTCTCACCCCCCAGCACAGGTCCAGGGAAGGTAGACAGGGGAAACACAGAGCTGGGGTTGAGATAAGGAGAGTTTAATACAATAACACACAAGAAACAGTTGCAGTAACAACAGCATGACAACAGTGAGAGAAACAATATACAAAAGACGCAACAATGGACAAATTGGAAAATGGGCGGAGCCGAGCTGGTCAGCTGCAGGCACTTGAGTCATAAGGAAGAACCGGAACTGGCCCCAGGGCATGACATCAGTATGGTATGGAATAGCCCAGCCACACCAAATTAACCCTGTCCTGGTTGAACCAGGATACCCAGTGAATGCTTTCCCACAGAGTTCTGCCCCTTTCTTAAAAATTTGGGCACTAAGAGCTTCCTCACATCACTATAACAGCTCTTACAGTGCTTACCAAATCTCCTCTGACCGTCAGTTAGCTAATAAGGATGGCAATACCAGCCTTCTGTCCTCCCTTTCCGGGCAGGGACTGAACAACCTATCCTGCTGCTGTCAGCCCTTCTTCCAAACTCAAGTCTTCTCTTTATGTTGCCTCTACCCTCCAATATTTCTTGCACCCTCTCACTATTCCATGCCAGGATCCTCACAGTGCATCACTCTCCCCAGGTTTGGAGCAGCTGCCTTTTTGCTTGTGAGCATCCCTTCTACACAGCTGAAAAAGGATGCTTCTTTTCAGGAGTAAAGTGGAAAAAAGCAGCCATTTGGCTTGGCTCTGTCTTACAGGCAGCTACAGAAGGCTTTGAATGAGGGCAGATACATAAGGCAACAGCCTTCCATCTCATTCTTCCTGAGGAAGCTTGGAAAACACACCCCTAAACTGCACAGGTTGCAATGAAACCATTCATGCTAGCAGTACTGCTCTGACCCCATTCCCTCTTGTTGTGCTGGTTCAGCCATCATAATTTTATGCTACCGTCAGTTGCCTGATCATACAGGCCAACACTGAACACAGCAACAGCCCCTCAGAAGACTTCTTTCAAACAATCCTGCCATA
>VZZY01002123.1:8704-67343 GCA_013400335.1 Eurystomus gularis
GTCCTGCCTCCTCCCCGCGCCCCCTCCCCCGGGCTCGGCGGGGTCGGGGCTCGGATGGGGTGGACAATGGTGCCGGCCGCCTTTTGTGCCGGCCCCTCTGGGCGGCGATAGCCCTTCCGCCGGGACCGGGGGCTGCCCTGCCCGTTCCCCCGTGCCCCCCTGTGCCGCTGCCGCACACGGAGGCCTGTGCTGGTGGCAGGGGCCGCTCCCACGCTCCTATGAGCCTTTTTACAGCGCACTGTACAGCGCTGGCCAGTCTTGCTCCCTGTACTGCCAGAAATCCTTAAACCAATATCTCTTTTTCCTCCTTTTTTTTTTTTTTAATTTTTCTGTATGCTGGTAGGCCCATAAGTAATCGTCTCCTAGGCGTCTTCGTCTAAATCGGGAAGGAGCGTGGTGCTTACTAAGGCTAATGCGGTAGTAGTTTACTCCCCCGAATTTGAGAGACGCCGGGTCATTAGAAGCTTCTTCCTCGGAGGTATTACGAAGGTCTTCTGAAGCTGTGTGCCATTACCGCGGACATCTTCAATTCTAGTCGCAACTGAAAAGGGAGGAAATCCCAAATCTTGTGTTTTAAATTTCTGTAATGGGAAAGGAAGGGGGAGGGAGCTGTTCTGAAATCAGCCTGGGATTGAAATCAGATTAGGGTTCGCTAGAGTGAAAACCTGAATATGTGTCAGGTTACTTTGACTTCACCTGAGGGTGTTTTCCATGCTTCTGTTGATTTTATCACTTAAATTCACTTCTGTAATCGGTAGGGCTGGCATTTTAGTCCTTTGAAAGCATGTTTTGTACCTCAGAAGAATTCACACCTCTGCTGCTATTGTTTGGGTGGAGACAATTTTATGCAGGTCAGCCTTAGCAGCAGCAGTGTCTTTAAGATGACATTCACGGTGTAAACTAATCTTTATCTTAATTTTTGTTTAGCTTGGTGACAGTGAATCTCTCTCACAGAAGATACTGTCTGTAAAGAGTGTGATAACTTCAACACTTCTGGCTAACATAAGTAAATGTTAGAAGTAACTAAAAATGCCTATCCTTCTGTTTAGCAGTTGCTTTTCAGGGTAAGCAGGGGGTGTGGTGGGTTTCTTTTTCCCCTTCTCATCCCTCTTCCTGCTGCTCCTCATTCATTTTGTCCTTGTCTCATCTCCCCGTATTGGTTACTGGCTTTGTTGCTGCTCTCTCAGTCACTGGCCTGGATCCATCAGAGCTCTAAACAGGGAAAGGTTAGGTATGTTCGTGCCTGGTGTGAACTGATCTGTCATCCATACTTGCTTATATTATAGCATGCCCGAGACTAGGGGAATTAAATGTCTGCCTCTGTGGGGGGGGGAAGAAAGGAATTGACTGCCTAAGCTGTACTGAAATTAGTTATACCAGACCAGCTAAGGTAGCTTAGCTCTCATTTCCTCCTGAAGAGGAGTAATTATTTTGGAATAGGGTGTTTGCTGTTATGGAGAAGTATATCCTCTAGGGTTATCTTCCAGTGTGCTGACTGACTTCCTTCTGTGGCCGAGCCTAAGACTCTTTGATAGATAGCTCCAACAATGTTAATGTGGTTAAAGCGTTCATCCATGCTTTTGAAATGGTTAAAATCTAAGAAATGTCTTTCTTTTGGGGGCAACAAACAGAAGAAACACAGAAGTATTTAAAAGTTGTATACTCATGGAGATATGCTAAAATGAAATTTAGATTCATTTAAAGGACTACAAAAGGTTAGAAATGTGTCAGTGTCTTTCAAAACAACTTAATTTGTATTATGTGTCTGAAGTTTTCTACTACACCTCCTTTTTGACTTTTCTCTGATAACGGTACTTATTTAAAAGTTCATGTTAGAAGTACCCTTCTGGGTAAAGTTCATTTAACCTAAGTCTCTAGAAGTAAAACAATGTAAGTTAAGTTTATAGTGGAGGATGAAGGAGCACAGCAGTGCTATATCACTACCATTACTTACTGTGCTTCTAGACTGACCTGCTGATTTGATGGTTGGTATTTAGTGAAAGTTATCAATTCTCCACAAAATGTTTGTTTTCTCCATCAAATATTATATGTAATTCCCAGCTGTCAGCAATTAAATAGACTTGGTTTGGTCCCTGTGCTGCAATAAGGAGTTTTTCATTGAGATCCCGCCTCTGGTTTTTCTCTACTTAATTTTGGAAACCAGGAGGCATCTGAGCTATTGTTGGCCTTGATCTGTGTTAACACATTTTCTCAAATTCCACCAAATAGAAAATAAGCAGTTAGGATGATGGAGTAATAAATCAGGGTCTGATATCTAGATTACATCCTTTGGAAAAATCTAATATTCAAAGCTGTATGCTCTCAATGTTTGAAAACATTGGTGTTTGAATCACCTTCTGCCTGGAGACAGTCACTGCCTTTGAACTCATCAGGCTTGAATACATTCTTTAGTAATCTTCCTTTGGCTTCTAATAAATACTGATGGGTTATTATTGATCCCCTCTGGGTACAGACTCTTCTGGCAGACCAAAATACTTACTCCTTTAATTTGTAGTTAACTCATATTTTATTACTGGGTTTGCTAGGCCATATAATTATCTTTGCTTTTTGTTAATACAACTTTAAGGGAAACAAAAGATGAGTAAGTACTTTTCTGTTAAGGCAGACCTCGGTACCCTGTGCAGCTTTGTCATTGTGCTTCATTTCTAAGAGCAAAGAAACAGCTCTGTTGAGCAGAAGTCAAAGCTTCTGAATCCTTGACCTGCACAGGTTCACTGTTTCCTAGTTTCAAGTTTGGGTGGAAGTTTCTTACCATTTTGTTGGCCTCCCTGTTGAGGAGGTAGAGCTGTGCATACAGAACTGGAATTCTGATTTTGAGGTATCAATACTTCCAAAACACATTTAGTCCCCAAAAGGTATAACAGCAAAATCAAATGCTAGATACAAAGTGTTACTCACTTAATAGGAGTTTGTTCTTGCTTTAATTAGTGAGACTCTTCTATTTTTGTAGGTACTGACATGATTAGCAGCGGACAGCTAACCTGAACCTGCAGAGCTGAGCAATAAGAAGTTAAGACACTAGTGGCTTCATCTGGATGAACAACTGCTAGAACAGCCTCTCCTCACAACCTTTGCAATTTCGTATTCTCCAGAGATGTGAAAGGGCTTTTAAAATTGTCCCGTATATAAAGAGAAACCTTCCCTCCATTGATCATAGGCATGTAGTCTTAAGTCTCAGTGGGTTTCTTCTAAATGTATGACACTGATTATTCCAATACAATTGAGACTTTACAGGAGATTAAACAGTTGCAATCACTTAATTTGTAATAACACCTGTAACTGCTGTGTTTATTTGTTTATATTGAGATCTAAGCTCGCCTAGCTTTTAGGAAACCTGACCTCATATGAACCTTCTGATATTTCTCTTTGAGGCTCTTCAGCTTCATTCTTTGCCTAGTAATGTCCTTCTTAGGCTTTTTTACTTGTCCAGCTTCTTGGACTAGAAGTTATCATTACAATAGCAGGCACCCATATTTTGGCTTGCTGTTCTGATGTTTAAGGTGACAGATCAAACAATTCAGCCCGTTTATTTTGTTGGGATCAGCATCCCTCATTCAGACTGAGGAATAATTCTTTATGAACAGAGATGTTACAATTTGTAGGGCTATCTGCATGACTTATTTTTGTTTGTGATGCAGTGAGACTGTGTGGTCATGTAATTAGTGAGATGCATGCTGGATCGAAAGTAAAGCTCCATGTGCACTCAGTTGAAAAAAAAAACAAAACAAAAACCCCAGCCAAATCCAACTAGTGAGGAGTTAGCCTATTGTAACCTAAATAAGTTTCTGTAAAAGCGTTTTGACCGGGATTAAAATTTTCTTTTTGTATATTTGTCATACCCCCAATCATAAGTCAAAAGAACTCAAGTCCTTGAACTTCTCTTGCTTAGGCCATAGGATCAACCTCCTGAAAGCTGTTGAAAGCTACTTTCCAGAAGGAGGCACAGCCCCTCTGCCATCCGGCACCTGCACCTGCTTTATTTGATTTTAAGCTTCAGAAGTCCTGGCCACTGATGTCTTTTTGCCAGTCTCAAGGTTTCTGGGGCAATTGTATCACCTTTTGGTCTGTATCACCTTTGGGTCCAGAGTCTTGGAAGGATCTATTTTTGTTCTGTACCTTCAGCATCCTGACCCCAGGTGAGACAGAGGGGAAAAAACTGGACTTAGCCCAGATCTTCTTCATCACCTCTGGCAGCTTCAGTGTATTTACTGTTGCTGCTTTGCCAACAGTGTGGATCTAGTTCTTGAGGATGCTTGAATGTTCTCATGTTTTTCTGTTACACTGCCATGATATTTTTTTGTGAGCAGAGGAACATAAGTCTGGGGACCAAATCTGTACAGTGTCTGGGCATCTGAGAAAGTTGGAGGTACCACAGATACACAGTGTTAACAAATGAACAGACATGCTGCTACCAGTGCATTCTTGATGCTGTTCTCTGCACTGACTAGTGGTTTTGCTGTCCCCTGCTGTACTCCCCTCAAAAAACTACACAAAATAAGGCTTGTAGCAATCCCAGAAAGACTGTTAACTCCCAGCTGCTTTGCAACAATCCAGTTTCTTTCAGGAGCTTGCTTTTACAGGTTGTTGAGCTTTCTGCCTTTTGCTTTGCTGGCACAGGAATGGATACTGGCAAAAGAAGAGCTGAGAAGGGAGTACGGCTGTAACAGCTGATATAGTTTGTTCTAAGGTGCTTGGACCTGCTGTCTTGAAGGCTCACTGGCTTGGGGAATCTGAGTAGTTTGAGTGAAAACACAGGTGTTGGGTAGCTTCCTGCTAGGAACTGGATTTGATATGATATAATACCTTCTATGCAGAGTTTCTAAGCTCTGAGTCCAGCAGCTTCTTTATTACCCTTTCAGGCCAGTATATATACTGTTGGTGGTGTACATACTTGTACCTTGGAAAGAATTACATGGGTATGCAGTAAGAGGTAGATGCAGGAAGCCTCCTCTGTGGGTATTGCTAGAGAACTCTCCAAATTCCGTTAGTCTGCAAGCAAGTGGTATAATGCTGTGAAATTCTTATGACTCTTAGCAGAAAACAAATGCGTAATAAGTCCACTTAGATATATTGTCTTACGTTTTCCTTTTGAGGTTCAAAATCAATTGCATGCATTGCCTTTTAAAATGTTTAAAGACATACCTTAGGAAGTCATTGTCTGTTTCAGAAATACCTGTGGAGAAAACAATTTGGAGATGGCATCTCGTGATGAACATCACCTTCATAAGCTGATTGGGATCTGTGCTTGCTGTATTGAGGCCCAATTATTGCTATTTGTTGTTGTGATGTACCAAGCCTTCACTAATCTTCCTGTAATTACAGATTTTTTTTTTTCTTTGTTCTTGTTTATTTCTGACACTAGAGCAGTTGCACTGGTATCCCTAAAGCACCTGTTAAAGGGTTGATTTTTAACTTGTAAACTGTACAAGTCTGGTCGAAGTTGGTAGCAGTGTATCTGTCATACTAGTTCTAAGAACTCTTTAACTATTTTTACATAATTCTTTGAGGCTTTCATAGTATTTGTGCATTTCCAGCACAAATCCAAGCAGGATGTTTTGCCCTCTGAAACTGTTTTACCTGAAAAGACAGTTATTAGGATGATGCACCAGCTACAAGTGAGTGATCAGATTTGTATTTATTGTGGGATTGGAAGTGGAATGAGGCATCTAATTTGAGATTAGGCTAGAAGAGGCAATGAAGTGGTTGAAGCTGGTGGGGCATGTCATCAAGTAGTAAAGACAAATTGCCAAGTGAACTGACTTGAAATGAAAAAGAAATGTAAAACCTATATATTTTCCAAGAATAGAGTCTATCCTTTGTTTCTGAAATACACAGCACTGTGAAGCTCTGATACTGAACTGGTATTCCTCATTACTTCTGTAGTAGCAGAAGCTGTGGGTATTCACAAGATTTGACACGGGTAGTCAAAAGAGCTGGTTTGTCCCGAGAAAAGTTAGTCCTGCTTTGGAAGTGTCTGTGCCTTGGAGTGAATTAGTTGCAGCGCTTTTCGTGTTTCTTTAGTTTCCTCTCCCTTAGCTTCCTGAGCCAGCCCTTCGTGTCTGGAGAAGACCAGTGCTGGCTCAAAGAGGTCAGTGTGAATGGGAGAAGGTATACCTTATCTAGTGATATTTAACTGTTGGACTGTTATCCCTTCACAGTCAGATTGACACCACTTAATCTGCTGGGGAAGCTTCGTATCATTTCTTCTGGGTCAAGTAACACTGGTCTCCTTTCTCAGATTAAGAAAATGTTATGGTCTGTTTTAAACTTTTTTTTTGTCTGTTTAATAAACACAGCAAGTACAAAATAGGAATATTTACTGTACAAATGGCTGCAGAACAGGAGACAAAATTAGTATCATTCAAACACCTATTACTGAGTGACTCTTTTCGCTCATTCTGTCATGTCTGACCAGCTCAGGATCTCTGCTTGTCCATTTTTAACCTTGGTTATTCTCAGATTCAGTACCAAGTGGGCCTTGGAGGTAGTGACAGAGTAAATGGTTTGCAGAATCAACTTGGAAGAAATGGATTCCTTGTAGTTTGACTTGTTAGCTTTGATGTAGATGTATTTTAATGAGTCCTCAAGTCCCACCGCAGACTTGCTGATTTGGAACAGTCAGAGCTTGTCTGCATGAGGAGAAGGTGGTTAGAAGGTGGGCAGGCAAGGTGCTAGGGTCAATTATGGACAGGTTTTCATAAGGGATTCCTGGCAAGGTGCAGTGTGAGGTTTCAGGTTTGCAGTTCTCAGGATGGCCTAATTCTTACCTTTTCTAAGTTTACTAGAGTGTAAGTCAGAAGGCTGATGAAATTGTGCAAGGAGACATTGTATCTCTCAGGTAAGCTAAGGTCACCCTAACCAGCAGATACTGTCTTTGTATGCAGTTTTTTGGCATCAGGGTCTCTTCCTTCTTTTCATGCACATAAACATTAGATGCAAAGTCAGTGGTAGTGATTTCTCTGCACCAGAAATTTGACTTGCAGCCAGATATAGAAGTCTTTCCACATCAAGAGAGAATCTTGAAATGAGAGAGCCCTGCTAGGAGTCAGCAGGATCCTGTTAACTACTGTTTGTCAGGTGTACAAGAAGAATGTAGGCTGGTACTGGGTGATGTTCATAACACTGAACAAAGAGCAGTGAAGAGCAACCTTCTAGACAAGAAACCTGTGACCAGCAGGTCGAGGGAGGTGATTCTCCCCCTCTGCTCCCCTCCCATGAGACCCCACCTGGAGGACTGTGTCCAGCTCTGGAGCCCCCAGCACAAGAGGAGGATTGTGCATTTGGATCTGTTGGAGCAGGTCCAGAGGAGGGCCACAAAGATGATCAGTGGGCTGGAACATCTCTCCTGTGAGGACAGGCTGAGAGAGTTGGGGTTGTTCAGCCCGGGGGAGACTCCGGGGAGGCCTCATTGCAGCCTTCCAGTATCTGAGGGGGGCCTACAAGAAAGCTGCAGGGGGTCTTTTTTTGAGGGCTTGTAGTGATAGGATGAGGGGTAAAGGCTTTAAGCTGGAAGAGGGTAGATTTAGATCACATGTAAGGAAGAAGTTTTTCACTCTGAGTGTGGTGAGACACTGGAACATGTTGCCCAAGGAAGTTGTGGATGCTCATCCCTGGAACTGTTCAAGGCCAGGTTGGATGAGGCCTTGAGCAACCTGGTCTAGTGGGAGAAGTCCCTGCCCATGGCAGAGGGGTTGGAACTAAGATTCTGTTTAAGGTCCCTTCCAGCCCAAACCATTCTGTGATTCTAAGAGGTGTTTAAGGAGCCCTGACACAGGCAATCAATGTGACTGCACCTTTGAGCATCACCAGCTGCCAGCAGCGGTTCCGAATCTGGCAGTATCCACTTTCCATACCCATTGCTGGCAAGGGTATGTCTGACTATACCTCTGTGCTCAGTGTAACCTGTGTTTTGGTGGGCCCTATAGTTGTGACGTTTGAGGGAGTTTTGTATTGGTTCTTGTCTATCAAAACCAGACTGCTTTTGTTGGTCTAAGGCATTTCTTAGGGCTAGCTGATCCCCTTTTTATGGAAGGATGTATGAATTGGAATTTTGAGAAACTGAAGATATCCTCAAGGAGAGAAGTATGATACCCAAAATGTTCAAATGGCAGAAACTTGGAATTAGGGCTTATGTCATGTTGAAAAGTGAGGTAGAAGCATCTGGAATTCATGATACTGAAATGATTAAATCAGAAGGGTTGCTGACAGGGTTCATAAAAGATCGTAGGATGTTGCTGGAGTGTATTTTCTAATTCCTAATGCTCCATCTTCTTCCTGGGTTGTCAGCTGGGTTTGTTGTTTTCTCGTGCATCTTGAGCAGAATGATCTCTTCATAGATTTAATTAGGCAGCTAGCACATGTTTAATCTTTTTTTTGCCTTTTGATTCTATCTTTCAAAAAACAGAAAAAATCCGATTTCATTCGAGCCGTGTAATATTACACCAGAAAAGCTTACTGTGGTTGAATATAGACTAGCTCTCTAGGGACTTGATTTGTTGTTTTTTTTCATGGAACCCTGTGAATGTATGCAAATAGTAATTATTGTTTCCCATTTTATAGATGGAATAATAGGACTTTTTTTTCCTCACTTCACAGGGAGGAGCTTATAAATACATCACAGAATGACAGAGTGATTTTCTGAGGTACTCTGATATTACAACTGAAGACTGCTTAAGTAACTGCAAAGGGAGTGTCTTTGTTCAAACAGATTGCCCAAGAAGGTATCTGGCTAGTATTTAGCCTAGTAGGTTTCCTTTTTTCCTTCTTTTTTTTTTCTTCTTCTTCCTAGGGGAAACTAGTATAAATATTTGGTAAGCTTAAGAACATCTGGTCTTCTGTGGCATTTGCCCCATGTCTGTGAGGCCTTTCTGACCAAGCACTTCATTTTGTAATTAGATTCTTGAAAGCGGTTATTTACAATTTTATAAAAGCTTTTACATTTAAAAGAATTTAAGTCTTTATACTGATCTAAAGATCAAAATTTTAGTCTGATGTTTGCACCTAGTTACCATGAAGTCATTTTAATTTTGCTCTGCTGTTTTTGTGTCCTGTACACAAGCATAGATGGTATTTTGACAGTCAAGTATGGCGTTAAAAGTGGTGGATTTGATTGCTGGTAACATATGTTAGAAAAAAACCTGAACTTATACCTCTGAATTAGGGTCTTCTAGACTATAGAAGAGGAAAGGGAATCTTGCTCTTTTTCAGTGGCAGTCAGTGCCTTGAACAGACAGGTTGGTGTACTTCCCCTCCTTGGTAAGGGAATGGGAGGGTTACTCGCTTAGAAATTGTAGGAGAGGACAGAGCTGATGTCATGTAGGTGCTTCACTTGTTCTTCCTCAAGAACAGGATAACCTTCTGTTTCTAGGAGGTTCTAAAGCATCTGCTACACTCTTTGTGCAATACAGGAAAATAACAAATACCTTTTTAGCATTCACATCTGAATAGAAATTTGTATACTGGCAAAAGCAGATTCCTGTAACAAGACTGTACCCAATTTCAAATTCTTGTATGTGTTCAGAGCATGTCAAGAAGCCTTAATCTTCTCACTTTTTTAAAAAGTGTGAATAGGAATCACTTGTCATTAGGCTACTGTGGTTATCCACTGGTTTTGGTGCTTATTTGGCATATTGTAGTATTCAGATAAGGCAGAGCTGGCATCATTGTAAAATTCCATATCCAAAAAGTACAGGAAAAGGAGGATTTGATGCAGGTATTGTTCAGCCCAGTAGTTTCTTTTGGCCTGTAGTATAAATGACCAAATTCAACACAGTTAAGTTCTTCAAGGTGGGCCCTTGTCAAAGTGGAGGTAGCAGCAGCTGCATTGCCATTGCATTGCGTTGCTCTTTGGAACGCTACATGGACAGGTTCCTTGCCCTGTAAGTACCACAGGACAAAACAAACACTTTGAATTAGTTGGTGGTCCCTGCTGCCTGCCAGTTGGTTTGTGCAGACCAGCTGTTGAGCAGTGGTGGCTTGGGGTGCTGTGGGATTATCTGGAAACTTCAAGTGGAGTCCGAATGGTTGCATTGCAATCTTTGGTTTGATGTCACTAAAGGTGTGATTAAGTGTTAAGATCTACATCTGAATGGAAGTGCTGTAAAACTTTTGACTAGGTATAATGACCTTGATTCACAGATCAGCAGTAATTGGAAATGCTACTAGATTCTGTCTTTTCCCCCCACTTGAGTTTTGATGTTGAGTAGAGCATTCCAGCTCTTCTTTTATTCTATATTAAACCAGCAGATAACATGTTGATTGTATTCTGGACTGCTTTGTATCCTTCAGTATTGGCGCAATTTTTGTTGAATGCAACTAAATTGCTTCAGGTCCTGTCTCCTGAGGATTGTTTGATATGTCTGTACTTGTAAACTGGGTAATTGGTGTATGAAAATTAAAACACAAGTTCTCACATCTCACCTCTTTGCTGGCAGTAGCTCAGTCTGCAGGTTAAGCAAATGCAGAGAGGATATTTGGGTCTCAAAGAATACGCTTACAAAAGAGCTGGTAATAAATAAACTTAGCAATTGTTTTTACGTCAAGATCTTTTGGAACAGTAGAAGTAGGTAATGTGGATGGGCAGCTTTGTCTGCTTCCATGGGGCTTCCAGGTGAGTCAGCACCATGAGCAACAATAATTGGAGGCTTGTGGCTTTCCATATTGGCCTGCACATCTGACTTCAGTGAGTCATTACCCATCACTAAGTAAAAGAGTCACAGTGGGTATCTCATGAATCCAGTTTGCTGAGACTAGCCATGTTCAGATACTTAAATTACCTTGCCACGGACTGGCTAACAAAAAGCAGCTGGTATTCATTTTAGGGGCCCCAAACTGGGGATTAAAAAAAAAAAGTGTGGCATCTCTAGCTGCAGAAGAACTAGTTTTCTTTCAGTGGCCTTTTTTAACCGTGAGGAACGCAAGTCCCAGACAGATTATGGCATAAAATACAATAGTGTAAATACTGCAGTCTGCTCCTAATGTACCTAGTACTGTGTTAAAGGTTACAAGCCAAAAGGAAACTTTATAATTTTAAGGCTCTGCAGCACACAGAGAATCTGAAGCAAATTCTAATACTTTCTCCAAAATAACAGACTGTTTTCCTAAGAGAGGAGCAAATACTTTTCAGGTCAAACAGTAATCAAATGAAATAAAACTCTTTTGGAGTCTCAGGTCAGGGTACAGGCATATTGTAAGTGAATTTGGCTGCTTTGGTAGATTGTTGCTTGTACTGTGGAATCCATGCCCCCTGCCTGCATTTCTAACTGGGTCAGCATAATTTAATATGAAGTGATGATAACAAAGCCAGAGGTGAAGTTGTTTTAACTTTGTAGTCTGTATGACTGAAACAAAAAAAAAAAACCCAACACTGTTTTTCTTACAAGGACAATTTGGAGCTTTATGGGAGTACTTGGTAATTAGGTAAATATCAAAATTGGGTTTTGGGAAGAAGAGTCTACCTAGAACATGGCTCAGTAATAACCTGTCATGCTGGTAGCTAAAGGAATAAACCTAGCAGGAAGGGTTAATTTTGACTAAACATTTGGTTTAGTTTGGCACAGCTGTCAAATCTTTTTACATGTCCAAAAGAAATAGAGGTGATCAATGTGCACAGAGTCACTGGTTTGAGTTCTTTCAGTTGTGATTAAGTAGTTGCATTCCGACCATCATGATGCTTTCCCAGAACTTCCATTTAGCAGTCCCAGAGTTTTTCCTTCATGTATTGTGAGTTGAGTGAGCTATGTACATTTTGAAAGCATGAACAGGTAGAACAGCAGTATCACCTTCTATCCCTGTCCCTTGTCTCTGTTTTTGGCTGAAGCCAGCTGCAAATAGAACAATATCATCAGTCTAAGCATCAACTTTACACATACTAAAAAATTATATTCCTATACAAATATGGAATATTTAACATCTAATGCTAACCAAACATAGGCAGCTGTCAACCTTAATCATCTCAGCTATTGTATACCAACAAGCACATGAATTTTTTTCCTGCCCCAAGCCAGCCCATCTCCTGAGGCTTCTGTGTTTTCTTGTATGTTGCAGTATTTCATGCTCATTAAAACATATCAGAGGAGGAGGAGTAAGGAAAAAAGGCTAGTAAAAACACTTCTAGGGAAGAACAATGTACTTCATCAATGCAAATACCTCCTTTCACTGTATTGCACATCTATGTTGTAAAGTATTTAAACTATGTTCTAGGATATGCTTGTGTACAAGAGGGGGAGGTATCAGTTAAATCCAATCCAACTATCAGAACTGGGCTAATTTTTTTTTTTTCTTTCAGGCAGATGGAAGTAGTCCAGAATTGACTTGCAAATGCGAAGCTCTTTGGGTACCCTGGATGTTTAATCAAGCTACTTTACTGTCCCAGCTATGTATTCAGGGTAGCTCTTTCCTGACAGTGTGTATCTGTGAGTGTTCTGAGACCTGTTCCTGTAACGTTGAGGGGCCAGAGAAGAAATAAGAGATTAAATGACTGGTTATCTTTTAATGAAGTTTTTAGATCCAGAGAAATTTAAATCAGTCAGTGAATTTGTTCCTTCTTTTCCACTTAATAGCTGAACTTGCAAAGCAGCTAAATGCACATCTTGCCAAAGTTCTGAAAATGTGTCTTTTGCATCCACAGAATAGCCAAACCTGACATTTCTGTCAAGGTGAGCCTGGCTTTACTGCTTTGGTGGCCTAGCTGGAGGCTGATGCATGCTGGTCAGCCTTGCTGGAGAGTAGAGATAGCCAGCTAGCTGCTTGTGGGGCAGCTGGCAGGCCAGCTGTGCTGGCAATATCCATATGCTGGCTGGCATAAAACCAGCTGTTTCCTGCCTCTCTGTGTCTGATGTTTTCTGGACTTGCTCCTGTTGCAAAGGAAGTGGTGTAAATGTGTTGATTAAAATGACGCTCCTCAGGTATCCCACTTAATGAGGTGGCTAGTCTGGGTGAGCACCACACCAAGCCCCAGAACTCATTGGTACAGTGGTAGTAGATTTTTAGTCACTAAGTGATGGTTATGCTTTAATTTTCCTTCTGACACAATTGATAGAGCTAAAAATGATTAAAATCTTTAAAATTCATACAACTTACTGTTGCAGCATTTGATTTTTTCTGCACAGAGAATGTACGTTACTGAACACCTTGTACATGAAACTTAAATTTCATTTAAGAAATCTTTATCCCAGCATAACAAAGGGAATGTGATGGCCTGAGCTTCTTACTAGTCGTATCATTCACATGTTTAAATAGTTCTGGTGTTCTGATTTGTTCTGTAACTGCTGGTGAAGTAATCTTATGAAGCATCCAGGATTTCTTGTCTCTGAAAGTGATATACTTAAGGGACTTTAAAGTGCTTATAATCAATTAAGATTGATTTTTAGATATGAAGTAGAATTTTCAAATTAACAGAAACTGTAAGACTAGTTCCAATATTTCATTGTGAATGAGATTTAACTTGCATAAAGTAGTAGCAGTGTTTTAAATCCTTCTTCTGTAAATAGGACTATTCTGACTGCTTTGCTTCAGATGTGTTTTTGCCCTTTTTGAATTAGCCTAAATTCTCTTCTAGTCTTGTATAACTGGTAGGATTTTGGGTTGGTGGGTCTTTTGTGCAGGGTTTTTTTGTTTGGTTTTGTTTTTCCCATGAAAAACACACTCCATTATGTATTTGCTATAGAGGGTTTTGGAAAATGGTGTATTTTTCTGATGTACATTAGACAGTAAAGCTGATTGGTTTTGAATTTCCTTGGGTTTTTTTAGTTTACAGAAGCTACATGAGTTGTCTTTTTACATAGTTTAAGGTATTATGCAGCTAAACATTTTGTATGTTAAACAAAGGCTGGAGAAGCTTGCTAGGCTTAATTCTCTCCTTAGAATGTCAATGTTACTCAAAACTTCAAAGTTTTGTTTTGGTTTTTTTTTTTAGATTTGTTTGCCAGGAAGGTGTGCATGGGCCACCTTAGGGCATCAAGTGGTAGTGTTACAGCAGTGGTACTTGCTCCTCAACATATAATGAGCATCTTGTACACCTTTGTACAGGGTTTCACAAGCCCCACTTGTTAAGTATGTGTGGATGAGCCACAGGGTCAAAAATGATTAGTCACTTAAGTATTTACATTGAATGGGCTGCTAGTAAGAGTTACTGTTGTGCTGATAATTTGGAATTTCAGAGTTATCTTTAGCCATTGGTTTTTTGATATCAAGAGTGTTATGTACAGTTTTGTTCCGTCGAAAACTGAAATCAACTGAAAAATCAGGAAGACATTTCCCTTCTCCACAGGTGGCTCTGAAACTGAGTTTCTTGTCAGCCTCTTGTTGGAAGAGAGATGATCTGATGAAGGTGGCCATATTCTGTGTCGCTTCTGTTCAACTGAGCATGTCAAAGGCAGTTTTACAGGGACTGACATTGTTTGAAGCCTTATTTTTGGGCATTGACTTAAAGCTTGCTTTGTTTTCAAGACCTAGCGTCTCTTAAATCTCTTGCATTTTGTCAGCTTAGCATTTTTGTGTTTCCTGTCTCTGTGAAACAAGGTTCCCTTGCAGCCCTTAACAGCCCTAATGTGTGTAGTGATTTTCTTCATTGGCATATGAAATTAATTTTGGTTTTGATACTTATGAGGGAACTAGGGTTTCTTTTTCTTTCAAGTGGAAGGTGTTAGGGAGAGATTCTTGGCATGTAACACTTTTTATCTGGCTTTGGAAGAGTATTCAGAAATTCAGAGTAGAAGTGAGAACACTGATTTATCTAGCAGCATCTAGTAGATATTTTGGGCTTTTTTTCCTGGTTTATTTTATAAAATAGCAAAATGCCAAGGAACGTGAAATGAGAAATACTGCTGAACATCTGCTTTTGACTTATAACAAGAATTATGGTACTTGGTGCGTTACCGTGGTTGTCAGCCTGTCAAACACACTAGTAAGCAATTGTTCTTCACAGGTGGTGAGCTGGGAAGAAGAAATCCCTTGTTACAAAAGCCTTATGAACTTAAGTCTGACTGGAATCATGTGTAATGATGCATGGAGAAACTCCATACAACTCAGTTAAGAGTTTTATCAAGCAGGTATTCCTTAAAGCAGCGCTGGGGTAGCACTGGGGATCATCCACCATAAGTGCTCCGCCGAACGAGTAAAATTACAGAGTATATATATTGTAACACCATACATATTCATCAGAATTCCGGGAAACACTTAACATATTCATTACATTTCTGAGAACTAATTAACATCTAGAAATGCCCCCTGAGCATGCTTAATAAAATGGGTTGGTGGTTGTCCGATGAAGGCTCTGCGTCTTCCTCACTATGTCCTTTTAATCTCCTGCCTAGTTTGGCAATGTTCGTGAGGGAATTCAGCTGCCTTGTTATCCTGTATCCTGTGTAAGCCCATAATTTACCCTATCTCAACAGCCTTGACAACTCAGTGTTCTGTGTAGGCTCATAGCTTACCCCATCTCAAGGATGTTCTTGCAAGTTGTGTCCTAGCTTAGCCATGTTTACAAAGTGATAAGGACCCTTAAAGGAACATTCTATCTCTGTAACATTCTATCAGTAACAACTGAGATGTAATGTAACACAATTTGGTATTATGTTCTTGTTTCTCAGTAGTACCCACTGACTGATAGTTACTCATTTTTATTTTTTGCACCTCACATATGGTACATTAATACCATTGTTTTTAGGAGCAGCCTTACAGATCAGATGATGCTACAGGAGTAAACTGTCATCATTTTTGTGATTTGTAGGATTTTGCCTATGCCAGTTTTCTACTTTCAGAGATTTTGAGTAGCTGATTTTTATTTTTTTTCGTTCTGAAACAGTTCAGGTTTGTCTTGAGGGATAGTTTTGAGATATGCTATTTTAGTGTGATGTGAAGTTACTTGTTTGAGTACGTTTAGCTGAGAAGTGGCCATAGTCAGATGCTGTGGAGGTCAAGTGCTGTATTAGATCCGTTGGTAACATCTTGCTAGGCTTCAGCTAGTGTTGCGCATACAGACTTTAGCAGATGGTTTTCCTCCCAGCCTGAAAGCTGGTAATGTGTCTGTGGGGTTAAGTTGCAGAATAATTTTGTCTCTTCTCTCTGTTTTAACTGATCTATGTTAGCTAGGGAAAATGTTTAATTTTTCTGCTTCTGTATAAATCTCGTAAATGTCTATCAGTTCCCTACAGGTATGAAAGTGTCGTATTCTGCTTGCAATAGTAATGCTTTCTTAAAGGGAGGCTTAGAGTGGTACTTAAGACTGCTTCTTTTATATGCTGTTGGATTATAGTATGTTTATGTATTCTGAAGCTGTAGAAAGGTACTGATAACATGCTGTATTTCCAGAATGCTTCATCTGAAACACAAAGCTCTAAATACCTACCTTTTAAGAAATGCCAAATCAGTACCAAAAAACCAACTGGATCACTTAAGTCTGGTTTTGGGGAATAAAATGTGGGCTTTGCCAACCCTCCCCCTGCCAACAGAAAAAATGAGAAATTGTGCCGGTCGATCTGCAAGTTTTAAGATAGAGGTTGCAAAGGCTCAGCAGGAGGGCCCAGTACATAGCATGGTGCTATACGTATACCTGCATTTCCCGTAATCAAATTAGGTAGAAGCATGGTTTTTATCTTTAGAGTATGATTTCTCAAGGCAAGGATAGCCAAATTGCACACATTTAGAGGTCTATCATAGTGCAGTCCATCACTAGAGTACCAGCTCCTGTGGCAGAGGAGAAAATCAAGATGGGGAACAGTCTGAACAAATCCCAATTAAGTGGCAGGCATAAAACTAATAAATTAGTCCAATGTCAAGTGTATACATGTGTTTTTCATGTCAGTTGTTGCAATTATAGACTGTACACGTATGAAGTGGAATCCGTGGTCCATTGGTATACAATGGTCATCTCATATGTCAGGGACATGAAATTTCAGGTTAGAAATAACATCAACATACGTCTAGCTGAGCACTGTTCAAGATCTGACCGTGGCAACCAAGTTTAACTGCTAGAATGCACCCTAGGCTCTTTGGGAACTTCAGCCCTGTTGTACTTGTTGGAAGACTCTAGCCCTAACACTGTATTACTGATACTTGGATGATCCTGGTGACTTTGACATGCTGAGTTTTTAGAGATGCTGTGCCAGCAGGAAACTCTGCAAGACTGGGAGCCCACAGTTCAGTGGGGGTCAGATAACACTCATCAGTTCTGTGAAGTTATGGCTAAGTAATATTCCCGGTTACCAACTTACTTGCTCTGTGAGTGGAGAAGCAGCTCTGGACTTGGTGGTGAGAGATGCCTATTCTGCCTTTTAAAGGAGGAAAGAAAAAAAGAAAATGTACCAGAGATGCTTTGAAGAAGAAACTACATATAAGTTTAAAAGGATAAATAAAAGAACAGCTAAAAGGACAAAACATAGGGAGTATGGAGATTGCCTTAAGAGTTTTAGAGTTCAGAAAATGTATGCTATGAGACAGCAAAAATGCCCATGTAGTCGATAACCTTTTTTGAGGAATGTTTCTAAAGAGTGGTAGCTCTCTAAAAATGAGGAAAAGATGGGAGATTCTTGCACATTAAATGCAAAACCTAAATATTTGACTACTCCATTATGAAGATCAGCTTGATCAAAGCAAAAAAACTAGTAAAATAAATGTCGAGACATTGTAATAGGGTAAGATCAGTGGGGCTGAAATAATGAAAGTATGAAACAAAGATAAAACCTGAATTGAAAATCTGAGTGAATTATTTGCCTTCAGAAAGAAGCTTAGAGTCTTCCCAGTAGAGTGTTTATGGATGGATGACTCTGAGTAACTGTCTTTAGTCAAAGCATTGTTAGAGGAGTTTTAGAGTGAATTGATGAAATGAATAGTAATGCCTTGCCTGGGACTGCACTGTGTGTGTTATTTTTCTAAACCAAAAATATTAAGCTGCTGAACTGCTGAACGTGGCCTAGAGTCTTTAAATCTGCCTTGCTTCCAGAAGAGAATAGTAGGTCACATGTTGCAGTTGTCTCCTGAAGAACTTCAGATATGGTCTGATTTTTCTGTTCAATAGAAAATATTCTAGAGTATTTTCACATAGATAAATGAAAAAATATGGGAGTAAATTGTCACTAGGGAGCAAATTTAAAAGTAAATTGTGCCTTGCGTCAGTTAAATCACCGAGACCTTAAATCTGGCATACTGGATTTTGGTGAGAAGATGCTAATGGACACTTGAGTTAACTGATCTGTCCTGTGACAGGGTACTGCTTAAATGTTAAGTTAAGTAGGGATAAAAGATGAGATTGTAGGGGAAGGTAGGGCAGTGTTACTAGTGGTAAGTTCTCTAAAGAACTTTGTGTCCTTCTGAATGTCTGGCACATTCAGAATGATCAAAAAAGGAGGTTTTACAGTGGAAATCTAAGATAGCCTTGTCTAGCTCCATTTTTCCATACAAAAAGTTAAAATGGGAAGAAGTATTGAAAAACATGTTTAGGCTATTCAGTGCCTTTTAAATTTGATGCCGTTAGTAAGATTATTCAAATCAAGTCCTGCTTGCCAGGGGGGTTGGACTCAATGATCTCCAGAGGTCCCTTCATACCCTAACATTCTATGATTCTGTGTTTCTATAAAATTCTAATAACAAGAAACTTAAATGACTGGTCTTGCTAGTTGCATCCAGGGACTTCTGAGGTTCTTCATTTATCCTTTCCCTACCTACCCAAAGCCCTCCCATTCCCCAGCAATGTCATACTGAGCTTTGCAGCACACTCAGATGGTCACAGGAATCAAGTGGTTTAGCAAAATAATGGGGGGGAATGTAGTTCTGGTAGATACTGTAGTACTAGTGTCCTCTTACTGTAATGAGGACATGCTTTGTTTAAAGTAGTGTAGTTCATGCTTGTAGATGTAAAAGGAGAATTGTGTCTGTATTTACTTGAGCGAGTTGGTTAATCAAGCTGTGGGCAGGGAGACAAGCCTTCCTTACTCTCAAGTCAACCTAAGATAATAAAATGAATACTGCTATGCAAACTGGTGGAGAACAGTGAAGTTAAGATAACATTCTGAGCACTGAAACTGTACTGTATAAATTCATGGTGTGAAGTCTGCTCATATTGTTTACCTGTTTGAGCTCTAGTGTGTTTGGTGTGTCCTTAGGTGGCTGATGGGGAGTGCTGATCTTTTCTGTGTGCTGATGGTCTTCACTGATACTTTTTAGCTCAGGGAAGTTATTTGCCTTAACTCAAAAGGAACGTGATAGCAGCACTGAAGGTCAGTAGCAAGGATAGGACATATAAAGTATTTTAAAAGGCTAATTTTAGTTGGTGTGGATGATCTTTCTAGGCTGCCAGCAGTCATCCAGTCCTGATTTCCTCTGAATTGCATTCTGATGGTACATGTCTTTTCCACTGATTGTAAAATGAACCTAGGGAGACTGCCTTCAGTAGGCTAAAATTGTTCTTTTTCAATCTTTTGATCTCTGTTAGCAAAGAGGTACAGCAGCATTGTAGGGAATGCGTCCTGAGTGCACAGTATCTTTAGGGAGCAGAGATGTTTATGGCCTGTTTTTTCTATAGTGTTTAGACTATAGCTCCTAAATAGACTCAGTACCGCTGTAGTTGTTTCCTTTTGCCACAAGCCCGATCTGTCTTGTTTGCATTGAGCTCAGTCATCTCCTGTCACTCATGGTTGATTTTGGCCAGATAACTGGCATAGGTTACGTGTTTAGGTTGTGAACGTGATTGTATGTGAATATGAGATTGTCCAACTTGCATTTACTGCTGCTTTTGGTGTGCACATATGACCTGGAGCGTCACTCCAGTAATAATCTATGGGAAAGTAAATATTTTCTCCTTTGGGAATACTTACTGTGGTTTATGACAGAGCTTTCTATAAGGTGTCTTCTAAAAAACCAAAATAAAACCCTCAAAAACAAAAATCAACTTGTGCATCTTGCTAGGAGAGATTCAGTTATAAATTATGCACACTTTTTTCCTTTATCTTTTGATGAATAACTGCACTTTTGACCTAGAAACAACTGATTCCAAAACAGAATACTCTCTCCTTTACATACTAATAATTTTTATTTTTCATTTACAGACTATGAGGAGACACAGAAATGAAGTTACAATTGAATTGCGGAAGGTGAGTCTGCTTTTGTTTATCAACTGTTTTACTTTGCTAATAATGCTCTGGTGTCTTAGCTACATATTTTGCCGTAAGCTTTGCTCTATGGCCCCAAACATATATAGAAAAGTTGTAAATTTGAGGATTACTAACTGCAGATTCTAATTCTGGTTTTACTCTCCAACTCATTAAGCTCAGTACAGCAGAACAGTGCTGCTTTGCTCCAGTGTATCGCTTGGAAATAATCCATATTCAGTTTCTATACCAGTTCTTATATTATTACAGGGAAGCTGTCAGCTGTTCAAATGTTTAAAGTCTCTGAATGGGAAAAGGGAGAGTTTTAGCATTTAGAAAGTCTGGATGGTCTTTTATTTTATTTTCTGGAAATCACAGCTTGTGTGCTATAGAGGGTGTTAATTTCAGGGTCAGATTTTGGTTATATTTGATAAATGCCAATGTAGCTGGGAAGATCAGGAGCATGAGAGGTGATCTAGTTCAGTGCTCTGCCTAAATCCAGCATTTGTTACACCCTCATAATTCATAGCTTCCCACAGCCTTTCTAGGCACCTTAAAGGCTTGCTGCTGGAGGACATTTTCACAAGCTAAACTACTCTTTGGCTACATGTGTAAGGAGAAGGGGTGATCTTTTGTCTGCCTTTGGGTACCTTCAATATATTTGAGGAGTGATACTGACCCCTTTAGTTTTATCCTGTTGAGACAGGATAATTCAAGTCTTCACCCTTTCCTTGAAGATTCTGCTTCCTAGATTTGGCTTGCTGCTGCTCCTCAGATCCAGATTGCCTGCATCTTTCTGGAAGTGTGGGAGTCTGGAAGGATGCAGGCCACAGCTGAGGTTTAAATAGGACAGTGAAAAACAATTCTTAACACAGTATTCCTATTTTTATTGAGTATGTTGTTGACAGGCACTCAGTCTGTGATCCTTTATATCCTTTGGACACTTCCTGCAGTACCACAAAGCATGGGCAGTTGTTTGTTTTCTATTTGCATAGTTAAGTAAATGCAGAAGTTTTAAACATGATTGCTTCTTGGCTTTTGAGTTGCATCTGCTTTTTCTGGACTGTCTTAACTTGAATTCCCATTCTGTTCCCCAGTATGCTTCAAGGCCTCCCCAGCTTGGTATCACCCATGTTTTCTAATATTTTAATGAAGGACTTGATGGAAGTGTGTGCTCTGAATAGCATAGATGTAGGCCAAGATCCTTTGGGTCCGCCATTTCATGCATATTTCCAGTTTGCCAGTTGAACCATTTCATAGTCAGGGGGGTACTTGCTTAGGAATGCACACTCACTCAATTTCATGTTAATTTTTCTTTTTGTTATTTGCAAACCAAGAGAAAATACAAAAGTCTTGTTAAAATCAAAGTGAAGGGTTTGTAAATAGAAATTACTACAGAAATAAGCTTGACTTGTTCTTGAGAAATTTCAGCTGCAGTTATCACCTGATTGTGTTGGAGCTACTAAAATTCTTGTGCTAGTATTTTCCTGGGATCCTTCTGCTCTTCTTGAGAAAAGAGACTTTGGGGTTTTTTTCAGGTCTTATAGAAAAACTTCTGTATCTCATTACAATATGAAAAATAAATATTTGTAAGATTCATCCTGAGACTGTAAGAATTAGTTGAAGAAGCCTAATTAGCCCCAGATAACTGGAGAAAAGATAGTCTTGTTACATAGATGAGCATGATGTGTCATCTAAATTGTTTAATGCTTTCATATTTTCCTAATCAAAGAAACCAGCTGAATATGTCTGAATGTGTTGTGTAGCTTAAGCTGGTAATGGCCTCGTCAGTAATGGCAGATGACTGGGGTGTGGAGAAAGCCACTTTTACGTGCAGCGCTAGGCACCGGCTGAAAAATGAAATTCCCCAGTTTTTGCTTAAAATGAGATTCAGGTAATTTTGATATCTGAATTATCAGCAGTTGAAGCTCATGCTGACATCTTAGAGGCCCTCTTTATTCAGAACGAGTTTGCTGACTCTGTGTAAAACTCACTGTATAACTGTGAAATCCGTATTGGGAAGTGTTGCGCACAGTGCTGGGGCAGCTGATGCCTGCTAGCAAAGCACTGCTGTTAAAGATGGCTTGGCTAGTGCAGCATCTCCTCATGCGTCTCGTTAAATCAAGACGGCATGCGAGCATTTCAGTGCAGTCTTTAGAGAGACCTTTGCAGTGCAAAGTGAGTATTTGAATTTTAATTTAATTCTCATAATTGGTTTTTGTAACAGGTCACAATTTCAAGGCTATTTTATTACGAGGCATGTCATATACTTAAGGCAAGGCAGTGGATTGTTCTGTGTGGAAGGAATCTTGTGTGTGCCAGTAATATGTGAGTGAAAACCAGGAGGAAGCCTATGAGCTGCTAGTGACTTTTCACTGGAAACTGCACATGCAGAGATCAGTTGCGCATTTAGAGAAGCATAAGTGCTGCATGTAGGTCAGACTGCAAATCAGGAGTGAACAGTAGCTGCAGAACTCTTAAACGCAGGAAGTTGTATTCTTCTAGAGTGTTTGCTGAGCATCTTCCACTGCAGAGACCAAAAGAACTTGGATAAAGAAGTTCAGCGTTGGTCCAGGTTGTTGGTTCACAGCAGTTGGTGCTGGTGGACGACTAGTTTTCTGTGGGAACTCTGCCAGATGTGAGGCCATTGCTCCTGGTACAGAACTGGGATTGAAATGTAAAGGGATATATTTTATAAAGCTCCAGCAGTGGAAAGGATAAGCTGTAATATTATTGCTTTGGTCTTCATCTTTACAGCTAGCACTGCTACCCTGGCATGAGCATGCCAAATTCAGGAAATGTATCAGCATGACCTTAGTAATCCACCAGTGCCCCTTCAAGGTAAAAGGGTATCTTCCCTTTACCCCAGCTATGCAGATGCTGAGTGTACACCTGACTTTTTGAAGAAAACAGGCAAATTTAGCATATTCTTCATTTGTACAGTTGAAGCACCACATAGTCATGGGTTTGTCTTTTGAATCAATGTGTGTATAAATATTAAATGAATGGATCTGATGGAATTGCTTACATCTCTGCTTTGTAAGATGGAATAAATAAAAAAAAATCACAGCTTTGAGCAGTAGTAAACAATTTCTGCATGCATTAGTGTGAGGTGTTTATTCTTTTGAGATTACAGACATCAAGGTGCATTTGCAACGCATTCTGTGTTTCAAGAATATATTACCTCTATTCACACCACGGCTCTTACTTGGAAGTAGGCTTTACCTTCCCCCCCCCCTTTTTTTCTTTTCCCAATTATTTATTATTTGTTTAGGATTTGAGCTCACAAAGCTATCTCTGACATAAAAGGGTAGCAGTCATCTGGCGGAATCCTGGCTGAGGCATGAGTTGGCACCGTGAGCCAGTCAGATGACACTCCTGATGGTCAGATGCCTTTTCTGATTCCACATTGGCCTTGCTGAACATGTGGTTTATGTCTTTTGGGAATGGACCTACTACGTTTCTGGAAAGGTGGTCTTGGTCTTGTTAGTGCAGTAGTGGGCCTACGAGCTTAAAGAGTGGCCACCTCTCTTTCCAGACAGACAAGGTAACTATGTCAGTTTTGGTGACAGAGACTGTCTCAGGATTTAGAATTTTAGCTTCTCAATGTAGTTTGTTGACAGACTCTGATTTAGAATGTTTATCACTTAATTTCAGTGTCATAGAAACCTGAAAGCTGCTCTGTTAGCAATAGGGTGCCTGGAGTTAATTGCTTAACCTAGCTGATTGGTCTCACTCAAAAGGGGAAGTGTGGTGGCTGACTAATGGTTAGGATTCGGTTTAAGGTTCCATATCTAAATGGAGCCTGTAACTCCATTGCTGTGAGACATCCTTTGGTTCTAGGTGCCTGGCTTTCTATGAGAAGGAAGCTTGACTTGGGCCACTTGTGTGCTTTCAGAACGGTAGTCCTGAGCCAGGTCAAAGATATGGTCATTGTGTTAGATGCCACCCTTCAAAGGAAGCTTTAAGACTGCTAACCTCAGCAGAAGCAGAGGATCCTGTCCTCCTTCAAGGCCTTGTAGCTAACTGGAATCCTGAAAACTTCCAGGATCTCTCACAAGGTTTACTTTTGACTTTCTTGGCCAACTCGGCTGCCTCTGAGAGCTCATAGACATGAGCTCATGAAAGTTCTAATTGCCAGTTAAGTTTGATGCAAGGCAAAGCAATTACTTGCTAAACAAGTGTTGGATTAAGGAGCCATGGGCATATGTCTCTTTTACTTGTTTCTCTGGTATACTGTTTGTTGTCCCATCTCTGATCTTTCTTAAGTAAGACTGCTTATGTCCAAAGTACCTCCTAAAACTTGTAAGCCTTGAAGAAGGCAGTCTGTCTTCATGCTGCTGGGAGAGCTGGGGTGGGAAAAATCTTATTTTTGATTCCCAGGAAGTCCGAGAATACAAAAGGAACAAAAAAATCCACATTTTCAGGTTCAGGGTAGTAAAACTTGCTTTGTTTATACATCTTTTCCGGTTCAATGTGACCGTGTAGCTTTTCATTCATTGTAAAGTACATTTTTTAGGCATAAGTCTACCAACTTTAAAGAAACAGCTACACTCATAGGGAGACTAGAGCACTCTTAGTATGTTCTCCTGGAGTCTACCTTATCCAGTGTTGGTAGCACAATTTCTTGGGAAAGAACCTGGATCTACCCTGCCTTGACTGATTCCTGAAGAAAAAAAAAAAGACGCTAGGAGGAAAACTATATTCCTAATGTATTCTGGCGACTCAGTTGAAAAGGGCTATGAAGAAATTCCTTGGAGACTTGTTCAAATCCATTTTGGTAAGAGCATGCTTTTGCCTATCTTAACAGGCCTCAATCTTCAGAACCTGTGCTCAGGGCTGTTGGGCCGCACACTAGTGTACACCTGTGGTTCTACTTATTTTTCGTCAGCCTGTTTATCTTCCAAGAAAAACATGTGCTACCCAAACAGGAATGTTGTGACTGCTGTCTGTTGTTGCAAAGATGGGTTAGCAGAAGTCAAATGTAGAAAAGTTGCCTTTGTGTTCTAACCACTTATTCGTAGCTATGCTCTTTGCCTGAAGAATAGTCTTGGAATCTGTTTGCCTTCAGATGCAAGGGACCTTGTCCACTAAGCATGTGGGATGTAATTTTGATATCCATGGATTGTAGGATCATCAGATGAGCTTTTTTACAGGGTTTTTAAAAGATCTTTTTAGGCTTTAATGATTTCTAAAACAGTGTGTAGAGCCAACTATTGGTCCTTTCCCAACCATTAAAGAAAATGAATGTTTCCCCCAGTTCATGCCCAGGAGCTGTTACTAGAAATTCACTCAGAAAACTTTGATTAAGAGGATATTCAGTAGAGATTTTAAGGGCATCCTTTTAACATGATGAGGTTGAAGTGGTTGGCATTTTCTTTCTTCATGTTGGACTGTGGTTCTCACTCACCAAACTGAAAATGGAGATTACATGTCAGTGAAACCTAGAAGCTCAGCTCAGTTTGTCACAGCAGTGATAGCTTCAAAAGGACATCCACAAAACCCCAGTCTACCCCCCATCACTGACCTGATCATTTAGTCTTTTCTAGAGTATAAGAGCAGAGGAAAGAGCTGCTTGTTGTCATCTGTGAGTATAGCTAATGCTAGCTAGGACTCCAGTTCCTAATGTTGAGATGTTTTTGAAGTTCTGCTTTTTTTTCCCGGAGGACTTAAACATAAATATCTTCACTTCCATGCCAAAAGAACTTCTTCCTACTGGCTGCTTAGTTCCTAAACCTTTCCCTGGCCTGAAGAAGCATTTCATAATGGTGTTTGTTACCTGAGGGCAAAGATTTTCTTGTTTTTCTTTTCCCTTTTGATCTTGAAGCTTCCCAACAGAGTTGAGACTCTTCATAGGGCTTTCCCAGTTGTCAAGTGCTGAAAAGCATGTATAAATTTTTATTTAACACCTTTCAGCGCTCCATTAGGGTATCCCACTAGCCATGTTCTATAGTACTAAGTAGAATGCCACACAGCTTGATGGATGTCCTCTTTGCCCACAAGGATTCTTCTTCTCTTACTGCTGTTACCAATGCAAGGCAGTTTTTTTTTTTTTTTAAATCCTGTGGCCATCATCCAAGAAGGTAAGCAAGAAGTACTGGAATCTGCAGGATCTGCATATTTACTGTTCACGCAGCTTGACCTTTCCACTGTCAGTGAAGCAAACAATTGGGTATCTGTCATCAGAACCTCATAACAGATCATCACACTGGACAAGAAAGTACACTCTCTGGTATCATTACTGTTGTTTCTCACCATTTGGCGGTTTTGCCTGGTATTTATGTCCACATACCTTTTTGTTTGTACAGAAACCTCTGTAGACTGTTGCAGTGGGATCTCTACCAGAATATTGATGTGCTTATAACCAGCAGTCAGCTGCTGTTTGTAAACTTTCAGACTTTACTGTACATAGCATGCATGGTTCATGCAGTGGTTGAGGACCTTCGCTTTTGAAGGAGGCCTGCTTAGTTGTGTTGGTGACAAGGTCTTACCCTTCATCAGAGATTCTGGTCTGATGCCTCTCCCTTTGAACAGGGTCTCTCACCAGGCTTTGAACAGGATGGCTGTATCCAGATATGGTCATTTGTCTTCATTTTCACCACAGGAGGCAAAAACTTTTGAGTTTGTCACAGTATGACAAAATGCAAACATTTTAAGGTCATGCCAAATTGCAAATCGTGTTCTTTTACCTTCTGCAGGTAAGTGATTGTTCTGTCAAATTGCTATCTATATACAGTGGTTTAGCTGTCCGGGAATTGGACGCTTTTGGAAATGAACAGAGCTATTTCAAATAGCCTTAGAGCCACTTTTTAGAACTGGAAGGTTCCATGAATGAAGAGTTTGACTTTTTAAGAATTGCAAATAAATAGCTTTTCCTTAGTAAGAAAATGTTAGTGCTTCTCTAAGTACTAGCCTCTAACTTCAAGCTGCTGTGGAAGCTCCTCTATATTTCATAGAATCATAGAAAGTTGGGGTTGGAAGGGACCTCTGGAGATCATCAAGTCCAACCCCCCTGCCAAGCAGGACCTTAGAATCTAGGGCAGGTTACACAGGAACACATCCAGACAGGTCTTGAAAGTCTCCAGAGAAGGAGACTCCACAACCTCTCTGGGGAGCCCGTTCCAGTGCTCTGTAACCCTCACAGTAAAGAAGTTCCTCCTCATGTTGAGGTGGAACTTCCTGTGCTCTAGCTTGCGTATTTGTTTTTGATGGTTGTTTTTCAGCCCAACCATGTGTAGAGAGTGAGTAGCTACAGGAACATTTTTGCTTGCTCTTACTTTCCCTGGCTGAGGTAATTTTTTTTTCTGGAGCCTGCTGCACCATATGACTGACAGCCTGAAGATGCTGCCTGCATTCACAGAAATTCGAGTGTCAAAGTGCAATCAGTTATGTCCTATGAAGTTCAGGTCTCTCTCTTAAGGCGGGTAGAATATCTTGGTGTTAGAATACAAATGCTTACTCATACTTATTTTGGTTAACATTTAACATTAGGAAGTGTTCTCTTAGGCATACTCATGTTGCTAAAGGAATTGTGGATAGTTGTGTGTGCAGGTATAAAAGGCTCTACAAGGAGCTATTAACTCGCTTGCTGGAACAGGAGAGATCTAGGCTTTTGGTTAGCTCAGTTATGATGTTGGTTGTCTCAGTTATGGTGTGTATTATGGCTATCTTTAACATACAGCTACAAATAGAAGGCTTTTCAGTGTTACTCAGTCTTACCATGCTAAGATTTCTAATTAATCTCATGCAGTTTTGCTCTTGTCAAGAGATCCTGCCCCGTAGTGGAATTTAAACCTAGGTTATATATATGTTTTACGGACCAGAATTGGAAACGTTCCTTTGTTATCTTCTTCACCATTGGTGGCCTCTCAGTGGAATATCTCCATTCCTGATAGTGGCAGAACAGTTAGTTGGAGTTCCATTTTATTTCACCTCTCAACATGCTGCTGCCATTAGAAGTTCTTCAGTGTCTGTTCATCTAGGGATTCATGGGAGTCTCCTCCAGGTAAATGGATTTTTGGTGAGGGGTGTTGTTTGGATATACCCACTGCATCAGTTTAGGTATGGACAGTTGCTTGGAGGAGAGAGACAAGTTACTGTTCTGTTACTGTTCTTCTGTAACTGTGTTCATTTACAATCTGCTCTCCTTATCTCTTTGTCCAAGTCCCTGAAAGATTCTAGAGAACTGGAAGAACTTTAAAGAAAGTGTTCATCACCAATTCTGTGGCCACAAGCAGAGAGAATTTGTGCATTCCCCTCTAAATACTGCTCAAGCAAATTATTTCAGCTGCTGGTAATTTTATAGAAGTGCACTCACTGTGAATAAACTAAGTGTATATCAAATAATGGTTACAGGCAGGTAGTCTTTCTGAAGTTCTCCTGGTGAAGTCACATGGAATAATTCGGTACTTTGTCCACCGACGTGCTGTAGACTTACTACCTGGTGTTTGGGAAAGGTGATTTTCTAGCTGTTTGGCTGCTGAAGGCCATGCATCTCATTCCTGCTATTTTGTGAGGGTACTGTTCAGAAACCCACAGTGGGACTCTTGCTTTGTTCCAGCTGTATTCTCAGTATTGTGCTGGGGGGTTGGACTGGATGACTAGATGTCCCTTCCAACAGAAACCATTCTATGATTCACTGCTGTGTTCCATTCTCTGCCATCCTTGTATTTCAGGGTTTGAGAGAGTATCTCAAGATAAATCTTTGTTCTGGAGTAACTGGGTACCCATAGCCTTTGTTACATTTGAGTAGAGGCCCGACCCTGACAATCAGTGATCACTCAGAATGATGTAATTGTGTATGTTGAAGAGACACACACGTCTACAGAATGATATACATGGAGTACTGCGGGTTTTGCAATGTGACTTTGCTTTTTGCATCCAAAAACTGCTATATTTTTCAAGCTAGAAAATGCAGATGTGGCTTCAGCTGTTTCTGGTTAATGTCTTTTGGGGAGGAAAAATACTGAGGGTGTAAGTAATGTGCATGTTAGATGCAGCCCACATGTATGTGAATATCTAATATTATTTCCATTTTAATAACACATTCTTCATTCTGATTGGATGCTGCCTATTTAATATCAACACAATTGGGAGGACTTGGACCTCATTTGTTTCCACTTAAAATAGCAGTGAAGTAATAGGACTTTATATGGCTCTTGCATACCCTGTGCATTTTGGAGGGATTTCAGTCAAATCTCTCTGAGATGCATCTATTCTGTGCCAGCGTAGATGTTTTTGTTGGGGGCAGCATGGAATGGTGGTGTACCACTTTCTCTCCCTAAATATGGGGACGGTTCCTAAAGGTCAGAGGGTTCAGTGGTGGGGGAGTCTGCTAATACAGTGGTGTGAAACACCTAAATGGGAGAATCTGTTGTTTGAGCTTTTAAAAAGCTTTGTCATTTTTTTACTGACAGAAGAAACCTCAAAATAACAAATAATGTGATATTTCCTAACTAGAGTTTTCTTTCCAGTAAGTTCAATAATAATAGTTTGTTTGCTAAATTCTTGACTATTCTAGGTATTTCATTGTTTTTTGAATCAAAGGATCTGCAAGAGGTCTGCATCTAAAAGGCTTTTTTACAGAAATTAAAAATTAAAGAACACCTGTCTTTGTTGCAGGATGTTACAAAACACATGGTTGAGTGCCACTGATACTGAATCATTTGTTTGAAAAACAAGTAGATATCACCAAATGAATCAGTGCGGATAACAATTCTTACATCAAACACATTTTAGAAAGACTCTGCAAAGCTTTCCCTGAATTTTCTGAGGATGAGATGTAGAAAATCCAGCCAAATATTTCAGAAGGAAGAGAATTGGAAAACCCTGCCTGGTACCACAGCATTTTGCTGCTAATGACAAGGAAACTTTACCATTCCCAGTAAATGATTTAATATGAAACGTAGCTTGCTCCAGCAGACCGTGATGATGGTTCTGCACTAAGACCTCAATTCCTTCAGGCTGCACCTTTTCTGAAGTCAGGGAATGTCTGCTGGACCAGTGCCTGCCACCCTCATAATTAAATGTGGCTCCCTGTACATTCATGCATGTGTGGACTTGCTCACCACCACGATCTGTGGTTATACCTCTGGGTAGGAAGAGGGCAGTTGACTGAAGACATCAGGACCTTCTTCCAGCTTCAGTTCCTTTGTCCAGTATTGGCTTGTTTTACCATAACAGCACAGCTGATCCCACAGGAGCCGTTCATCCAAGGCAGGAAGGAACTGCTTCCTCCACAGGTGGATGCGTGTGGTGGCTGTGCACTGGGGAGAAAAGCTGACGGGATCCTGAAGAGGGCCTCTGGGAACTAGGTCCAGTCCCTGTGGTTGCCAAAGAATAGGCTATGGTTTAGACAAACAGTAGGAAAAGGAACTGTACTTGAGCAAAGCCAGATTGACTGGGGTTGAACGATGTTTTCTCTTTGCTTAAAATGGCAGTGCCAGGTGCTTGGTGTGGAGAAAGAAGACATATGTTATAGGCCTTTATGGTTAATCCATCTATCGCCCTGGCGTACCTGCCTGATGCAGTTTGTCTGTGTCACAGTTGCCTCAGAACTCAGCTGCCTGTTCATGTCCACCTTTGTTCTCTCCAAAACCACTTGACAACAAAATACCTTTAGTGCTTGTCTGTGTGGATGTGCTCTGAGTGTGCTGCTGTTGCTGTGCTGAAGCAAGACATTTTTACCAAGTCAATAATAGCATTTGAAGGGAAATTTGTAGAATTATTTTTTCCCATTAGTCTTTTGCAGATGGTTTATTGCAGCTCTGGAGAAGCTGCCATAGCTAATCTAAGTGATCTTTGAGGATTTAGTTTCTGTACTTAGATTTGACAAAAAACTACGCTAAGTTTGTGGAATCTTGTATTCTGCATTAAAGAATTATTTAATTCTGGTGCTTGTTTATTGTTCTAGTGTTCTCTTATCTGACAAAAAAATATATTGCTTGGGAGCCTTTCAAGCTGAGGCTAGAATAGTTGCTTTAAATTATTTTTTAAATGTCTTTAGAAAAAAAAAAGGCAAGTCCCAGAAATTCTGGACTTGAGGTTGCTGTTTTTTCTAACATATAATAAAACATTGAGTACTCTTTCAAAACATGATTTTGTTTAGAGGCTTTTTTATGTATTACAAGCAAGGCATGATATAATACAGTCTCTATAGTGAGTACTGTTCAGTTATCAGATAATTGTTTGGAGACTGAAAAGCCTGCCTTTCTTTGCTAGTATAATAGATTTGGGTGTTAGAGCTGTTTGTTACACCTTTTCAGTGCTTTGCTTCATTAGAGATTGAAATCTTAATGCGCTTATCAAAAAAAAAAAAAGACAAACCAAACAAACCATGAAACAGTGTTCAGATATACATCCTGCATCATGATCTTTCATTGCCTTTTCTATATTTGATTGCTTCTCTAGACATACTAAACAAAAGATAGACTCTAAAATTTAGAAAAGATTGTTTCACACTTAGGAATAGTACTTTAAATACATTTTAAATTTGTGAAAAAAAAGTGCGTTTGGCTCTAATTGAGGTTTTGATTCCCGTCTCTTTAAATTAAGGCTTTAGGGGTTCAAATACTCTAAGCAAGTTAGAAATGTTAAATGGGTGCTTTACCACTTAAAAGGGAATTCATTTTGGGTTTCTTTTCAGTAATTCCTTAAAGGAGTCAAGGCTGGAGGGGGCTTTTTTTTTTTTAAGTCCAAAATTAGGCTAACAGTGTGAGTGGGAAATACCACAAGTGTCAGTGTACATGGAGTGTGCTACTTTACACACAAGATGAAAATACATGTAACTAGGGGACTTCGAAGTAGGTTTAGCTGAAAACTAATCTTACATTAGAAAACAATTTCTGTTATGTGTGGCTAAATGTTAATGTCATGCAGATCTATGTGCATTATAAATGTTAAAAAACTGATCCCCCGACTGTAAGTTTTAATTCATTCAAATGTCATGGATTGGCATAGTTCTGTGATTAACAAGCTGTTAGATTATTACGGCTGAAATACTGCAAATTCTATTTGTAGTTACAAATGCCTCTGAAAAAAAGCAATCTTATCTAAACTTTTATTTTGAAAGGGGCCATTATATCATCACCCTGTACAAATACACCTTAAGTGTCTTTATTTTTCATCATTCCTTTACAGAACAAAAGAGATGAACATCTTTTGAAAAAAAGAAATGTACCCCAAGAAGAAAGTTTAGAAGATTCTGATGTTGATGCTGACTTCAAAGCAGTAAGTTCCTTGATTCTGAAATTATTTTTAAAACTTTATTGGTGTCTCAAAACAATGTATTTTGTTTTTATTTTAACACTGGAAGTCTTGCAGTTACGTATAAGCAAAATTAACACACACTGTTAAAATTAGTTTGATTGTATTAAGTTTAAAAAGAATAGAACTTAGAAACAAAATTACTAAAACATTTTTTTTTCTTTTCAAGCAAAACGTAACACTAGAAGCTATACTGCAGGTATGTTCATTTTTTTGTTTTACTAGAAGTGCATGTTCTTTGCGGTTTTGGTTCTTACTGGTTTGGATTTTGGGTTTGTTGTTTGTTGTTTTTTTCAGAACGCCACAAGTGACAACCCAGTGATCCAACTGAGTGCTGTCCAAGCTGCAAGGTAAAAATAAATAAAGGCACAGAAATCTATTTCCTACACGTTTTCCATTATGAAAGCTACTTATTTTACTTTTACATTTAATTTTACAGAAAACTCCTATCCAGCGACAGAAATCCACCTATTGATGACCTAATAAAATCAGGAATTTTACCAATTCTGGTGAAATGCCTAGAAAGGGACGATAAGTAAGTATACTTTTAAAAATGTTCACCCTTACTAAAAATATACATCCAAAAAATTAATCTCATTATTTCAAATGAAACTGAGGATTTATAGGACCATATAATCTGACATAGTGGATCACATTCCATGATGATGAACCATAAATTCTCCAGGAGTATTTACTCTGTCACTGAAATGTCATCTTATTTTTTAGTGCTTGCATGAGCATATCCAGCTAATGGAAAAAACCTTACTGAATTTCTCATTAATTTTGAGTATTTCAGATTCTTTTTGTTAACTTTTTAAGAAACCTGTCTCAGACTTACTGTGTGAAGGCAGAGAACATGCCTGGTTGTGGACAGCATACTTTTCTTTGCTAGAATACACTTGTCATCTTTTTCATTAAGGTTCATAGCTTCAGTTTCTAGCTTCTTTGATTCTCCCTGCAAGGTGAGTTTTCCTCTGGCTCTGTGCTACTCCCTTATGTGACTGTACAACACAGTAAGCATGCTCTCTGTTATGATTCTTTGTTGGAAAACAAGAGCTTCAGTGAAGGAGGTAGAGAACGTTGAGCACATAGTTGCATGACTTCAATGTCACGTGAGAAAAATGCCATATTCCACCATCTGTGAGCCCCTTATTCAGATATATGGGGTTTAACACGTTTGAGGTACATGTTTTAGCCTGTCTTTGGTCTTGGGCAGCCATAAGTGTATTTTCAAGGTTATTTCTGCAGCCACAAGGGCTGTAAACTTCAAAAATGCAAATTGGAATTTTGGATATAATGTGATGGTTGCAAAAACATGAAGTATGAGTAGCTTTGTTTCTAGCTTAACAAAACAGTTGCTTAGAAGGCAACTGGCAATAATGTTCAAATCCGGATAGCATTTTAAAATGTCTGTCTGCTCTAGAAGTAGATGGTTCAGTACTGCAAAAACTCATTTAATTTGAATTTTCTGCCTAGTTTTTGTATAATTTGCTTTTGTAAGTGTTTCGTAAGCCGTTCAAAATCAAACTCAATGTTTTTTAAGTGGTCCTTTTAATTGTGATTGCTATGTAATATTCAGTAGAGGTAAACTGCGAAGACTTTGTATAACAGATTATTAAAGCTGTTGTTCATGTTATAACATGTTATCACAACAGGAGGAAAAGGACCAACCTAGAACTAGAATTTTAATGCAGTTGTTTCTAGAACGTAAAAGCTTATAGATAGCTGCTGACAGGTATTATTTCTTTTTACGAGTCGTTATTTACACATATTGGGTACTCCTATCTAGTTCTTTTCCTTAAAATGCTTTGGAAACTAGTGTACAAGGAAAGCTTGAAGGTGCTATAGCTGTATATAAAACATAATTGATAAAGACCCAAAAAAACCCAATGATTGATAAAGACCCCAAAACGCATGGAAATTAAGAATAATCACCTAACAGTAAATATTCTCTGCTCCTCCCAAAGCCAGACACCTTACTGTTATGCTAACCACCATAAGCTGTAAACTCTTGCGTAGCTTCTAGAACTCTTAACCTTAAGCATTTGGTTGAGCAACAGTTTTTATGTGAGCTGTTTTATCAAACTGCTGTTGGCGTAGACAACAGTTAACAAGCATCTTGGAAGAAATATTCCCTCAGCTTTCATAATATTTCTAGCTAATTTTGTCTGCAATTAATAAGTCAGTTTTAATAAGGGTATGATGCTCTCTTGATACTGATGCTAGATCTTTCCCCTGCCTGTGAGGGAGCAGAAAAATGTCTTTATCCCAGTATACCAGCTTACACTTGATCTGGGGTGTAGTGTTAGAAAGGCCACGTTTTTATTGGTTATGGTCAGGTATGGTTAATTTATTGAGAATTGCTAATGGCAGCGAGACAGTTGCACTTTCTTCTCTAAATGTGAGTGATATTTGGATCAGTTGGGTGTGAAGTGGTCTCTTACCCATTAGAGGATCATAATTAACTTTTATGATGAGGGGTGCTAGAAATCTTTGATATAGGAGATTATTAGGTGACTAGACTAGTGGTCAGCTTCACTGGTTGGTATGTGCTTCAACAAGTATTACTGCTTCTATTTTTTTTTAATTACTAGTATGAAGTCAGAATGATGGGTGGTTTTCAAAAGGTCATAGAATATAAAATCTATTTTTTTTTCCTTCTTATAGCTTTTCCTCTGAAATGTCCAGCCTTAGAGTTGTTTTAAAAACTTGTAACCCAGTGGCACTGCTTAAATGTCGAGTGTAAATGTAGAGTGTCTCAGAGTGGATACAGCTAATAAAAATGAAATGAACCGTAAAAATAATCTGCAGATCATGTTTCAACTTATTACTGTAAAATTATTTCATTACAGTCCTTCATTACAATTTGAAGCTGCATGGGCGTTGACTAACATAGCATCAGGCACTTCTGCACAGACTCAAGCTGTTGTACAGTCTAGTAAGTATTACAATTTGGGTTTTAGGGGGTGGTGGATGTTGTGGGTAAAGGGGAAAGGGGGGATGCTTGGTTAACAAATGCCATTTGTTATCAAAACCATTAAAATAATAAATTCATGTCTGTCCTCCTTCTCAAAAAAATTCTGCTTTTGCTTTTAAACATTAATCTATTTGTCACTAACAATTAATATTAAGGACCCCACACCTGATTTTCCCATAAAGAAGATAAAGGATAACAGAAGATATAATGAGTATAGCAAAAAAATGTAATTCCTTTCTAATTCTTGGGTTGATTTCTGAAATCGTGCTATTAATTCCCCTATGGCTAAAACTTAGCTAGGAAGTAATTCTTTCTACGTCAAAGGTACGTTCGTAAATCTTAAAGTTGTTAAAGGCATATAGCTATGTAAGTTTGCCTGTTTAAATAGAGAGTTAAGAAAATTACCATCCTTTCCTTGACTTACTAATTCGAATCTCCTGTATGCACCGAGTTTGTTGCACTGTATTCGTTCCTTGCTTAACCAGCCAGTGAGACTTCCCTTATGAAAAGAGATAGGAAATAAACTAACGTTAATTGAAGATAATCAAATTTTTCAGGTTTATGTATATAGCTTTTATGTATCAGCACGCTTACCTTTAAAACAATCAGCTTTATGCTAAATATAACACTTTGTCATTGAACAAGAGACTGTCAGTAAGCAAATATAATAAATTGCCTCGGCTTATATTCAGTGTTTTTATAGGGGAAAATGAAGACTTCACGATTTGATTTTTTTAAGTGTATGAACCTGCCTTTCAAATAAAAGTGCTGTTTTGTAAGTTTCAATAGCTAATAAAATATCTCGCTAATTGTTAGGTTCTGTATAGTTAAGATATTGGAGCAACAGAATAAGAACGCTTGTCAAAATAAGCTTTGGATAAAAATCCAAAGCCTTTAAAAAAAAAAAAACAAAACAAACAGTATCTTGAATTTGTTTTAAAAATCCTGATGTCATTTGGACACCTCTGTTTTTCGATTTGATTTTTCTGGTGTCTGAATATTTTTGAAAATCCATTCCCAAGTTTTTTCATACTTCCCAACTTGTTCATTGGTTAGTCATTGTTTTCTTCCTTTTTCAAGTCCCACAATGCTATCGTATTTGAATGAATGAATCTAATGAAAAGGCTGTTTATAGTATTAGCTTTGTAGAATACAATCTGGAAAAAATCCTAAAGTAAAAATTAAAATTAGAATGAAATTATGTATAGCACAGCCGAAAGCACTGCTGTTACCTGAACAACTACTAGAAGATCAGGCTGGGCTATATGTCTCCCAGAATCTGTTTAGCTAATGCTTGAAAATAAGAAAATATAATAAAACTACTTCAAAGAAGTGAAAAGCATTTTCCAATATCTACTCCTGAAGAGAAAACAGAAGAAGTTTAGTCTCAAAGTCTTGCTGCTTCGCCTGGGAAGATGACTAAGGGAAAACAGCCTCCCAAAATCTTCTCCCTTTTAGATAAGGGATGGTTTGAGGAAACAAAGCAATAGACCCTTGCAGCTATGGAAGAGACTGGTGCAGCCTAAACACAAAGAAGACGGCCTCCTGCAATCAAGAGGGACAGATGGCAGTTGGAAGGCCCAGCAAAAGAGAAGTACTATGTATACAGAATAGATCCTGGCAGGAGCCAATTTGGAGCAGAAGTAATTATTTTCTTGAGAGCATTAGATGCAATTCATGCTTTCGCAGACTGTCCTGCCGCTGGAATGCTGATACAAAATAATTTCATTCCCATTTTTGAAGGCATACCAGGATAGGAATCTAAATATTAAACAACATACTTGACCCTCCTCTCTGAAATATGTTGAACATACGCATGGCTGAAGTATAATCTCAGTAATCACTGAGGAGGAAGCTAGAATATTCCACTTGAGCAGACGGAAGTGGGATGATTGTTACAAGAACAGAGAAAATATTCTTAAGCAGTGGTGTGTTGTTGTCCCTCCTAACTTATCAGTTATAGGCAATTGCTGAATTACTCACCTAGGGCAGGGAAGGAATTTTAGGTTGTCTTTATTCTTCATCGCTCTGTGTTTTTCAGGAAAATACATCAGGGGCTTTTGGGTTGTTATCACATGTTATGTTACCAAGAGAAGATTGATTCAGTTGCTCACAAATTGTGTTGCAGTTTTTTTTTCTAATTTCTGAAGCTGTTTCTACAACAAAAAATATTCTTTCCTTCAACAGTATATAAATTAATGTATTTTGCTTAGAAAGGCTATAGGATGAATATTATCATATATTCATGCATCATATTTTAAAAACTGTGTCAAGAATTACTGTCTTTCAAACAGTATGGGTTGTCTGAAGGGAAGTAGTACATAGGAATAGTAGAGCAATGGTTTTCTTAGCTTTATTAAATGTATTTAATTTGTCAGAAACTGATAACCTAAAATCAGTATCTCTTACTTAATCTGGTATGCTCCCTGCATTGCATAAGAGCAAACTGAAATGTGTCTTAGTTCTGGCAGATGGATGTAAATCTCTACTGTACATGGAAACTAACAACAGCCACCTCTTGGGAGGAAGCTGTTTTCTTAAAGTCCAAGATCTGAAGCATTTTTGCACAAGTAGGCATATCATGCTGCTACGTATGTATCGTGATCTTGGATAACTGGGAAATCTGAATTACCAGGACGTGAAACCTAGCACCAACATAGTGAGGCTCTCACATGTCACTCTGAGAAACATGGGGAAGTACTTAAATGTGGAGAGCATTGTTGTTCAATAGTTGCTTGTTTCCCAAGTCTATTTTTTCCCCTCTCTCAGTATTTATGGAGAAGTTTAAATGAGGCTTTGTATGCTCTTCATGATAGAAATATGTATAAGGCATGGCAGAGAAAAGTGTTTTGTATTAATCAAAGTATTGTGCATGTCCCATGTTCCGGTAGAAACAAATGCAATCTTTGCATTCTGCAGATGCAGTACCCCTCTTCTTGAGACTACTTCATTCACCACACCAGAATGTTTGCGAGCAAGCCGTCTGGGCTCTCGGAAATATTATAGGTAACTCTTGTTGTTATAATGATTCGAATTTGGGGAGCGTTTCATTTTAGAATTTGACTTTTTGAACATTGACATTATCATATAAGACTATGTTTCCTCTGAGTTCTGTGGCTGAATATAATTTTTCATGTGGCCAGAATTATTTACTTACATCCTATTTCTTCTAAAGAATAGTATCACTTGCTGCACAAAATATTAAAAGGATAAATTGTTTTGTAAAATATACATACATATCTGTACGTATGTATATTTAATTGAACGTGACCTTTTAGTAGTAGACTATTGGTGAGGAAACATAGAATTTCAGTATCCCAACATGTCATTGCATACATTTCAAGATTTTCCATTTTTAATGTAATTTCTTTTACAACAATTTTCATTTCTGTAGGTGATGGTCCTCAGTGTAGAGATTATGTCATATCACTGGGAGTTGTCAAACCTCTTCTGTCCTTCATCAATCCCTCCATTCCCATCACCTTCCTTCGGAACGTCACATGGGTCATTGTAAATCTCTGCAGGAATAAGGACCCCCCACCGCCTATGGAGACAGTTCAGGAGGTAAATAATTATGAGACAGATGAATTTGTTTTTATGTGCTCTGGGCTAGAGGCCAAATATTTTACATTGTCATACTATGAATTTATGGATGTTTTTTGCCACTGTCTTTTGCCATTTACCAGTTGTTAAATGAAGTAATTGGATCAATTTGACGCTTCTTCCTAAGGCTGTAATAACGGTGTTTGTAACATGTGAAACCAAGACTAAAGACTGGTGAACCATAGATATTTAAATTGCCACAACAAAAAATTAACACACTCAAAAGCGTTAACATACTCAGTATTTCATGTTTTTAATAAAAAAGGCCACAAATGTGAATCTGTATATATAAGTATTAAAATGTAATTATTTTCAGTAAGAGAAAATGTAAGTAAACTAGTGAATGTGGTGTAGTCTTCTGCACTAGCTGTGAGCATGTGGTCAATGTCAAGTCCCCAGTTGAGACGAGAAGCATCTGAAAAATCCTTTTAAACTGACCAGAGCAAATGTGGTGTTTTTAGAGCAGGCACAGCTAGTAAAGTGGTGCTGTTTGACTAGAACTACACTTGTAATGTACATAAGGTTCTTCATTTAAAGATAAATTCCAAAATATAGATAGTTTTTGAAGCCATGTGAAGTATAATATTGTTAGCAAGTAAACTTTAATAAAATTTTAAAAATGAAGCAGAGAACAGGGAAACTTTTTACAAGTTATACTTTATCTAATAAAAAACCTTCTTCTAAGCACTCTTACCATGGCTCACTTTTATATTTTCTCTATACATGAATACAAAAATAAAATTCTACTTCAAGAGGGTTTTATGTATTGATATTAGACTAGCGATTTTTATATTGCATGGTAACAAAGCTTTCAGAACAGCAGGGGGATGTCTAATCTCTGTTGTTCACTTCTTTTCGCTCAAAAAAATAGTCTTCTCTGTGTGTCTTTGAAATATGGTAGTCTTGTATTTTTACAAATCTTATATATAACATGTATCATGTTTTTTAATACCTACTCTGAGGGCATGACCAGCCACTGAGAAATGTGTGAATGCAATATAGTAATGCTGTCTCAAGCTAAACTTTGTGACCGCAGTATGTGGATTCATGATTGTACAGCAGATTTTATTCTACTGTAGTGACTGATCAACTTCTTTTCAGATTTTGCCAGCATTGTGTGTTCTCATTTACCATACAGATATAAACGTAAGTAACTCCTCAAGTTTTAGATATTTAAATTGTTTTCTCTAGAGAGAAAACACTGCAAGATCGTGTTTAAGTGGCAAACTTGCTTTTGTGTTGTGTGTAATTATGTACTAAATGCACAATTAAATATGAAGACTAATACAATTGTAGTCATTCAAAGCATGAAAAGTGCAAATAATAGTCTCTGAAATCTTTTCTAGAATTTTTTTATCCTTTGCATTAGAATCTACATTTTTAAAAATCCTATCTTGCAAAACTAAGCACTAGAAATTTGAAGTGCTAGCTTTACCATCCGCTTCACTTTAATTCTGCCCCAATTTATAATTTTGCATAGATGATAATATAATGCATGTGTAGAAAAAAACCCCTCTACATATCAGTCCAATCAAATATTGTGATCATATGGGTAAATCTGACTTTAGTAACCTGTTGGGTGTCTGACATTGCAACCTATTTAACTAAGATAAAGACATCCAAAAATATTCTTAAATAAACAGCAATAAATTGTTGTTCTGTGGCATGTTTGTCAACTTCAGGTTTTTAGTACCAAACCTTCAGTACTTCCCACATTCCTAACCCATGGGTTTACATACGTTTTCTGAGTAAAGTCCTAGAGGGATGAACTTACCTCCTGAAGTCTTGTATTGGGACTTCAGGACAAAGGTCTGTGTAACTAAGGGATACTGAGCTGCTCTTCTCCTCCTACTGTCAGGACTTTGTAATGTCTTTGACTCTTGCTCCCTATAGCAATCCTTCTATTTAGGGAAGCAGGAATTCAGTCCTTGTAGGGGGTCTGGTGATAGAGCATAAGATTGGTGAAACTGTCTTCTGTTACTTCCACGCTGTGGTAGTGGTGTTTATGCTGCTCTTTTAATGGTGAAGTGGGCTTGGCCTCGCAAAATATTTGCAAACGGTTTAATCTGGGATTTTGCCAGGGTTTTCCCAGTGTGATGTGAGTCGGAGACAGCACATGGTGACTTTCCAGTGAGTAATTTGGACAAACCTGAATGGAAATTAGAGCAAAACCGAGCATACTACTGACCTACAGGTGTTTTTTCCCTGCAAATTTGAAAGCTTTTACAAGCAATGATTGTGAGAGCTTGAAGTAGATATGAGACTGTGATGCCAGGTTTTGACTGATCTCAATTAGGGTGCCCATCTTTTTGCTCCTGAGAGTCAGGTGCTAGTTTGGAGGTACCAGTCTGGTCCCAGCCTCTCTGTACTGGAGCAGCAAGCCTATCTTTGGAGATGAGTCAGTGATGCAGGTAGGTCAGCCAACAGTCCTGTGAGCACTTCTGGTGGCTGCTGCTCTTCTCACCAACAGGGCTGTGGGGCAGAAAACTGGTGAGGCACCATTTCTCACTGCTTCTGCTGCAATACTGGCTCCACTGCAGCACATTCTGCCCTCCCTGTGGCATTAGCAGGTGAGGGCAGCAGCAGGCTGTGTCAAGAAAGCATTAGGTCTGTGCTGTCTGGTCCCTGGAGCTGGGTGGAAGCAGCCTGTGGGTCAGGACTTTAAAGTCCTTCCTGAGTTTCAGTACTGCAGTATTTAGGTGTCCTAATAGCTGGAAAATTTAAATGAGTATCTGTTTTAAAAGTAGAGTAGATCTAAGTGTGTCAACAGATAATGTCCTCAGTGGGGTCCATATTTCTCTTCCTACAGTTCCTAACATCATCCCTAAGTGAAGTGATATCCCTCTTTCTGCTGGCTTTGTTTCTGCCTCAGATATTACCTTTCAATGACTGTAACTTTTGTGCCTTTCTTCTTTTGGGGACTCTCAAATGATCCTTATCAAGTTATCAGTGACTTGATCTTAATTTTCTTTACAATACTAAGATTGTCCTGCATGATAGTCGTTTCTCTGTGAGTTTTTGCTTTGCTTGAACAGTTGCCACCTTACAGTAGTTGCTAGTCCACTAGTTGGTATAAGAATTCCTTTCCTTTGCTGTGGATTTTAATCTTAATATGAAGGCAGAAAAAGGCATACGTGCAGAACAGTTTGCAGTCTCATTTCAGAACAGCAGTACGGATCAGAAATGCTAAGGTGTAGATAGATGGATTAGAGACTAAGGGAATTTATATCTTCCATAATCGAAAGATAGCACAGCTAACAGATTGCAGTAGTGCTGGGAGGCTAGGCTCTCATTTTCTTCACAAAGTTACTAGCCCATCTACTTGTCTGAGCTGGTTGTCTCTTTAAAGTGCATATCAAGCCCAGCAGTTTACCTTTGTGAGATGGTGTATGTTGTCACTTTATACACCAAAATGTCATATTTAATTAAACATTTGAGAGAGGGCATCTAGAAATTAATATTGTGAAACAAATGGCCCCAGTTTTGATAGCTGTATATAATAATCTAATGTTTTACTAATTAGATCTCATCATAATTGAGTTTTTCCTGTAACTAAATTGCATGCTCTCCCCCCCACCCTGACATGTGGAATGTTGATCACTAAATTAAGCCTCCATTGTGTGGATTTTACTGTTCAATGTGTAAACCGTGTTCTTTCCAATTTGTAGATTCTTGTGGACACTGTTTGGGCTTTGTCCTACTTAACAGATGGTGGAAATGAACAGATACAAATGGTGATTGATTCAGGAGTTGTACCTTTTCTAGTTCCCCTTCTGAGTCATCAGGAGGTTAAAGTTCAAGTAAGTCTGGTTCAGTTGCTGTTGAATAGTCCTTTGTAAGCAAAATGTGCCTTAGAATATTTATTAGGGGAGTACTGAGATGAACATTTATAGCTGCATTTGTTGCAGGTGAAACTGAACAAAAAAATATTACCTATATTGGGGAAAAAAGATTATTCAAATGAAAGAAAACTCAGAACAAACCGGTTCTAATGTAGTTTTAAGTAAAGTGACAGGTTAAACATTGACTTCCATTGTGTGATTACCAGGGTTGCCTTCTTTTTGTAGTCCTAAAATATCTAATGACAGCAGATTTTATGTTTTCCAGGTTACATGTGCTCTGTTCTGTTGCTGCATTCATGGTTGTGCATATTCTGTCTGAATAGCTTATAGAGATCAATTAATACTTTGGGGCCTTCTAAATGTTAAAATATTTGCAGATGCTGAGTAAAGTAAATTTCTAATTAGCTACAAAAGTAAGGTTAACTGAGCTTGTTTAATTGATTTCAAAGACAAAGGGAAGCTAAAAGTTAGTTAATATGTGCTTGGTTTTTATAAACCAGCCAATGTAACTGGGAGCTTTTTTTGCATATCTGTGCATTTGTTGTGTTTGTTTAGTTTGTACTTTGGATGAGGCTTGGCTGTCTGGAAATTTGTCAGACCACTTCACTTGATGAAAAGGAATCTCTCCGCTAATCTGTGACCTGTAAAGCATCTACTAACTTATAGATAAAGATAAAAAGTCCATTTCTGAAAGCCAACTGAGAATCAGTAAGAAAAGTAGTCACTTTTAAAAACTCTGTAGTGGAGAGCTGAATGGAGAAATTAAGCAACCTTGGCAGATGCAGTCAAAGCCTAGAAACCGTTAATGTAATTGTAACTCAGATCAGATACATGATGAATTACTTTTCTATTGTTTTGATACTCTTTTAATTTCTAATCTTTTTGAGTTGAGCTGCAGTGCATCTATTCAGTAAAATGCTGTACTGTGTTTGTTTTGATGAAACAGCACCCATTTTTAGGATGTAGCTCAGAAGATGAAGTGCTAAATTGTATTTTGCAAAGTATTTTTCATAAAGAGACGTCTTTAAATGATCTTTTTTTTAGCATAAGTAACAGCAATATCTTTAACATGCAATTTTTGTTTCCTTCCCACTTTGGATATTCAGACAGCAGCACTGAGAGCAGTAGGCAACATAGTAACTGGTACTGATGAACAGACACAAGTTGTTCTCAATTGTGATGTTTTGTCTTATTTCCCAAATCTCCTGACGCATCCAAAAGAGAAGATAAACAAGGTATGATTTATTTCTTCCTGACTTAATCTTTTTGTTTAAGAAATAAAACAGTAATCTGTAGAATATTACAGAAGAATTTCTTACAGCTGTTATTTCCATCACGGGAGTAATTGTGTATAAAGATGCAGCCTTTGAGGCTGGTGCTTAATTAGGCTTTAGCCCCATTCAGGAAGTCTGTTTGTGAGGAATCTGTTTCTTCAGGCCCTGTCAGCTGTCAAGAGCTCTGAAGAAGTTATCTTTGACAGTTCAAACTGCTCGGATTTGTTTCTGCCTGCCCTTCTAGCTCTCAAAAGAATGATGAAGAGCTCTTTTTATATGCCAAGAAAGGAATTATTTTTGTATAAGGGGAGTCTAGAAATGCTTTGAATTTTGTTTTAAGTGTATGTTGTGAGGGGCAAATACAAATAAAAGCAACACAGACATCCATAGAAAGTGGAACCTGTTACATTTTTTTCCTGCAGTACTTCATAACTGGCTGCCTGCCACATCTGTTTGTCTTTTACTTAAGATTGGAGCCCTTTTAAGATGTTGTGGAGTGACTTGACAGTTTGTAACTCCTGCTACACCCTTTGTAAACGGGAATTTCTAACTGCCATTAGATAGATGTTAGCTGTGTTGCTGAACCACCTGGAGGAGATAACTGCTGAGTGGAGGCTCAGGACAGAGTCCTCTCTGATACTTCATTGAGCTTTGTGAGCTCCACTTCATGTTTCAGAGAGAAAATGAGAGCTGGAGTTGGTCTTCCTTGTATCAGCACAGAGAGCTACTACTGGGCTGTCAGTAGCAGGATTACAGGAAGGTTTACCCGTTTTTCTATTTTCTTTGCAAAACTGATGGAAAGTTTAAAACATGGCTCTGTCTCCAGCAGTGCCAAGTGGATGTAAGGTTTGAGTCAGAATTGCTCCTGATGTATGGAAACACTCCTTGTGTAAGTAATAATCTGGCCCTGTGAATTAATCATATCAATTCTACATTGACCCCCTGTGTGTTTTGGCTTTCACAGTACAATGAAACTTCGTGTGCTGTTGGGGAGGAAAATTGAGGTCCTGTTTAGTGATTGGTCAGGGTACGATTTTAGGCTTTCAGGTTATTTTGTTTAGTTTGGCTTTCTTTTTTTCATCTGTTGACTGATTTTTTTTAAGAGTGTTTTGCTTTTTTGTTTTGTCCAATTGTAGGAAGCAGTTTGGTTCCTTTCCAATATCACAGCAGGAAACCAGCAACAAGTTCAGGCAGTAATAGATGCTGGGCTAATCCCTATGATCATACACCAGCTGGCTAAGGTCAGTCAAACTATCAGCTATGCAAGTTGTCATCCTCTTTTTATAAATCTCACACGAGGAGTCTGTGGCTTTTAATAAGAAGCTTGACAGATGTTTCCATGCTGATTTTAATGAGCTATTAATTTTATTTTTCAGGGGGACTTTGGAACACAAAAAGAAGCTGCTTGGGCAATTAGCAATTTGACAATAAGTGGGAGAAAAGATCAGGTATGTGTAGTGGGATTTCAAATTGTCACTAAAAGGCTGCACATGCAGCCACTTCTAAGAAGCACAGTGTTGAAAGCACTTTTCTTCTTTTCCTTTATTTAGGTTGAATACCTTGTACAGCAAAATGTAATCCCACCGTTCTGCAATCTACTCTCAGTAAAGGATTCTCAAGTGGTACAGGTGGTCCTGGATGGTCTGAAAAACATCCTGATAATGGCTGGTGATGAGGCCAGCACAATAGCTGAAATTATAGAAGAGTGTGGAGGTAAGTGCTTGTTAAGCTTTTTAAAAATTTGATTTTTTGTATATTATTCTATCTTCCCCTTGCTGTTGATATTTACTACAGCGTTTTTTTACCATGGGCTATTTGAATAAGGAAGTGAGACTTTTGTAATGGAGGAATGACCTTTTTTTCTTGTTTAGTTCAATGTAGAGATGGTCAAGTTGGAGGCAATTACTGAAGGAGCTTTCTGTAGCTTAGGTATTTTTTAGGTTTAAAGGAGAATTGTACTACTTTTCATTCAATTATTGCATATGCTTTGTTCTGTGGTAAAGTACACGATTCGTGCTTTAGTTCATTGCCTTGAAAGCAGTTGTTAGGCTCATAATTTAATTACAGACCAAAGCAGGATGAAGAGTCTTTTGGATATTGCAAACCAAGTTTTAACGCATGCTAATTAATGTATTAGAGTAAGCTAGCAGTTAAAAGGCATGTTGAGGAGGGTACTACACTGGAATTTTTTTCCCTTGTTTTGTTCCACATCCAGTTTGAAAATTGGACTAGTGTTTTAAGATGTTGGTACGAAGCTTTGTCGCCTTGTTGTTTTAAACTTGTATGCGACACACAAATGTAGTCACTTCCTTTTGGTGAACTACAGAAAGCATAATGACTAAAAAGCTATGTAATAGACAGAAGTCTTAATAAATACAGAGTTGTATCTAAAAAGAGAGAAGATTCCAGTATCCCTTCTTCATGAAATGGGATATTCCATGGCATGCAAAGGTTCACAAACTACTTCTCTTTTCTCATAGAGACAAAGGTAACTACTGTGTAGGTATTTGCAAACTGAGCCATATCTTTTCTAGTATGTTTCAGTAGTAATGCTTCACTATTTTTCTTACTTTCAAAGCAGTCAGTAACTCCAATTTAAACTTAATTAAAACTCTTCTCCATTGTCTTTCATTCAGGGTTAGAGAAAATCGAAGCCTTGCAACAGCATGAGAATGAAGACATTTATAAACTAGCATTTGAAATCATAGATCAGTATTTCTCTGGTGATGATGTAAGTATGCTAAAGATTGAAGAGTGTATGCGCTGTTTAATAAATACGTTGTCATGGGTCCTCAGTCCCAGTTGTCATGAACGTGGGTTATCCAGGAAGTCACTTTTCCTGTTCCTTTTTCAGTACAGCTTCCCTTAATTGAAAGTCTTTGAGAAGCTTTTAAATACCAAGAATTTTATTTAGCAGCATCAAGAAGACTGCTCTGGTTTTGCCTGATAAATTGATTGACGCAGATCTAATTTTGTCACACTGACATGTAAATTGACATGTAATTACTTGTGATTAGAATCTAAACCGTTCTTTGGCTCTCCTTTTTACTTTCTCATACATCAGTCTGGAGGGGGCGGTGGATCCTTACTTTCAGGTTATTTCAGCCCTGTAATTGCTCGGTCTGGATTCTGCATTGAAAAGTCATCAAAACTGTTAACACTTTCTGCAGCTAATTGATCTAGACCATCTGATAGTTTGTTATACCATGATTAGGCATTTTCACCCTTCGGGTTATAGCTCTTTCTGGTGTTGGCTGCTTATGAGTGCCTCAGAAGCCCTTCAACAACATGAATTTGAAGACAAATAATTATCTTTTCTAGGCCATCCGGGGTGTCTGTAGTTCTGCAGCCAGCAGAACTATGTCTTCAGTTCCTCTCTTAAATCCAACTCCAGACAGCAGCAGCTGTTCCTTTAGGACTTGCTATTTTTCAATTTTTGGGGCCATCATGTGATTGCAAAGTTAGATACCAGAAATTAAGATTTGTGAAAAGTTCCCTATGCTTGTAATGATTCAGTGAGCAGCGTCTAATAGTCTCCATCATGACTCAGACTTCTGTAACTAGTTGAAGAGCGCTCTAGTTAGTGTGGGTGGAAAAATATCCCTTTTGAGGTTAGTACTCCCTTTTGTGCCTTTACTTTTTAATGTAAACTAACACAATCTATGCCTGATATGCTGAATTTACCTCCTTTACTCAGGAGCAAGTCTTTACTTCACATTGTTGTTTATACTGTTAACATGTTTTCTGGACCTTCTGAAACTCAAAATTGTAGAAATTCCACAACAGAGGGATAGGAGTTAAAATATAAAACGAGGCAAATTTTCAGGAAGTACCTAAGTAGGAAAATAACTCTTGTTTTCTGAGGACCAGTGGGGAAAAAAACCCCCACAAAACACAGAAACAAAAACCACACCCACAAAAAAAACGCCAAACAACAATAACAAAAAAACAGGAAAAAAATCCAAATTGCCCTAGGGAGACAAGAGACTGGTTATGTTATCCTGCTTGGGAATGTTAAGATTGGCTGCCCAAGAGTATTCCCTGCCTTCTGTCACTTCAGGATCTTCTGTATTCTCGTGAGATGTTGCTGGCTACTAGATATCCCTTCATTGTTAATCCCATCTGCTCCTTTGCTGATCCCTGTGAAATGCACAGGCATGTACTTTCGGACCAGCACTAATGGCTTCCTGACTTTATCGTATCAAAAATGTGAACTTAGGTAATGTTACTTTGTAGTACCTCGACAGAAGTGCTGATTTATCAAACCACAAACGTTTTACAAAGCATTCAGAAACTGGGTTCGATCTTCATTTGGGCATGACGTGCATGCCCCACTCTTCCTCCTGCAGATTGTTGCTGTTACTAAAGGCCTTAATCTCTCCCTCCAGTGTAGGTATTGTCACCCAAAGTAAAGAGAAATACAGATTTTGGGTAAGTCAGTTCTGATGTCCGCACTACTCCAAGGCCAGATCTCAGAAAGATATTTAGGTCCCACACAAGGGCTCTTCTGAATGACACGTGGTTTGAAACGAGGCGTATAGTTCCTGCAGCCTGCTTTGAGAAGTGGTGCGCTCAGAGAATAGATGCAGCTGGTGATCTGTAGGAGGATGGGTAGGGTTTGAAGTTGTGCATATCGATGCCACTGACCATGTTATTTTGCGGTTCCTAGAGGCAATAAATACCTAAATTCTAACAGCTCTGAGGAAGCTGTGTACTGATACATGCTATATCCATAGAGTAATGAAGTACTTTCATTTAAAAAAAAATAATTTCAGATTGTGGTTGTGAAAGCTGTATAAAACTGCTCTGAAATGAGCAATTGTAAATTCCTTCAGATTCTGATGGGAGATACTGAGTACTCTTTTAAGCTTTATATAAGTATTTCTATCAGCTGCTGCTGAAAATTATTTTCATGTTGAAGAAAACGGGAGAAAGTACAAAACTAATTTTGGAATTCACAGCTAGTGATTAGCCTACTTCAGAAGTACTAAAAATTGGCATTGAAAATTAAATTGCACAGCTAAAATAGCAACTGCTTTGACCAAGCAGCAGCCCGGTCTCTAACACTGCAAATTTTTGTTTCCCTAATGATATTAAAGCAGAGTTGATGTGTTGTTCTTTTTAAACATATTCGAGGAATTGAATTGGAAAAACGAATCTAATTTTATTGCAGTAATATTTTTTTAAAAAAAGAAGAAAAACATTTACACATCTCTTCTATGTGTACTGAATTATGCAGAGAATTGGCCTCTCATGTATTTTGTTGTTGTATTTTGTAGATCGATGAAGATCCCAGTCTCATTCCTGAAGCCACTCAAGGAGGTACTTACAACTTTGACCCAACAGCCAACCTTCAAACAAAAGAATTTAATTTTTAAGTTCAAAAAAGTGCAGCTTCTCTGTCCCACACCAGTATGAAGCACCACCAGATGGCTACCAAGTGAAGAAACAAAAGGCTCCAAGACACACACGCCTCTTCGTTTTGATGCTTCTAAAGCAAGCCATGTATCGGTCACTTTGCAGTTGCCAAACTTCACTATCACATGGACTGTAAATGCATATGCATGATCTCTTAAACTGTTTCAGAATTCTTTTTAACAGTCCCGACTACCTTTTTTTGCTTTTTTCCTGGTGCCACATGCTGACAACCGCTATCTGCAGTTCTGTTAAGAATATTCCATAGTGGTGGCACATTGGCTTTCCACGGAAAAGTAGCTTCTTTGGAAAATGGTGCGCTGTGGAACAAGACACTTTGGTATGATGCGTACATTTTGGAAGACTTTACAGGGGCCGACTTTGCTCTGAGCCTCCATCATCGTCCTCCACAAACATATTTTCATATACTTTATGTGGAAGAATAGATTCAAAAATGCAAGCCAAATGAATTTCATTGGTGAAACTGAAATAAAAGTAACTTAAACAAACAACACTTGGCAATTGATTAAACACTTAAGTTTAAAGCAAACAAAAAAAACTACTTCAGCTATCGGTAATTGATGTGTGTTCATTAACTGCCTCAGAAACCAGGGTTGGAGAATGAACTGTAGATTTGGACTGGTAAAGCTTTCGCCATTATACCTAATTTTTGAGAACAGCGAGCCCTATTTGACCACTCACTTCAGCCTGTGTGTTCCTGCTGTTTTGAAGTAATCAAATGCTGTGCATGGTATTTTACCTGAGCTACAACCTGTTATGGACTTGAACTTCTGTTTAAGCTGAAAGCAAGAGTCCCAGACTGTAGAAAAGAAAAAAATTCTGTCCAAAAATGTATTAGTTTAAAAAGAATCTTGCTTTCAACTTTCAGTAGTCAATATATTTTGTTTTAAATTGATAATTGGATATGGTTGATTTATATTGGGTTTAAACTGTGGAGCTTTCATGTTTACTGTAATTTAGTCTTAAACTATTCTTTACTTAGTAACCAGTGCTTATGATGATGTGGTTGGCAACAAACCAGCAACTACTTAGAAGCGTCATAAAAGCTTCATTCTTGGAGTATCGGAAGAGTAATTCAGAAATTAGTCTCAGATCTTATTCACGTGATTAAAAAAAGATGCAAACTGGTTGATGTGTGAGGCTGTATGGAAGCTGCCGTTACTCAGCATAAACTTAATGTGCAGCGCACATTAAATAACTTTACGTAAGGTATGTGAGGTCATTGCTTTTGGAAAATCGCCTGACCCAGTCATTTTCAAAGGGATTTTGGTCTTGCTGGGGTGAAGATGGGTAATTTTAAAATTCTGTAAGCTATCACACAAACTGGTTTTGTTGCTGTTGTTTACTGGGTGTAATTTCCCAATGCATTGATGTGAAGGGATAGAAAAATCTAAACTAATTTAGTTATTGGATGTGGGTTGTATTTACTGTGATGAAGATAAGGACAGATGCCATCAGAGCTTTGTGGATCAGCTGTTTTTCCACTGATGAACAACGCATAGCAGGTGTGCATTCATTAAATATATATCTGCCAAGGTGGAGCCACTTTAAAGAGTGAGTTGTCTTGTATCTCAACTGGATACAAGCGTATGTTTAAACTGCAAGATTTTTACTTGCTAGATAATCTGTTTTAATATAGTGGTTTGGCCTCTGATTATTTATAGGTTTTATAAATTTTAGAATCAATTTCTCTTTAAGGTGGCTCAGATTTTTCAACTCTTGTGCACATAAAATTGAGTTGAAGTTCATTGTGCCTTTTTTCTTTTCCCAAAAGTTGAGTTGAAGCTTCATATGGTAACTGCATCCTATTCACACACTATAGTCTAAAAATCTTGAAACTGTGTGGTGTTCGCTAAAAAAACTAAACAATAAAACGTCAAAGTCAGGTAAGGTCACAAAGCTCTTGTGAAATTAGAGTTCCAGCAGATGTTATTGTGAACAAATATTTCCCCTCTTCTAATTCAATTTTGCTTCCTTATATGCCATATAGACTGACGGATACCCCGTTCCGCCTGCACTCGCTATTGTCCTGGAGATTTACGTACAAATTGATACTGAAACAACAGTTTTCCACTACTGTGAAGATTTGATCCTTTTCTTGCACTCAATGCATTACATTGAAAGTGAACATGGGAGAACTGGGTAAGGCAGGACAAAGCGTTTGCTCAGTTCTTTCTGTTGTGACCTTATCAGCTTTTGATTGGGATTGCACCATTTCATAGTTAAAGGAAACAAAGTATATTGCTGCACTTTTACGTTTTCAGAACAGTGTTTAAAATTGCATTGTTTTTATTATTTTTTTAAACTATCAGTTAAAATAGACTAAAACGTTCTTTCAAAGAGGCATCTAAATGTGTTCCTAATTTTGTATATGGGCTTAGGTTTTGTAACCAATAAAAAGCTGCTATCAAATACTATAAAAAAAATTCAAGAACTTATTTTGAAGATTATGAAACTGCTTAGTCTTCACGGATTGACTGAGGGGGTTTTGTCTTTGACCAGATATTAGCAGAGCTCTGCATCAAAGTTTGGAGTATGTTACAAGAACGAATAAAGTAAGCTAATGCAGTCATCTCTGAAACTTTGGATACTGTTCCAGTACAGACTTTTACGCTTTTGAAGGAGATGTTTCCCAAATGTGTACAGGAGGCCGTGGAAAGTGGGCTGCAGCTGGTCGCCACAACGATTAAATAGTGACTTCAGTTTAAGGGTTTGAAGGTGCACCATAGTGTCGAGGAACTTTCACAATCTTTTTCTGCCTCCAGAGGTGTCCTTTGCAGGCTTGCACTGCTGGTCTGATTGCTGATTCAGCACTAATTTGAAGCTCGAGATGCTGTACAAGTAGGCCCAACTCCTGGCCAGTGTGCGTGGGAGATGTGCGCCAGGACCAGCTTTGGGGAGGAGACCGGCCTTCCAGGGCTCTCTAGCTGAGAGAGATGGTGGGTGTCCCTCACCTCAGGCGTGAGTGACCCCATTGGGCTGCCGCCTGGTGATAGATGGGAGCTGTCAGAGACTTGCATTGTCCAGCAGCCCCCAAGTTAGTACTGTCCTGCTTTAATTATGTGGCAGCACCAGTGGAGGAAAACCTCTTGTGCTGCTTGAAGGGTGGCTGCGACCCTGCAGCTGTGGCTTTGCTCCCTGTGCCTGTTGGGCAAGTGACCTGGAGAAGCCCCTTTCTCTCTCCACGGGTAGGCTGATGATGGAGATGATCTTCTAGTGCTATATTTAATTCTTTGCAAATGCTCTTCTATGGGGATATAAAGATAAAGATTTCAAAAGGACCCTACTCCCATTTCCAGAAGCAGTCTCTGGTTCTTTCAGCTTTCAGTCGACAAAATGAAACTCCTGAATTCTGTTGGGTTGTTGCAACTTGTTAGTGATCCAGCAGGTCCTGCCTAGATGTCTTGAAAGACGCTACATTGGAATAAAGCAGGTATTATTTTAAGAGACATCTCATTTAGAATAAAACCTACAGGATATCTTAATGTTCCCCATACTTCTAAAAACCAGGCACTTACTTGTTTGCGTAATCTGCTAAACAGAAATGAGTAAGAAGATCCATAAAATAAGGCATATGTAAAATTTTTTGAAATCTCGGTGGACTGAACAATAATCCAGGCCCATTTTGTTATTCTTACCTGCTCTCGAACGCCCCGTAGATGCTGAGTGTGTCTCATTTCTACCAAAGCAGCCTCGCTGCATTGTGTTCCTTCTGTTTTGCTGCATAAAAAAAATACGCCCTTTTGTGGCATAATTATGCTTCCATTCAAACATAGGTAGGACAACAAATTACACCAAGCCATTAGAAAGCACTTATCCTAAAGAAGAGGAAAAAACTGTTAGAAAACGGTGGCAAAGCCTTGGGAGGTTTTGCCGCAGGGGTTTGTCATGATTGCCACCGTCAACTCCATGGGAGCGCGAGCAGGAACAGGGTGAGCTGGAAGAGCCTGAGCTGCTCAGCTCTGCTTCATGGTGGTGCGTTACTTCAGCTTGCTCAGGAGAAAGATGTGGAGTTCTGAACAGGAGCAGCTTTGCGCTTCCCTGGTCGCGGTTTGTGTGTATGTTATCCTGCCACAGAAGTGATAACGGGCAGGTCTGATCTGTGCTGCTGGTGTAGACCCAGAGATGTCCAGCTGCTGCTGCAGCAGCACGAGCAGCTTCCTTTTCAAATGCTTTCTTGAGCAGCATACAAGTTTGTAAAGGAAGCCAGGAGCTGGTTTTTTCCAACCTTAGTTTTAGTAAAGCTTGTTGGGGACATTACAGCCTTGTGTGTCACAGCTGAGAACCTCAAAACCATGATTCTTGTGTTTTAAAATGAAGGCTAAAGCCTTTACTGCTCTCTGCCTTCATCCGCAGCAATAAAATAAGGTGAATGTCACCACGCAGCCTCAGAGGAAAGATGGCAAGTTTATGAAGGATTTGGACACCCTGCGGGAAGGCCCTTCCCTGGACACAGTGAGGGGATGCAGGAGGAGGTTAGTTCTTCTGCTTGCTCAATGTACGTTAAGTAGGGCCCAGGGGTCCATGTAGATGTGGAAGATGGATTAGTGATCCACCTCACTAAATGGGGTCCTGCAGAAGATGGTGGTGGTTGGATCTTTCTGATTTGCCAAAATAAAGCATAAGGGAGCTCAAGAAGTCTTCTGCATCCTCATTATTTGCAAGCTGGTCATCATTAGTGTTGTCTGGTTTTTGTTTTGTTTAACTGTGTACCTTGTGAAGCCAGATGATCCACCATACAAATTCTCTGTACATGAAAAGGGAGGATGGAGGTGAAGTATTTTGTCCCTGGCTTCTGCAAGTTCAGATCTGGGTGTGTGCAGGGAGATACTTAGGGAAGCTGAACTTCTTGCCCTGGGATTAGACCCATCACTGTCCCTTTCTGCTCAGTGCAGTTCACAGCTGGCTTCCCCTGCCTTTCATACTCCTACATTCTGGTAGGGCTCCCTGAAAGCTAGATACTGCTTGCATTTTGTAATAATGAAAATAAAAGGATAAAGTTCTTCTGTTCTCCTTGCCGTGGTGACTTTAACTTACAGGAGAAACCAATCGCAGTGATGTCTGGCCCCTTACCTGTAGTTTTGATATTAGTTCTCTTTGGTCTTGGCTTTTGTGGTTTTAAGCGTGGCAGCACATGGGGGATCTCAGGGGATGAAATGTGTGTGGAGGGAGTCTTTGGGCCTGACAAGTTCTCATGTTTAAATTGAATACACAAAAAATTTCCCAAAAGGTGTAGGCTCATTAAAAAAAGGGTGGTCTTCCAGTTTTTGCACCCCTCAATCTGTTACATTTCACATCTCTGAGCGATTGCCTTTACTGGTTTAGAACAACTACTGAAAATAAAAACAAAAAAATAAGAGGTTTAATGCACCACTTCTTTTCTGCATGTATGGACATGAAAAAAATGTTCAACTGCTATTAAAACAAAGCTTAAAAGATGCTCGTGTCTCACATGGAAAGATTTCCATCCAAAAGGCTCCTTTGCTAACACTTAGAAGGAGCTGGATCTGCAGCCACTGTGCGGACACTTAGGAATGACAACCAATTCCAGGTCTGTCTGTGCAGGGCTCTGCTGAAATGTTTAACCCTTTGCTGAGGAAAGGGCACAGTCCAAGGGAACTGTTTAGCAAGGTGGTGTCTTGCTCCTGCTGCAGGAGCATGTCCCTGCTCTCCCTTCTATCAAATTGCTGGGGTTTTAAACTCGACCTCAGCAGCAGCAGCGTGGAGACACATGTCTGCACCGAGCTTTGCATGGTTATTGGTATCCAGGGAAATGTCGTCAGGGGCGCTCAGCCTGAGGTCTCTGCTTGAAATACTGAAAACTGATGGAAAGGGAAGAAATCACTGCTTGTAGTGGTCACTGTTTTCTCTGTACTTGATATTTGAGTCAAGACCTGGGCTCTTGAAATACTCCAGGAGTGTTACTGACCTAAGCAGTTGTGTATTAGCCTAAATTTAATAGAAGAAAGATTTGGCCCATAAAGATGGGAGAGAAAATTAGAAAACATGAATCTTACAGGTTTAGAAATTTATTAAACTCCGTTATTCTTCTTAACATAACCTGGGGCCTGCTTTGCATGCTTTTGGTTGCAGGAGTACTGCTACAAGTTTTCCCCTGAGCCCTTGCACCCATCTTTTTTTTTTTCCCCTTTGCTTTTACCGCACCCCAAATTGCCTACTCAAAGCGAAATGCTGCAAGCATTAACTACTGAGGACTTGTACTCCTCAATGTACTTTGAGTACGTGTGGGTTTGTTTCTCATCCTCTCAGCAGAAGGGAGGTGAAGAAAGCATTTTGGGAAGCTTTGTACAGCCAGGCTTTAGGTTTGAAGGTCATAGGCGAGGTTTGGAGCTTCCCCTGGAACTCCTTACCAGCAGAAGCCTCCTGGTGCCATCTCTATATACGCTTTTGAGAGACTGTCTGCCCTGGCAGTTCGTGGCTCTGTGACGCATTCTCTGCTGTGGGACAACAGCAGTTTGGGACACTTGCCAATGAAGTCCTTGGCCTCAAATACTGTATGGTGCAGTACACTGCCCCAGTACCAAGGACCTGACACATTTAGAGAGCCCAAGTCTACCTCAAGGTGCAACAGCTTTCTTCTACAGCTGGAGGGATCGTTGTGGTTATCAACGCAGCTTCTGGAGGACATCTCCAGCTTTCCACTCTGCCAGAAAGTCTTTCCCATCAGCTGCGTGAAGAGGTTGGAGCAAACTCCCCCACAAGAGCTCTGTCCTAGCCTAGACCTCACCTTCTACCTGAGGGGAGGCTTAATGTTTTAAATACATGAAAGGCAGCTGCAAAGCTGAAAGGAATAGATTGGTCTCCATGCTCACTGGGAATAAGACAAGAAATGGAATCAGCAAAGCAATCTCGGAGGGATGCTAGAAAATCTCCAACAGACAGGGAGGGAGTCACCAAAAAAAAAATGCATCAACCTTAATCTTCCACCCTGTTTAAGGACAAGTTAGTAAAGTCCCATGGCAGGGAGCAGGGGAGTGACCAGCAGACCCGAACCATGTCTTCTGAGCATCTCCTCTTACCTAGTGGGTACCGGAAGTTGCACTTCCCTGGGGCAATGAGAGACAAGGCCAGTGATGCTTCCAGTCTGGCACCCAGCTGTATGAGCTGGGCAGAGAATGGGCAGCTGTGGCCTGATTGCAGTGCAGAAAAAAAAATTTATTTGGGAGAGATCTCTCCCCAGTTTATCATCGATCTGTTACACGTAATAGTCATGCCTTTGGTATTCCTGTGCCCACAGAGCAATGCCCGAATTTGCCACAATAGCTTGAAGTGCTCAGAGGAAACAACACTCGGCATGTTGAAAGCCATCTCTGAGGCAAGAGCATGGCATGGTCATGGCAGAGCCAAGCTCCTGCTCACTCCTGGCCACCCTGGTGGGTGAAGTCTTGGTCCCTCATACCCAACTCTTGATGGAGAGCAGACAGCTTTGTGCAGCCTTGTAGGAAGTGGGTGGACGTGGGACAGAAATGTCTGGCCTGTAGAGCAGCAGCATGGGTACCCAGAGGCTTGCAGGGTGGCTGGCTAAAGGCTTGACCCCTCCAAACACTCAGGGCACACTGGATGGGCAGGTCTCCTTTTGGGTCCTACATTTCACATCTCTTGCAAAAGGAGGTTGAATTTTTCCCTTCCGTAGTGCTGCCCCTCTCCTGCAGGCTCCCAAAGCCACACTCAGGTTGTCGTGTTGGTGTGGGCTGTGGCACAGCAAGGTAGCAGGAGGGGGTGTCTGTGCCCACCAGGCACTGCTGCCAAGGAGCTTGGGTAGGACAGCCTGGAAAAAACACCTTCTTTGCTTCCAGTTCAGTCAGAAACAAAGATGTGTCCTCTTTACGCAAAGCCTGCTGTGGTCCTAAACCATCATGGAAGCACAGCAAGATTCCCATGGACCATTCCTGCAATTGACTCAGGTGAGCATCACCCGTGCATCACCAATCCTGGAATGACAAAGTCTCCTTGAAAAATTACCCCAGCTTCTAAAAATTATCTTTATTACACTGCTTCTAAACCTTTGAAAATCAAAATGAAACTTTTATGGAGCACTGATAGTTTCTGTTTCTGCGAAGATCTTTGTCCCGAAGCTACAGTGCAGAGCATGTATGGTATCGGCTGTCTTTTTTTCCCTTGGACCGCATGTGCTGGCTTCACCGTTGAACACAGAGATGTGCAGTGCTGGGAATACACAGTGCTGTGGCCCAAACTAGGTATAAACACACCAAAATCCAGGCAGCACACCACAAAAAACCAAATAGTCTGACTCTCGACTTCTTAACTTTCTTGACTCCGTAGCCGATGACTTTATTGAGGTTTGGGTGTAACTTCTGTTTTGCACCTGAAACTTCCTGCACTGTCCCTGTTTTGTAGTGTTTGGACATTTGTTTGGCTTTTTTTTTTCTTTTTTTCTACAGATATGTTGCTTACATGGCTGCTTTATGTTTTTTCTTTTTTAAAAGTTTGTCATGACTTTCAGTGCAGTACTTGTACTAGCATCATGGGTATGACAGGCAGTCTCAAAATTCACAGCATGTACACTTTCAAAAGCTCTTTCCTTATGCCTCTTCTCTTTCCTGGGGCACATCGCCATTGAGAAAATGGCAAGAGGCTCCTTAAAGTTCCAGCACAAAAATGAGACAAAATAAAATAATTTAATTAGGATGCCCCTCCCATGAGGAAGATGGCAGAGACCGTGAGATGCTCCTGTGTAGCTGGAGCACTAAGTGGCCACGCACAGTACGGTTGGAGACCGCATCTCAGCAGAATGCTGGTGATGAGATCGAAGTGGCAGGCAAAGCCGGGCGACCTGGGACCAGTCCTGAGAACGTAAAAAGGAACAAGCCAGTCGGTGGCATTTTCAGCTTCTCCCTCTGGCCCACGCTCTGATGTTTGCAGAGAGTTAATGCTCTAAAGAAATTCTCTCCTGCAAATTTCCTGCATAAGTGCTTTCCTGTCAGCAGGAACCAATGCAGTGGGGTTAGAGGTGGCTAATGGGGCCTTCACCTCTGGAAGCAGAGGGAAAAACAAGGTCATTTGTTGTAATATCCAGAGAAGGGAGTCCGTAGTATTTCAATCCCGTCCCTGTCGAAGTCTCTGGCTTCAAGAAAGAGGAGAAGCAAAATGGGGTCA